>CM068956.1:6505770-6525127 GCA_035128595.1 Eptatretus atami | reverse complement strand
GTCGTCATACGCTGGCATACGTCGAAAATCTTCATGCGATGCTTAAAATGTCGACTTACTTACTCAGCATATGCGACGTGTGTTATGCCGACGGTGCTTCAGCGATGCTCTAACCCGATACCAAACTTAGGCCATAAGCGTATTCGACGTGGTGGTAGCCAGGTATTTGTGGAAATTTTTTCATACCGTCGCATATGCTATCTAAAAACGTCAAGTGAGCAGGAATGTGTGACAGGCTTGACCACTTCAATGTTAGTCGGTTATATTTGAATCGTCGAGCCGCAGCCTTAATAGGCTACACCACGTGATCGTCCAGCGATACGCCTTGGCCGCGGCCAGTGCTAGCAAAGTGTGACTATCGTTGGGCATAGGTTGGAACGCCGAACACACGCGAAGCATTCTTGGATAAGTCTATCTATATTATCTAAACTTCTGGTGTACTTTACTAATCGTTCATTGCCATACTCCTCTCGTATCGAATACGCCCAAAACTGGGAAAAAAAAACATTCAATTGTTCAGGTCGCCAGCATTACATACATTTTGATACGTTGCCAACGCTGGCGTAAAACGGTCAACGTTGACAGGCGGCTTAACCCATGCTCACCATATTGCAGGGGGAGGGTGGAGCCTTTACCTTGTGTGGTGCGCAAATAATTCCCCCTGTCGCCATCTCTGTCAAGACAAGCTTCCCATGCTTCTTCAAAACATCGCCAAAAAATAGACTTTAGTGCAAAAGCAGGCCGTCGTATGTCGAATGTTCTCGCTAAGGCGGATGTGGGCCTTCAGACAGATAATCTTCACGATGTTGGCACCACATTTGAATATCTTGAAAAGCCTGGCCAGGTAACACCTGACCGAACCAGTAGTGGTCTCTCCAATGCCTTGATGTCCCCTCATCATGGAGATTCGCTGCAGTAACTCACTTTACTCAGGATCTCGGTATATTTATAGCATTCCCTTTCCTCATTAGTCCTTTTTCCACTGACTTGAACGCGAAAATGTATTTTCTTGCCATAGATTCGCCTGTCCCTGGTTTCTCAGTTTGCCTCTTTGTTTCCCATACAAAGATTTCAGTTGTCGCTAATGCATATTTATGCGTGCAACTTGTGCATGATAAGCCATAGTCTTAAAAAAAAAAAAAGTGATGTTATACAAGAAATAATACTCTCCGATAAGATTACCTAAAATAGTCAGTTACCTATCATCCAAAGCTTGCATTGATCGTGATCCACATGAAGGAACACAAAGTACACTCCCATTATTGAAACTTGACTTTAAATGAGGACTTTTTAAAAAACTCTTACCCCTTTAATTGTGCTGTGCCACCTGTCTGCCTTGTCCTAAGTATGTCTTTTCACTTCTATGTTCCACTGCATCATCACAATTGCTCGTTTCACCTTTTGACCATGAGTCATTTAAGATCCAATCCCTGAACTGTCAATTAGTGTGGATGCACCAATTGAAAGCAAAACTCCCTTTGATGTCCAGCAGACACCATGCATCACTGGATTACATGGAAAGCTATTGTTCTCAGCAGGAAGACAAAAATCCATCATTTGATGTGATGGAACAAATTGAAACGTGTAATCCTTTATATTGCTCATAGTTTACGAGTCGCTGTTTCAATATTGAATCCCTCGCGTTAGTTCTCTAAGACGATTTTTGACTTGAAACTAAGCTCTCCAATATTGCAGTGGATCTCGGAATACGACCATTGACGTTGGTAATGCATTTTCTGTCGAAAACAACACAAACAACAGAAAACAGTGCACTCTGGATTCTGTCGAAAAAACACAACAAACAAAAAAACAGTGCATCTGGATTTCTTGTCCTTCTTTATATTATAAGTACTTCCCAAATGGTATTGTGTTTTACAGTAATAGGAACAAATGATATCTTCAATTGGTGCCTTTCTTGTCGATAAAACTATCACTCACTTGATTGCCTCTCAAGTAGTATTTCTGCATTTAAAATTACATCATTTAGGAAAATTTCTGCAATTTCTCAATGTAGTGTTTCCTTGCAATCTTTTATTAACATCACAAGCCAATGCCATGTTACGGCTTGGCTGTTAAGATGACCGTCTATCCAGATAAGCAAGAGAAGATTATCCAAAGCTGGATCATATCGATTGGGGCAACTAGAAAGCAGATTTTATCTATTAAGTTTCAGCAATGTCTTGTTCACGTACTGCTAAATGACAGAAAGCAGTGATTAATGCAAAAACGAATCTATCAAGTATCCCATATGCTGCTCGCCTGCCTTAACGGAAAATTGCCAACATTACTACATTTCATAATAATGGTGCCAACAACTGACAGATATATAATGATGGACCAGTCAGCCTTCTCATATTAATAAGAAGTAATTCAATCAATAATTGCAGCAGAACATGACTCATCTTTCCTTCCAACAATTGATATCTGACCACCCATTTGGTTATGGAAAAATAGACCACCTTTCCACCTTTGGACATGATGCTTCTGCAATTGTCGACGCATGGATGTTGTTTCCTCATTCCCAAAAAAGAGCTCAGCTATCTCCACTGTCATCTCTATGTAATTGATTTCTACCATGATTTCTAAGCGTCAGCTAATGGTATTTAGGCTATCTTTTCCCCTGTGCACTCACAAACAGTCAGGTTACTTTGGAATGGCAATTACTATTCATGCTGTACTCTATAGGTGCCTGGTGTTTGCTTAAGGTGGCTGGCTTAAGATCCCTTGGCTCTTGAGTTTGAGCCCTTTTGTTACGTTTAAATTAACAACTAGGTTGGGTTGACCTCAGCATGTGTCATCGTCAAGGTCGGCAAAAAAGGTACCAGCTACTGGGCAGGGGCAGCTGGTCAGCCAGCACAGGTCGCACTTCCAAAAATATGCAACCAGCAGCCACAAGCTGCATACCAATGCTGTCTTCTCCTCCTCCCCCCTCTTCTGTCACCCGCTCCTCCCCTCTCACTCTGTCTGCGCCTCCTCCCTCTCTAACCTCTCACCTCTTCTCTCTCCTTCTCTCTCTCCTCTTGGCCCTCCCTGTACAAGCCTCCTACCAAAATACGATTAAAATGCGTTTTTGCCTTCTTAAACATCTCAATATCCATACGATTTTCTTCAAATTTTTTGCAACCGAGTCTTAAACCATCTTAGCCACAATTGAAAAAAACTGAATTGGATTCGAATTTGAATTAAGATAACGCCATGAGAGAGTCAAAATGCGAGCCCTCACAAAGAGCCCTTTTGAAACCTTAGACATATACGTTAGTTATATAAATATATGGCGGCGTCGTAAATGAATTGGTGGAGTCAGTCCGAACTGTCCAACAATGGGTGAAACTCTCATGCATGCACGATGCATCCATGAACACACGGCCACAATGGCTCCTTTTATAGTATAGATGCTTTCATTCGTTATTTTAAAAGTGAATCAGATGAAGAAACGATTATAAACGCCAGAACTAACCACTATAAACCAAATCATTCCAAATACTTTATCTTATTCCCTTCTATAAGTGTGTTTCACCACCATTTGGCACTACGATTAACAAGGCAAAATAAGATAAGACAGCATCCTTTCCTCTTCACGATGCCTTTCTAGTTTCTGCTCTCTCTTTGGCCTCTCTTCTTTCTCGACATCAGTCTATCCCACAGTTTGCTTCTTCCTCTTGTTCCTCAAAGCCGGTCGGTTGCCATTTCATCTCGATGCTGCCGCTGCGTACTGTCTGGCATTTTAGTCCTACCGTGCACCCTTTCACTGTTGTTCCGAAATTTGTCTGTCGATGTTCATAAATTTGTCTCTGGCATTCTCCTTGATGGTTTCTGGGTCCCGGAGATTCATTGCACTTTCCTTTCTGCTGAACCATCATCTCCTGTCACTACTACGCCCTCCTGGTTTCGCCTTTCTGAACTCTGGAAGTCTTTATTCTCCACTTCCGCCTTCACGCAAGTTTTGCTCACGGACGGATGTGGGATTATTCCTCTCTCCTACCACTCCCACTGTAGTTCCATACGTCAGTTTCGTCTTTCTCTCCTCTATTTTCCTTGGTGCTTCCCAATGTTGGTTCTTGAGTCTGAATGTGCACCTAGCGTTGATCGCTGCTCACAGATAAACGGGTGTCACAGCAGTTGTCAACAGCTCGGCGCCGCGCAGATAGTCCTTAACTAAGCAGCTTAATAACATAGTACAGAAGCTATTGACCGACTTTTGGCACTTGAGTCGGCTGGTGTTGGTTTCTTTGGAATGAGAAATAAAGGTCATATAGGAAGTGGACATGCATGTAGAGGTGGTGCTCCTTCCAACTCTTCAATTGGCTGTGAATTAAGGACAAGAGATCAACTCCGGTAGTCACATGGTTAGCATTTGGTCTCATCCGCAGGCAATGACTTCAGATCCATTCCATACCGGCTGTTGCCTCAAAAAAATTGTTCCGTAGACTACCTCGGTACAATCAATGCTGCATTTATTCCAAAATCCATTAGCATTCTCTGTGAATACGGTCAAGTTTGGATGCATTTTCCAGCATTGTGCGCATAATGGTTGGAGTTTTCCCCTCAATCTGAGTTAGAGGATAAACTAGGCTAGTCATACAAAAGACTTCAAAGTATTATGCTGCTTCCCTTGTTTATCCTCAGCATTTATTAAAAAGAAAGAGGCAGACACAACATTAAGTTGTAAGAAACAAGGCTTTGATGGCCCTAATGGCTCCATGTACGTTGAAGTTCCTTGCAAGGAACTCGTATTATTTGTGGTGATTTCAAGAACTCGATCGAGTAAGCACACACATCCAGGTCCTCAGATACAGTTTCTTTCCCATAAAGCAAGTCAGAATAGATCCATCCCCTTGTCTGGTGGGATTGCTAACTCTTTGATGCATTGAGAAAACAAGGGGGTAAAAAAAAGAGGAAACAGGTTCCCTTCCTTTCTTATGGATAGACCTTTTCTCCTCTTACACACATTAAGATGTATATTTTACTCAGTTTTCCATTTTCTGCGATGAGTGATATTGCACCATTCATGCACATATAGAAGCCGTTAGCACCAAAGTAACTCATTCTATTCCTTTCCCGAATCAGACACATTAGCTTGAAATACCCGATTTGTTTGACACATTTTATTTTGGCTAATCATTTTCACATGGACTTACATGAATTTGAGTCATAAACACACCACAAAATTCCTGAACAGTTCATTTGACGGTCAAACATGGCTCGTGTCTCGGCATATTTCACCTCATGCATCCACCTTCTTGGCCATTGATGTTCGACACCCACCTTTTTTTTTCATTGCGTTTCGCACCCACTCTTCCCATTGGGATCGATCACACCCCGTTCAGCAGCTCTATGGAATGCAAAGCTCTTTTTTTAGATACGGCTGACCAAGAGGTATAATTGCCCGTTGAGGTTTTTGAGCGCTTCATGTTTTTCTCTTGTCTCTGGCACAATGGCTGCCTTTTCCTGGTAGAATTCCCAGAGCCCTGGACATGGATTGTAAGCCAGGCCTGTGTTAATTGGGATGTTGATCTCGTGTTGATCGTAGGAGAGAATGACCATGAGAATTGACGTTGGATGGGTTACTGCAGGTGGACCAATAGGCCCACGATGATGACACCTACTGATGGTTTGGTGGCAGCTCTGATTGGTTGAGGACAGCGCAACGGCAAGTTGGTGCAAGTTAGGACTGTTCTGCTGGTTCTGCTGGGTACCAGGCTCTTGGCTACCTGACCTTTGCTAAAACCCTGGTTCTTGGAGTTCCTGGCTCTTTACTTTAGAATGCACACTTCAGAATTGCACTTCCGAATTACACTTTAGAAGTAACTTTTAAGTTACACTTAGAATTCACTTTAGGAATACACTTTAGAATCACACTTTAGAATAGCGTTTTTGAATTGCACTTTAGAATTGCCTTTACAATATTACAACTTAGAATAACACTTCTATATAGTCACCCTTCAAGAATTGCATTTTCGAATTGCCCTTTGAACATCCCTGAAATTACCTTCTGCAATTATCCTTTGCAATTACCAATTTAGAATTACATCTTTAGAATTACATGTGAGAATGCACTTGAGAATTACATTTGGAATTTGGCATTTTAGAATTTTCACTTTAAATTGCTACTTTAGAATTACAACTTTGGAATGCATTTTAGAATGCACCTTTAGAAATTATCACTTCAGAATCACACTTTGGATTACAATTTGTTTGCATTTTAGAATACACTTAGAATTGCACTTTAGAATTGCACTTATTTGGGAAATTAGATTTTAGAATTACCCTTAGAAATAACCCTTTAGAAATCGCATTTTGGAACTACATTTTAGAATACCTTTAGAATTATCTTTACAATTACATTTTAAATTACTCTTTGAATTGCATTTGTAGAACTTACAGCTTTACGCATTCCTGCTTACAATTAATTTTAGAACTTACACTTTGGAATTGATTTTAAATGCATTTTAGCATTGACTATCGAAACTTACATGGTAAAATTACACTTTAGAATCACACTTTAAATTACATTGAAGAATTGCACTTATAGAATTACATTTAGAATTCACACTTTAGAATTTCCCTTTAGAATTTACACGTTGCAAAGTACACTTTAGAATTGCATTTTAGAATTGCACTTGAGAATTGCACATTTAGAATTCCCGTAGAAATGCATTTTAGGATTACACTTTAGAATTGCCCTTAGAATTACCATTTCGATTACATCTTGAGTTACAACTTTAGAATATGCACTTAAAATTGCTATTTTCAGAATTCACTTAGATTTTAACATCCAAAATTACACTTGCCAATGCACTGCAGAATCACACTTTTTGAATTACATTCTAGAATTCCTTTAGAATTACACGTTAATTAATACTTTGGAATACAATTTAGAATTGCATTTAGAATTACCCCTTTTTTAGAATTACCTTAAGAATTACACTTGAGAATCGACCTTTAGCTTACAATTTAGATTACAAATTTGGAATCTGCATTTTTGGAAATTACCATTTAGATTGCCTTTAGAATTGCACTTTGAATTGCACTTGGAATTGCAATTTTAGAATTACACTTCAGAATTTCAATTTGGAAATTACATTTTAGAATTACCCTTTAGAATTACAATTTGGAAATGCATTTTAAAATTACAGCTTCTAGAATTAACACTTTTGAATTGCATTTCCGAATTACCTTTTTAAACACCTTTAGAATTACTTTATTATAATTACACTTACAGGAATTAACATTTGGAATTGCATTTAGAATTACTCTTATGAATACCCTTCGCAATTGCATTTGGAAATTACAGTTTGGAATTGCATTTTAGAATTCACACTTTAGAATATCTACTTGAGAATTACACTTGAGAATTACACTTTAGAATTGCACCTTAACAATTCCATTCAAGATTGCACCTTAATTTTATACATCAAAATTACACTTGGGAATTGCACTTTAGAAATTGTCCTTTGCAATTACACTTGTGAGTTACCACTCTAGAAGTACAACTTCACGAATTGGCATTTTAGAAATTTCACTTTTACAATTACACATTCACAATCACACCTTTGAGAATGTACACTTTATTTTAGAATTACCTCTTAAGAATTAACTTGAGAATTCACTTAGAATTACAAATCTAGAGTTACCTGGGAATTGCAGTTTAGAATTTACATTTTAGAATTTGAGTTGCAATTGCACTTTAGAATTCATTTTTAGAATTTCATTTTGAATTGCACTTTAGAATTACACTTAGAATTACACTTAGTCACACTTTAGAACGCACCTTTAGATTACAATTAGAATTGCAACTTGATAATTACCACTCTACAATTGCACTTAGAATTGCACTTGAGCAATACCTTTAGAACACATTTTTAGAATAGCATTTTTTTGAATTGCACTTTAGACATTGCCCTTTACAATTACACTTTAGAGTACACTTCGAGAAGTCACACTTCAGATTGCATTTTAATTTCCCTTCACAATTACACTTTACAACTCCCTATAGAATTACACCTTTGGAATGCATTTATAGAATCACACTTTAGAATTACACTTCAGAATCAACACTTGAATTTACAATTTCAATTGATTTTAAGAATTACACTTTAGAATTGCACTTTTAGAATTGCACTTATTTGAATTGAATTTTTGAATTACCCCTTAGAAATACCCTTTAGAATCGCCATTTTGGAACACAATTTTAGAATTCACCTTTGAGGATTGCACTTTAGAATGCCATTTTTGGATTGCCACTTTAGAATTACACTTTAGACTTAACTTGAGAATTCAATATCTTTGGAGTTGCCCATTACAATTACACTTTGAAATTAGCACTTGAATTGCACTTTAGAATTCACTTCTCTGAATTACACTTTCGAATTACACTTTCGACATACACTTTAGAATTAAAACTCTTAGAATTACACTCAGATTACACTTTGGAATCGCATTTTTAGAATGCATTTTAAGATTACCCTTTAGAATTTCACGTTTGAATTACATTTTAGAATCACCACTTTGGGCATTACAATTTGTGAATTGCCATTTTTAGAATTTCACTTAGAATTTCCACTTTAGAATTGATTTTGAATCGCACTTAAGAATTACACTCTTAGAATTAGACTTTACGTGTCATACCCCTAGAATACCCTTAAGAATCGCATTTTGGAAACTCATTTTTAGAATTTACCCTTTAGAATTATGCTTACAATTCATTTTAGATTACTCTTGGAATTGCATTTTTAGAATTGCACTTTAGCATTCCTCTTACAATTACAATTTATTAATTACCCTTTAGAATTACTATACATTACACTTCAGGATTACACTTTGGAATTTAGTATTCCTTCAATTCCACTTCGGTATTCCTCACTCCAGGTCAACGCTGCATGTTACACAGCTCAACAGTTTTCGCAACCATGACCCATTGAAAGCGTAGAAACAATTCAACATCTGTATCATGCAACCGCTGTTCCACAGCACTGTAGACACGTGGCCCTGCTCCAAACAACACTTAGTACATTTACTGAATAACAAACTTTAAAGGAATCCACTTGGAAATTAATTAGCATGAGATTTACACTTAGAAAAACTACATTTTAGAAATGGCGTTTTTTGAATTGCATTTAGAATCTGCCCTTACAATTACACTTTAGAGTTTCACTCTGGCAAGTATGCTCAGAATTGCATTCTTAGACTTTCATTTATAATTAACTTTACACATTTTCACTAGAACTACACTTTGGAATTACACTTTGGAATTCATTTTAGCAATAATTTTAGAATTTCTCACTTTGAATTACCTTAAGATCACACTTTAGAATCATACTATTAGAATATCACTTTGGAGTAACTATGGAATGCATTTTAGAATTTACATTTAGAATTTCACTTTGGAATTTCATTGAATTTGTATTAGGAATTTCACATTTTGAATTACACTTCAGAATCACACTTTAGAATCACACTTTTGATTACACTTTTGGAAGTACAGCTATGGAATTGCATTTTAGAATTTCACTTTTAGAATTGCATTTAGAATTACCCTTTAGAATTCTCACATTTTGATAATTCCTTGAATCACACTTTTAAATTAAACACTTTGGCACTTTATGAAGTTGCCTTTTGCAATTACACTTTGCACTTGGAGTTACACTCTAAGAGGACACTTCATCGAATTGCATTTTAGAATTTCCCTTTACAATTACACTTTACAATCACATTTCGCGCTCAACTATTGATGACACTCTTTAAAAATAACGTCATTTAGAATTACACTTTATTTCACTTTGTTGACCAGTTTCGAATTCAGTTGAATAACTTTACGGCGATTATCACTTCAATTCACTTTGCAGTAATTGCACTTTTAAGAATTCCTTTGAATTTGGACTTGTTTAGGAATTCCACTTTAATCTAGTGCCACTTTAGAATTTAGTTCATGTTTGAATTACACTTTATGCAATAACCTTTTAGATCCACATTTTGACATACTACTTAATCATTTTAGTAATTACATATCACCATTTCTCCTTTAGAATTCACCATTTGGAATGGTAGCATTTCTTAGGAGTATCATTTAGATTTACATTTGTAATTGCTATTTAGATTCTGAACTTTGATATTAACCTATGATAGAACTTGATACAACTACATTTGCTCACCAATGTGAATTTTCTTTAGCAATTACAACTTTGGTTATGTTTAATTGCATTCTAGATTTATTTAATGTATTCTTTCAATACCCTTTGGGACCTCTTTTAATTCTGCTTAGGGTGTATAATACTTTAGAACTCTTCTAAAACCCTGTGGAATTGCAATTGAGAATTACAGATTTGGAATTGCATTTTAGAATTGCCAATTAGAATTTTCACTTTAGAATTACCTTTAGAATACACTTTTTAGGAATTTACACTTTAGAAATTACAATTTAGAATACATTTTAAATAGCGTTTTTTGGAATTTGCTCTTTAGCATTCCCTTTACAATTACACTTTATGAGACTTTCACTCTGGAAGTTTGCTTCAAACTTGCATTTAGACTTTCATTTTATAAATTAACTTTACAATTTACATTCAGATTCAACTTCGGGAATTACCACTTTGGAATTGCATTTTTAAATTTACTCAAATTGCACTTTAGAATTGACGCATTTTTTGAATTGCCTTTTAGAATTTCCTTTAGAATTCACGTTTGAATTACACTCATAGATCACACTTTAGAATCCACACTTTAGAATCCAACTTTAGAATCACACTTTAGAATTAACCTTTGGAAGTACACTTGAGATAGCATTTTAGAATTACATTTAGCAAATTTCCACTTGGAATTTCACTTTAGAATTGTAATTTAGATTTCACGTTTTTGAAATTACACCTTTTGATATCACCAACTTTTTTTAGAATTCCCCCCAACACTTTGGATAGTACTTTGGAATTGCATTTTAAGAATTACAATTTTAGAATTTCACTTTGGATTGCACTTTAGAATTGCCATTTTAGAATTACCCATTGAGTTTCACGTTAATGATACACTTTAAGAATCACACTTTAGATCACACTTTAGAATTAACACTTGAAGTACACTTTGAATTGCATTTTAGAATTACTTTTAGAATTCACTTTAGAATTGCACTTTAGAATTGCTGTTTTAGAATTACCCTTTAGGAATTTCATGTTTGAATTAACTTTAGAATCACACTTTAGAATACAACATTTAATTCAACTTATAAATGACACTTTAGAATCACACTTTAGAATCACACTTGGAAGTACACTTGAATTGCTTTTAGATTACATTTTAGAATTTCACTTTAGAAATTGCACTTTTGAATTATACTTCCGAATTATTACTTTGTAATTAAGATTTGAATTGCATGTATGAAATTGTACTTTAGAATTAACACTTCTCGAATTACGCATTTCAATGACACTCCAAGATTAACATCTTAGAAATTGCAATTTTTTTAATTACCCTTTGGGACCTCTTAGAAATTCTTAAAATACCTTTAGAATCCTTTAGGAACCCTTACAACTCTTTTTGAATTACATTTTTAGAACTCTTAGACCCTTTGGAATTGCACTTTTAGACACTTTCGAATTATCCTTTTAAACTTCTTAAGACTCTCTTAGGATTACACCTTTCTGAACCCTTTCTCACTGTTCAGAATTACACTTTAGGAACCCTTAGAATCACTACCTTTGGAACCTCTATCAATCTCCTTTGGAATTACACTTTAGAACCCTTAAATAAGTCCTTTCAAAATTAACATTTAGAATCTTATAACCTTTTAAAGAACGCTTTAAATTACCATTTGCCACCCTTTAGGGCCAACATGATTCTTAATCATTCAAGCTAAATGTCACAAAAATACAACTTCGTACGTGGCAAGCCTGTGCCACATGAATCCTGAGAATACAAGCAGAACATGTCAATCCTACAGCTCAGCAATGTACAAACCCATGCCAACATGAGTCTGAGCGATGTCAAGTCATAGAACAATGTCACCAGCAACAACACTTCTGCATAAAGATTACCAATGAGATATAATGCCAGCATCGTCTATGGCCACAATGAAAACCACATCCAAAGTGGCTAAACTTCAGAATCAATGGAATGGTATGATCTTAGATTGGCCACCATGGCAACGCTCAGACATATAGTCCTCGTGCCCTTCAGACACGTTTCTCTATGATGTGGCTCAAACAACTCAGCAATCGACAAGCTTACAGCCCCCAGCAGGGTGACATGAATCGTAAACAGAAAGAAACAATCTTTAGGACATTCCTCTGATAGCCTACATAAAGCCCAAATGGGTTTACTATATCTTCAGTGCATTTCTGAACATTCAAGAGCTGATCGACAAAGGCACCATGCTCATAAAACATCGTTGCCATCACCATTCATGCAGACAATGACCTGATGGAGCATGCCGACGCTTTAACCTGACACTACCAGTGAAGGTCACCATCCCTCGCTGCCAAATTAAATAGAAGCACAGTGGCTTCACACTGCAGCGCCACAATGGAGGTAAAAATTCTGGGCCTGCATCATTATCAAAGACACCACAGAGCAATGATCCATCTCTGTAACCGATCTTTTCCGTAATGGTACAGATGGCCTTCGCACCTCGTATTCCTCAACTCCAGGGTCAAACGCACAGTTACAGCGTCAAACAGTTTTACGCACACCAAGACCAGCAGCGTGCAAACAA
The DNA here is from genome assembly GCA_035128595.1 of Eptatretus atami. Taxonomy (NCBI): domain Eukaryota; kingdom Metazoa; phylum Chordata; class Myxini; order Myxiniformes; family Myxinidae; genus Eptatretus; species Eptatretus atami. Next base: position 6,512,427 of record CM068956.1, on the reverse strand, counting down.
TTTCAACTCATGTATCACCAATGCAACCGCTGTTCAACAACAACTCGTGTGACTGTGGGCCTGCTCCAAAAGCATTCGTGGACATGTGGGCCCTGTGCCAACAATTTCCTGTGAACATGTGGCGGCCGTTCACAAAATCTGCGTGATATGTGTGGCCTGTCAAAAGGACTGCGTGGACATGGTGGCCTGTTCTAACAGTACTTGTACGACGACGTGGGCCTGTTCCAACCGGTACTCGTACATGTGGGCCTGTTCCAACAGTTACGCGTGGACATCGTGGGCCCTGTCCAACCAGATAACTGGCGTGGAATGTGGCCTGTTTCCACAAGTCTTGCGTGGACAAGTGGGCCTGTTCCAGTAGTAACTGCGTGGACATGGGGCAAATAAAACAGAGGTGGTTGAATATCTCTGCTCACAACAGGACAACTCCGCGCCCCAGAGCTCGACAGCACCCTACATATGCTGGTAATGCTGACGTGTCTGAATTCATGTGGCTTCGATTAACAGCGTATCTTTCTGCCCTCAAAAACACATGAACATAACTTAATAATGTCTGTAAAATTTAATACGCCTACAGTCCATATTTTGCCACGGCCGGCCGAGGGTCCCCAAAATCTCTGCCCATGAGCAATTATTACCGCCGGCCGCAGATATTTCCCGGTCACACAAGTAGCAGTCACATATGTTTTTATTTTTCGGAGGAGCGCACAGCGATTTAAAATTGAGGAGCCGAAACGTGGGTTGCCGTACGGTCTTTTGATTTGATGTCGCACCGGTGACCTCAAGCGGGGCCCTGCGGTGGACATAAGAAATTTTCAAGGCCAGACGCAAGGGTAGCCTCAAGTGCTCCGCAATGGCGACGCGCAGGGGCCCTAAGGCAAACGTGTGCGAGTCAGATGGACGCTAACGAATGGGTTAATTTTTATTATTATTATTTTTTTTACCAGTTTTTTATTACTTCTTTTTACCAGTTTTTTTTTTCGCTTGTCATTGCTACGGCGAACGTAGAAATGGAACAAAAGTTTATAACTCCACGTTATATTTCACGGCGACCCCCTATGGCCTGTAAAAGATAGCCATACGGCAATAGGGCCCACCTGAGGCCACCTGCAGAAACTCTGCGGCCAGCCGCAATGTTTCTGATCTGCAATTCAGAGGCGTACGCCGCCGTTCCTGCGCACTACGAGCAAATGTGTGACTTATAGTCATGTGGAGGTGGGTGGGTTCCTTCAGTTTCGTTGTCGAGATCACCACTAACGAAAATTCACCCTGTACCATTCATCGAGCAACACACCATTGAAATTCCTAACTTGATTTCTATATTGCACAAGTTGACACACGACCAGTCTATCCATTTGAAAATACTAGCCGTGAAGTGGGCGTGCGTGCTTCTAATCGCGGGGAAATGACCGAAACAACAATCAAGACGACGCCCATGGTTGTCGTGTGATTTCGAGTGATTTTGGTCTTTCAACAACAGAATATGCTTGTTCTCATACACTTGGGCGGCGAGGATGCTTGATGAGAAAGTGACGCAAATTACACGGATAAGAGCTGGCGCTAAAGGTATGCGAGTATGCGAAGGTGGTGCGACGCAGCAGATAGTGAAACCTATTCACAAATGCCCGTTTCTGGCTATAATTATGAAAATGCTGCCATGACTGCATCCTCCTGCGGATGCCGGCTGTCACGGGTTCTGCTATCGCGTCGTTTTGAACAAGATTCATATAAACGTCGCTGAAGCCAGGAAAAGGAAAATAGAAGAGCCAGCACTATGCAGTTTCTGCTAGAGCCAATGCAGGTGTGGGCAGACTAGAGAAGAGGGGCAATCGATACCCCAAAATACGTAGGAAAACTCAGAACCTCTTAGAAAGTGTTGGCTGGCAAATCAGCTGTGTACTGCAAGAATTTGGTCGTATAATGCCAGAAAAAAGACAAATTCATCTGGTAAAGGAAATCTCCAAGTGATCCAGTTGTCCCGGCAGAAACACAGGATGGAGGAAAGCCTGAGAGGAAACTGCTGAGCAGAGGAGAGTTATGAAACGTATTGTGAGAATAATGACAACTATAAAGAGTAAGACTGTGTGCGTGGCAGTTTTTTCACGTAAATTTAATTCACGAGTATGTGAAGACACATACCACAGACAGAGTGAAAGTAACTCCAATCAGGTAACATGTGACTATGACTCAACATTTGAATTTTCCTGTGCATAAAGTAATTCAGTAAGACTCATGATGGAAAGCAATTCTACTATATAAATGCAGTCCTTTCTTGTCTGTTGTCTGTCTGTCTGTCTGGTTTGGTTTGTAACCATAAAGCTCTAGACCAGTGAACCGATCTTGAGAAATTTACACACATATAGACCTAACATTCAGCTCCAGGATGCGCTAAGTGGCTTTCCATAAAAATGAAAAATATATATAAAAAATTTTTTCCCATTAAAAAAAAAAGGCTTTCGAATACTGCGCCGGCGTATTAATCGTAATATAACAAAAGGCTTCATGGTTAAAAATGCTAGGGTTTTTTGAATACAAAATGTTCGTATTCGTTGATTTTAAAAATCTTTTTATATTATTTACATTCTTCGGTATTTGACTTGCACGCGCACGGCAACAGCTAACTGCTGATAGATCGTCATGAAAGAGCCAGGCAAGCGGAGTCAGGCTGCAGAGAGAAGAGAGAGTCGTCTTACTGCTGATATATCTGCTCATGAACGAGCCAGGCAAGCGGAGTCAGCTGCAGAGAGAGAGAGAGAGAGAGAGAGAGAGAGAGAGAGAGAGAGAGTCGTCTTACTGCTGATAGATCTGCTCATGAAAGAGCCAGGCAAGCGAGTCAGCTGCAGAGAGAGAGAGAGAGAGAGTCGTCTTACTGCTGATATATCTGCTCATGAACGAGCCAGGCAAGCAGAGTCGGCTGCAGAGAGAGCGTCGTCTTACTGCTGATATATCTGCTCATGACGAGCCAGGAAAGCAGAGTCAGCTGCAGAGAGAGAGAGAGAGAGAGAGAGAGGGAGAGAGAGAGTCGTCTTACTACTGATATATCTGCTCATGAACGAGCCAGGCAAGCAGAGTCGGCTGCAGAGAGAGAGAGCGTCGCCTAACTGCAAATAGAGCGTCACACCGACGGGCGAGAGAAGCACACAACTCACGTTCCAGCTTTCTAGGTCCGGGTTTTGGCAGGACATCAAGGACAGTTGCCACTGCTGCTAGAAACATTGAGTGGCTCAAGGCCGCTTCAACTATGACCTCTCTGAGGATTACGGCAGCATAAAGCCTTCTTCCATAAATCTGAGGAATAAAAGAAGCCTTCCTAATTTCCTCCATACAACTAATGCCTCAGTCTAACTAGTGTGAGGAAAATAGGGCAAATTTCCCAGGTATTACCGGTACTTCAGCTAGTCTATACATATGAAGAAGTTGTGTGAGATGTTCAATGACCTACTCAGAGTATGCGAAGGTCAGGATAAGGCCAACTACCAGGCAACAAGACTGAAGAAAGACTGCAGGAACGGTACCACAGACATGATTTTTATCGTCCACCAAAAATGTCTGAGAGCGAAGTGGTGTACATGAAGGACATTGATATTGATTCCATTGCTCAGGCTACTGTTGTAGACAGTAGCTCTACAACAGAAACAGAGTCAACTACAGAGGATGAAGCCAGCCAGGGTCCACAGCAGGGTGACTCAGGCCTCAATTTACATGTTCTATACTCGGGAGCACTCATGGTGAGGATGACCTGAAAACAACACCAAAGTGTGGACATTACATGGCCCTACTTGGAAATGGTGGAGCTAGCACTGGAGCTTATACGGGCAACTCGTACTTCGAACTGGCCGAAAGACCTTGCGATCATGAGAGCGTCAATGCCCTGGTACTTTGCGTATGATCACCTAAACTATGCAAGGTACTTACTCGTTTACTGGAAATGGCCGGCTAGAGCACTCCACCCAGACACCTATCAAGCGTTCATGGATGGCAAATGGACTGTCCAACGGCATACTCGTTATGGATTGTATAGTGTTGCGTGTGATAGATCATAGAGCAGACTTTAAATAGGACAGCAAGACCAGTGAGGCATCATTGGTTACACTCAGAAAAGCACAGCTGTGAAGAAGTGGATCCTGTCCCAACCAGCACGTGCGGAAATCGCAAGGAAATGTGAGTCCATGGCGGGTATCCACGACGAGCCCCGAACGAGAAAGGATTTGGATGTGTCGAGCTCGAAGAAGAACGAAGCAGCGGTGGTACAAGTGATGGACACAGTACTTCAAATGATTAACCCTTTCTCCGGCGCTCACCTTGAACTCGTCAATATTAGTTCAGGTGTCATCGCACCGCCACAACTTCCGCGACTTGATGAACGCGTATGTCAAGGAGAGAATGCTGTCGTGCAATTCATGCGTGATCGGCTTCTCTCGGATGAGGTCCATTCTTCAGTCCGATTTCGAAGGCCAAAATGGCAACTTTCTCGAAGGCGCGAGGCAAGTCGGCGACTCCCACCAGCAGACGCCGAAGGTTGAAATTGCGAATGAACGTCGTCTTTTCACACGACTGCTGTTGATTGGCGAGAACAGCAATGTAACACTCCACGATCTGCTCGCATACCCACTGGCGAACATATCTTTCCCGCTGGCATCCGGTGATGGTTCGATTGCTAAGACGGACAAAGCCAAACTCCGCACCATATACTGAAACCTGTGGCCCGATTGCCGTGTGGATGCTCGACCTATCCAAGGTGCAACAATTGTGGATGGAATGGCCGTTATTCAGGCGATAAAGGCTGGTTCACTGCCTAACACTTTTGGCAAACTGAAAAGAGATGGTGCTGAACATCGTAGTGGCCAAAGCACGACATAACCAATCTTCGAGACTGGACGTGGTGTTTGATACTTACCCAAGTATCAGCATCAAGTGCCTGGAGCACGCCAGACGAGCGGGCAGGGCGGGCGATCTTCAGGTGTGAACCATCTACGGACGCGATCAAGCCATTCAAAACAGTGGGCCAATTATCTCCTGAGCGGAGCAACAAGGAGGCGTTGATAGAGTTAATCGTCGAATCGTGGACGAGAAACATCTCTCCATCAAAACTGGGCGACATGCTGTTGTACGTCAGTCATGCCGGCAAATGTGAGAAAATCAAGGCGTCGAATGGTGTCATGACTGTGTCGTCAGTACCTGAACTTGAATGTGACCATGAGGAAGCTGACACGGAGCTCCTGCTACATGCCGCTCACGCGGGACAGAATGAAGAGTCGGTGCGCATAGAGAGTTTCGACACTGATGTGTTTGTGTTGGCATTGGCTCACTCGAAGTCGATTCGGGTGCGAAATTTCCATCTGGTCACAGGAAGTCCCAAGGACATTATCGTCGTTGACATTAGGAAGCTGAGTAATGCCCTGGAAAGTTCTGTCTGCGATGCGTTGATAGGTTTGCACAATTTCACGGGAAGTGATACCACCAGTGCATTCCACGGTAAGGGCAAAACAAGGCCATTTGACTTGATGATGAAGGGTCCCATCTCATCACCTGTTTCGGGAGCATTGGTCGAGGATTCACGCTAGATCAGAATATCATTCACGACCTGGAACAATTCGTCTGCGCCATGTACAATCAGCCGACCATGAAGAGTGTGGATGAGGCTCGCTACAAGCTATTCTGCAGCCAGTCGCTGGGAGAACAGAAGTTTCCGCCTACAAGCGACGCTCTGATGCTGCATTGCAAAAGAGTGAACTATCAGTCTGCGATCCACCACCCGCGCGACTGAGAGGTTTATAGAAGCCCTTCTCCTACATTTCACGGATGGGTGGAACGCAACGGAGCACTGATTGTTCACTGGCTGAACAAACCACCAGCGCCAAAGGAACTGTTAGAGGCGACGAAATGTAATTGCAAAGAGACGAAATGTGAGACCAACCAGTGTTCTTGCGGTCAAAGGACTGTCCTGCACAGAGTGCTGTGGGTGTCAAAACTGCGCCAACGATGAACAGACCCATGCAGAAATAGAACTTATGGATGATGAAAGCAGAACTGACGATGATTCCGACGACGAACTGTGAATGCAGGTGTCACACTGCTTTTGCTGTGGTGATCTACTACAAAGTAGTATTCAGGTTGGTTAGCATGTAATAGTGGACTTGAGTTTTGTAATAGCAGCAGTTAAGAGCCTAGTTCAGCATCCGCTTCAGAGCAAGAAATACTGAGTTCTAAGACAGTAATCCTCTTGTGGCGGTTCTACTTTTCATCAGGCTGAGTCGCGCGTCTCTTTGTCTTTGATTTAATCCGTAATAGCCAATGTAACTGTCTTTAATAGTCAATGTAACTACCTTTAATAGCCAGTGTGGCTGCCTTTTTAGCAAAAAGTTGCCTTGGTCAACTCGAAGGCCTGTCTGGTCGGTCCAGACGTTTTCGGCCGGTAAAATATGTAACTGCTTCGGTTTACGACCTTTAATTATAAACATCTTTAATAACAGTGAATAGGGCTCTGTATAAACATATTGTATCATTTTAAGACCTCACAAGAGTTTTCTTTGACCTCCATATCAGTCTAACCTTGATTCTTCATTTCTGTGTCAAAATCGTGCTTTAATGTTTGGTTTATCTTTAATTGCCAAAAATGACCAATTGTGTCACATCCTCAACGTGGAAACAAGTGGA
>CM068956.1:6492734-6505760 GCA_035128595.1 Eptatretus atami | reverse complement strand
ATTCTTTAAGTATGCCAAATTTCATCCAGATTGGTGATCTGCACAACGAAAATCATTTTCTGACGGTAATAGCGAGTACCTCCACATGGTCTATTAGGCCTAACTCCAATAAAGTAGAATGTGAGTCTTTGATCAATTGTTGTTGCATACATGTACAATCATCAATATTTGTTGTGCTGATCAACAGTTAATGCATGTTATACAATACATGTGCCTCATTCGATGATTAATATCACGGGAAAAGGAATAAATGGTGGTGATATTTTTTCACATGTCAGAATTGCATGTGCCAAGTGCAAGTTTATTCACAACGAAAATGTAACTGGCCACAGGTGTGTGTGTGTGTGTGTGTCACTATCAGGGGAGGGGGTGGTGGGGAGTGAGGTGTGCGGGGGGGGGTGTGGGTGGTGGTGTGATGCAATCACCCCGACGGGTAATGTGCGAGTTACACAGACATTAACAGTCTCATAAACCAGATGGTTGTTAGAGAACTGTGCAGAAAACCAAACCTAACTTGATGGTGTAAAGCACAACATGAGCAACTACTTCAATTTTCATCAGAGGACCATTTGAAAGGCAGTCAAAAGTAACATCGAAATGAATACCTGCATCATTGAAACGGCACAATAGTTATGGTTAGCCTCTAAACGAGGCTTATTCATGACTCTCATTCAAAGAAAGGTGGAAAACGTACCTGGCTACCAGGTACAATGGTTTCTGTCTTTTAGAAGCAACTGCCCATCAAGATTTTCATAAAGGAGATATCTTACCTCATACCAGGGAATTGCCAGAGTGATAAATGACATGGAATACCATGAGCAGGATGGCAAGAAGCTTGCAGATGCAATGCACCTCCAACAAAGCAAGCATGTGCTGATCCAGCTGTTTCAAGGAGTTGAAAGGCCCAATCCTCATATTGGTGCCATGACGAATGCCAGCTCTCAAGCCAGTGAGCTTATGCCAACAGAAAAAGACTGAGGGAGTGAGTGAGGATGACAGCTGGTGGCACAGTATCTTCTAGAACAAGAGCTAGCCTCTGGGTCCATGCTCCTTTTACGCTCTCTGTACCAAGCACAAACCTTTATGTCGCAAAGACTAAACTCATGGTCAGACACAACCAGTCTTCAGTAGACATTCCTGGTGTCCCTCATGTGTGTGTACCTCAAGTAAGACTGTCACCGGCCACTGTGGACCAACTCAGCCATATCCAAGCGCTGCTCAATCAGGATGATCCTCATTGATTAACATAGACTGTTGCTGAATACATGCTCGCTGTATCCCTCATCCATGTCACCGTGACATGAAAATAATTAAGCTTGAGCATCCTAAGTCGAAAATATAATAACATCGCTGCAAAACATTTATATTATAATAAGAGCCGCGTGCTCCTATCTGTCCATCACGTTTTATTTGAAAGGGATCCTTGCAGTGTCATAGAATAATAAAAATGGTACCGTTGGAAAGCTAATACTCAATTCATTGGAGCAAAAAAATGTCAAAATTATAAAACGGTGAGTGCAACAGTGTCTTCGTGGCTAATTCCTCCATGTGCATGGTGAGAGGATGAAGAAACACAACTGACATTAGTAGAAGCACAACTTGAAGTTCATGTTTTATATTCCACTGTGGATACAACTTATGGTTGTCTTTATGTATTGCAGGTATGCTGCAGCATCCCTGCAAGATGTTGCTCTGTTTTGAGCCCTCTACCGACAAAACAAAACAGCCTTTCCTACACAAGGCCGAAATAGTCACCAACAGGAGCTAATCGCAGAGGTCCTTGATGAGCCCAAAATCCCCAGCAACATCAGGCACAAGCGGAAGCTGCACAACAACGACAACAACCTCACCGCTCACAGATGAGCCAAGGAAGTGACCAGGCGATTCGGGATTTCGATGTCGCTCAACAATGAGATGCTCACCTCCAGAGCGCCAGTGTAAAGTATCCCACATATCCTGCAAAGTACTTTCCTTTGGTGTTTTGTGATGATCACAAAATACAAGGACTCTACAGTTAGAAGTCTCAGCACATGCAGTCTTTACTTCCGTTATCCTCACCAGGGGGCACACTCATGTCAGTACAGCATATTACATCTTTCCATTTTACAAGTTATAAACAAACTTTGATAACAACAAGGAGCTGACACTCTAGGTACCCCCATCATTTGGATGGTATGAGGAATAGATCTGTGTAATATGAAAGCTAAATCTTGAACGTTTTTTTGAAATATTGCATAAACAAGCTAAGTTACAGAGATGGTTGCCATGGCAACATAATTCATCCAATCACAGCCATGATCTAATCAGGTTGAGATAATGCCATGAAGAATAGATATCGGTAATACGAAAGCTGAATGGTCCATGGTTTTTGAAATATCCATGGTCGGAGGGATGGGGGACAACATACAGAAGACTAACAACACAAAATGTCAATCATTGTCATGCAAAAACAATCATTCTAATCATAATTCTATCGAACTATAACATTTATCTAATCTATCAAATCATCATTTCCACCCAAATCTTATATAAGTGTGCTTTCTAAGCTCAAAATGAACCCATCAAAGAAATGTCACATGTCAATTTTATGAGATGGCACAACAACCCTACCTCTTCTCATAGTAATTGGCTGTCTAGTTTGGATAGTGTCATCGCGAGTTGTGTTTTGATGGCCCTGCTGCCCGGCTGGATTGTGTGCGACACCATCAATTTGGGGACAGCGTGTCTGTGCATTCGGGTGGGGGGTCAGCGTACTCCTTATTACCTTGCACTGTTGGCTGGGATCACGTGAGTGTGATTGCGCCGGAATCGTTTGCCAGACGGGGTCTGAACGATGTAACTTCACGGCGCGGCACGCTCGTGAATGATCTGCCCTGGGACCCTCAATGACCCCCCATCCGACCCCCAACCCACCTCACTCCCCCCTTCCAAATTTACAGTTTTCTCTCCTGAGAGTTTCTTTATGTATTCATCTTGTCTACATGATGCATCTTATCCTGCCCCTCATCATTCCACCCCACACCCATGGTTTGTTCACGTTTACCTCTATCTTGGTCTTCAACTCTGCTGTTGGTGTCCCCCCCCCCTCTCTCAACTGGTCCTTTCATCCTGTTGTGTCCTGATCCACTCAGTGTGAGCCTCGACTATGGATACAACAACAATAACAAAATCTGTTGAAATCCAACTGGCCGGCTTTTCTGACATGCGAAAAACTGATTACCACTTTTTGCATTATGGTGTGCCTTTTGTTTTTGCTACCTGGCTCGCAGACAATCTAGCATGGCTGGTATAATGTGTGGTTTGAGCAGTTTAGCCAAGGTGGGAAGTTTGCTTTTTAGCAGACAGCCATTCAAAAGCTCGATGGGGGCAAAACCATCCATTCCATCAGGGGGGGGGGGGTGTTGCGCTATTCTGATAGTGCATGGTATGGTTCTGTGGATGTTTTCATGAGCAACTTTACTGTCTGCACAACCGTTCAGCCTGCCCGTTACTCTGAGGAAATCGTGAACTCGAGGTGTGGTGGTTGAACTACTCCTCGGCGAAGTGTTGGAAGTCTCCACACATGAAATGGCAAGCATTGTCGGTGACGATGAGATTGGGCAATCCTGATCGCACAAAAAGGCTTTGAGCTCATTGATCACCGAATGTGTGGTGAGGTCAACCAAACACTGAACCCCAGGAAATTTGTAGTGGTAATCGACTACAACCGAAAAATTGCTTCCATCTAAATGAACGATATCGACGGAAAAGCTTTGTCCTTGGGCGGTCAGGTATCAGATGGGGTAGTCGAGGTTCTGTTGGCTGCGCTTTTTGATTTGCCTGACAAGTTGGGTACTTTGATGCCATATCCTCAATTTGGTCATTGATGCTGGGCCAGAACAGGATAGTGTGTGCCCTTTGTTTAAGTTAAACAATGCCAAGATGCGACTTGTGTATTTTAGCGTGTATTTCACCCGGCATGCTTTGCGGTACAATTATTCTGTTCCCCTGGAATAGTATGCTGTCAATGTACACTTGCATAAAAAAACACAAAAGTACTATTAGGATACCACAACAACCTCCCTCCCTCTCCCTTGATGGTACGGATGGTTATTCGCCCTTAGAGCTCTTGAATGGCCATCTGCTAAAAAAAAATTAACTTCCCACCTCATCCATCTTGCTCAAACTACATGTCATGCAAGCCATGCTGATCATCTGCTAACCAGGAAGCAAAGACAAAAGGCATACCACGATGCAAATGGGTTAGTCATGCCAGGCAGACCTGCTGCATGGTGTATGGGGGTTTTCAGGGAGGAGTTAGCAAGAGTGTCAGGGGGACATTGACTGGGTGACTCATCATACCGATTCAACTGTTCAACAACCTTGTATCTCTTCATTAGGCTGGGCACAGGAGTCAAACAGGTACCGGGACACAGTGACGTTCTTCCTAGGCTCACAGAAGGATTGAAATGTATTTGTGAGTGAGGTTATCTTCTCTTGATCTTCTTTTTTTATTATAATTTTTTTTTAATACCTTGTCAAGCTCGTATGAGAGCTAACTCACTACGCACAGCAAGGGGGGCATGACACAAGAGGGGCATGGGAAGGACAAAACAGTGGGAACAGAGACATCAGGATATCTGTGGAAGGGAGAGGGATGGGGTGGGAACATGGGGTATACAAGATGGACACTACAGGGACTTTCAGGAAGGAAAGCAGGGAATTTGAAGGAGGTGGTTTTGGGTGGATTAGCGGGGTAGAAAAGATTGTGGTTTTGGAGGGGGAAAGATAAGAGGTGGTGGTGAACGGCTGTTTTGAAGGCCTTGAGGGAAGAATGGGATTGAACAGAGGAGGGAGTTTATTCCAAAGGTGGGGAAAAAGAGGAATGAAAGCGTGAAGGTGAGCAGTGATTGTGATTTTGGTAGTTTTACCAGAAGGGGTTGTTGGCGGACCTTGAGTGCCATGCGAAAATCTGGTGGGGACAAATTGCAGACAGAGCGGGGGGGGGGGGGGGGTGAGACTGGAGAGGAGACGGTAGAAGACAGAAAGACCACTGACCTGCCTGCGGTGAGAGATGAGAGGCCCAAAGACTCAGAATCATTGCGGGAGATGCCATGATCCGAAATGCATTGGTTTCCATAGCGGAAGCCAAGAAAGGTGTGAGGCAGGAGCACCAGCCAGAGGGAAAAGCAGTACTCCATCAAGCTGCGGACAAAACTTTGTATGTGGTCAAGAGCTCAGGTGGGCTGAGGAAGGTCTTTGCACGACGGAGGATTCCCAGTCTGCGACTGGCTTTTGAGCTAGGTTGGAATGTGGCTTTCCCAGGAAAGATCATGGCAGACAGTGAGACCCAGAAGCTTGAAGAAAGGACTTCTTCCAGAGGATTGTTAAGAAAGTAGATGGGGGGGGGGGATTTTCAAATGGTCCTTTCGGAGAGACATAGTGAGAGTGTGAGATTTGTCCGGATTGAAAGACATGTTGCACGTTGGACCAGTTTGTGATTTTATCCAGGTCTGCAGAGAGCGAAGAAGCTGCTGCTTGCCATTCTGAGGGATGACAGGTGGTATGGCAGAGGGTGGAGTCATCAGCAAGAGAGATAAAGAGTTGTTCCAGAGAGTCGGAGAGATCATTGATGAAAACCAGAAAAGAACAGGGCCCAGAACGCTGCCTTGAGGAACTCCAGCCTGGACAGGAAGAGGGGATGAAAGAACTCCATTTAGGGCCAATATTGGCTGCGACAGAGAGGAAGTCTGCGAGCCATGAGTGGAGATGGCCTTGATACCATAGGAAGAGAGTGTGGTGAGCAGGGCAGGGTGCCAGACTGTGTCAAAAGCACGTGATATGTCTAGGGATATGACTCTGATTTCATGTCCAGCATTGAGGACCTCCATCCATTGTTGGGAGAGCAGAAGCAGCATATCCAGGGTAGAGGGACCTGGCCTGAAACTAAATTGATGATCGGAAATCAAGCCATTGGAGACAGGAAGGATTTAATGTCTGAAGCGATGATGGATTCCATAACCTTGCTGATGATTGGGAGAAGGCTGATTGGTTTGTAGTTGCAGGGATCTGTTTTTGCACCTTTTTATGCAGGGCAGTAATGTTTGCTTATTTCCAAGCAGATGGCAGATGACCTTGAGCAAATGAGAGGGTGAATAGAACAGAGAGAGGGTGAGCAAGAGCAGAGGAGCAGATTTTTAGGACATGTGGGCTGATGCCGTCTGGACCGTTTGCAGAATCTGAGTCGAGGTTTGACAGCAAGCTCTCCACCTTGTCAGAAAAAAAGGACACAGAGTCCAGGGACAGTTGGGGCGCAACTGGGTTAAGGTGGGTACAGAAAGCGATGGGTTTTGGACACAAGATTTCAATGCAACCACCGAGTTTAGGCATTCAGCCTTTTCACGTGTGGTATCAGCAATGCGGCCATTTGAGGTAAGGGAGGGAATGGAGGGGGAACATACACCAGAAACAGATTTCATTAGATGCCATCAGGATTTGGAGGAGGAGAGAAGGTTTGAGAGTTCAGACTTGAGCTAGAAAGATGTTGTTTTCTGGCTCTCCTGAGGGTGATACACACTTGTTCTGAGCTTTATGGAAGGAACTGAGATTACCCTCAGTGGTGTTTGCTTTCCATGGCAAAGCCAAGTTGTTTCAGGACAACTGCCTCGCCACAAGCTTCATTGAACCATGGGCGGGAGGAAGGGTGGGACAACTGAAGACGAGAGGGGATAAATCTGTGCATGAGGGAGAGCAACTTTCTTTGAAAGAATTCCCAGGATGAGTTGATGTTGGAAAAAGTAACGATGGGAGACCAGTCTGGAACGTTGATGGCTGCTTGAAGACCCTGCCAGTCGGCTTGAGTGAATTGCCAGACTCGACGGCGCTGAGGTGGTTCTCTGATAACAGCCAGAATAATGTCCACTTTAACAACAGGTGGTCAGAAGAACTGATTGGAACGGAGGAAGACAGCAGATATTTTCATGGAAATTTGTCAAATCAGATCCGGAAGAGATAGAGCACCATTGGTTGAGATCCGGGTCGGGAAGGTGACCGATTGAGTCAGTCCCAGAGTCGCAGAAAGCTTTTGCTGAAGTGCCATGACAGGTGAGAGAGGTTCCCACACCTAAAGATTTCAGACAGTGAGGTATAAATGGAGTCATCACTGTTTGGTGGATGGTACAATGCACATATAAACATGAGGTGGGAGTGGAGGGGAAGCCGGAGTCAGAGGTATTCCTGGGGTGTGGGGAGTGGAGGGCAGTGCGTGGGGAGTGAGGAATAGAGTCTTTGATGAAGAGAGCAACTCCCTCCACCAGGACGAGACTGAAGTCTGTCATACGGGGAAGGTATCACCAGGGAGAGATACTTGGGAGTCGGAGATGTCTTGAGGGAGGAAAGTTTCTGTTCTGCAGATTATGTCTGGTTGTCAGTGGCAACCTGTATGGAAATATCTGTAAGGTTTGAGCGAAGGCCCCGGATATTTGAGGTCCACACTGTTGATGAAGAGGGAAGGGAGGAGGCTTTGGGTGCAGGGGATGGAGGGGAGGGGAGTGTAGGACAGGAGGAGTGTGGAGGCAAGGAGAGTTGGTTGACAGAGTGTGGGGTTTTGCAGAATAGCTAGGGGAGGGGTCAGATGAGGAGGAGAAAAGGCTCTGTGGTGCTGGGGGAGGGGGCAAAAGAGGGGCAGAAGGCAGTTGAGGATTTGAGGGAGGTGGAGTGATGAGATGGAGGTGAGAGGGCAGGCGAAGGAGGCAGCTTTGTGGATGTGAGCGCGGGTAACTTTGAGAAGGGTGAATGGTGGGAGAAAGGCGAGGGGGGAGTTTTTGAGAAGGTTGGAGGAGGCTTGGAGGAGAAGGGTGTGATGGTTGCTTTGAGAGGGAGGGGTGAGTTGGCACTGAAGTTGGAAAAAAAATAATGGTTGATGGAAAGCAACACTCATAGCAAACTGGGTTTTTCAAATTTTTAGTCAGAGATGTGATTAAAGACATTACTTGAGTGATGTAATAAAGGAGAATTGAGAGAATGGAGAGAAGAAATGCTGTAACAGTTGGATTTTTTTGGCAAGGTATGTAGGAAAGGTCGAATTGAGAGCAATCTGTTGAAATAGAAGAAGAGTAGTCATTATGATACAGTAGTGAGAACCACACGTGTGAAAGGAAGATGAAGCATAATTGGAGATCGTTTTTAATTATTATATTATTATTATTTTTTTTTTTTGAGAGAGTTTTCATCAGATTAGGTAATAGAAAGGTTGTAGAAAAATCGTGAGGTGAATGGTGAATTTGGATCGGAAAAAAGCAGGGGTAGAAACAGATCACATGGTACGGGAGAGCACCTGGCTGTGGGAGGTGTATAGTCAAAAGTAAATTTATTTATTTTAAATAAGGATTGCGTAACATTCGGAAAAGGGAAGGTTGAAGTAAAATTGTGGAGGTGTGTGGTGAATTTGGAACAGTAAATGCAGAGTGAAGCTGCTGGGTCAATGAAAAGTATCAGGAGGTGTATAGATAGAAAGGATACAAGGAAGATTATTATTTTTTGATGTATTTTTGAAGAATAATAAGATTCGGGAATGGAAGGTTGTAGGAATAAATCGTGAAGGTAATGGCGAAAGTGGGTCAGCTCAAGTAGAATAAAGATGGTGTGCTGGCAGAAGGAGGAGAAGAAGAAGAAGAAGGACTGGGACTCGTGGCATGCAGGGAGAAAGGTAGTTTTTTCATGTTTTTTTTAATTTAGACAAGAAACAGAGTGTTTGATTGGAGGATTGGTGGTGTTGGGAAAGTGGGGAAAATAGGAATTGAAGGTAAAGGGAAGAATACAAATAAAAACGATCATTCACCAAGAGGGGAAGGATGGGTAGGCCTCAAGGAACCCGGTAAGACAAGGTGG
Organism: Eptatretus atami; assembly: GCA_035128595.1. Taxonomy (NCBI): domain Eukaryota; kingdom Metazoa; phylum Chordata; class Myxini; order Myxiniformes; family Myxinidae; genus Eptatretus; species Eptatretus atami. Next base: position 6,496,892 of record CM068956.1, on the reverse strand, counting down.
ATGATAACTCACAAAATAGCACGATTTTTGAAACGAAACCGAACTAAGAACACAGAAACATGTAGGTAAGAAAATAAACAGTTAAAACAGGACAAATGACGACCGGAAACTTCGCTTTGAGAAAGTCTTCAGAGACCCCTGAGAGAATCCTGCCATTGCTGCAAACCCAGAACCGGAAGTCAATTTCACATATTCGTTGCTGAATGTCATGTCGGTGAATGCAACCTTGTGTTACCTTGAACTTCGCTTGCATTGAATGTACTTCGAATCGACAACTGCTTGCAATTTTTTGGTCTGATCTGATTCCGTGACTAACTTATGTTGCATGTCTGTTCTTATGTCGCCTTATCTTTATTTATTGAGTTGAACATCCACTTTTGTTCCTCATAAACCTGTCATCTCCTCTGACCATTGCAATAATAAGTGTTGTTTTATTAACTTGCTAAAGAAGTGCACTTATTGCTTAGACGTCCTTGCGAGCCGAATCACTGCAAGACCTCATCATAAGACCCCAGGCTGATGAGAATATATCACCTTCTATGTTATGAATACTTATTTTGGCTGCCTAAACAGTGTGCTACTGCAGTTATCTACCTATGTATATATAACACAATGTGTATTTGTGTATTTGGCTGTCCCCCTTCATAAGTAGGGTTTTAAAGGCCAATCTTTTAAGAGGACTGTGTTCACGACGGTCTAGTTTTCAGGATTAAAAAACTCGAAAAACATTTTTCATAAAAGATTAACTGGGCCTCAAAGGCAGTATGCAGAAATGTAAAAAAAAAAACAAAAACCATAAATACAATTCACAGAGAGGTGAAATTTGCAGCAAAATGATGTGTAACACACGTAGAGTAAAACGAGTGTTCATTTACGTCTGTAGGATGTCGAATAAATGAAGAAGATATAAGCACACCTGATGCGAAGCCGAGGCTTCAGACTTTGGCATGCTCATGAGACTGTACCATCGAAACGAAACGTCCCAGAAGATAAAGAAAATGTGGTTGTATTTGTACATGTAATGTTTTAAAACATCATATCTTCCATCTTTTTGAATATTTTGAATAAAATAATTCAAACCTGCCATTTTGATGGGCTTTTACACGAATATATATATATATATATATATGTACCTGTATAATATCGTTGCAAACTCCTGATATCTCATCACTGCTATGTCCTTCTACTCACTTAAGCAATATGTTACGGATACTGTAACCTGAATAGCACTAGCTCCAGAAATGCAAACATCTGCATCACAACTTTCACCAAGTCACAGCATCAACCATTACATAATCTCCAAATGGAAGTATGCCATGAAACTTTGAGGCACAAAAATGGCTCTCATGAGCAATTATTTTCTGAAGAAGATTAGTGAAAGGAGTAAACCCTGCTTGCATGACATAGCTTTGAGCCGAAGTATTAAGTAAAAGGAAGAGCGGAAAAAGGGCTTCCTGGAATGCTTAGCTTGACAAGCAAAAGGAGAAAGACTGCCTTTAGCCCTCAGGAATCGTTTCAGGCTCACTGGGCAAGGAGGACTGAAGAAGGCAATTACGGGTTCTTCGGCAGTAGCGGATTGCATTAGACAGCAGGGTGCACATCGTACCTTCTAATATCGGGCTCTCTTTCTGACCTTGCGTCCTGCACTTCTGCTCCCAGTGGGCAGGCAAGACCTAACGTTGCCTCTGAACAGACAAAGCACACGGCAATCACCTGCGGCGCCTGTCGCAGAAGGTACTGATTGGAGGACAGCACGTACATCTAGGCGTTGACGCAAACCATTCCCAGTAGTATTGAGAAAAACAGATACACAGACCTGAAAATAGATATGGTTGGGAAGTAAACAGTGCAATTGCTCTTTTAATAGACTGTAGTGTGCTTATACCAGTAACTTCTGCAAAAATTGTTCTTGTAAATGTATACTTCTAGCCTTAGGGCAATAAAAGGGAAACAAGGAGCAAATGTTGAGATATACAGCAGATTAAAAAGTCATGGAAAGGTGTGAAACAGCAAAGGGCCGTGTTAACGCCAAAATTAATGAACAATTTAGCCAAGGAGCCTTGGGACTGTTTTCTGCACAGCTGATTGGATTGTGTTGACCACAAGTGCAAATTGAACCTAAACCGGTGAAGATAGATCTGTCCAGCTCAATATGCTGTGACATGAATCAGAGGCACCGAAGCCGAAGCCGTGTGCATTAATGCATTAATGATGAATGCAGCATTCAGCATACAAAATGCTTGCACGTTCCTTCCTGCCTTAAAAGCTGCACTATTGCCTGATTGGTTAATTGAAAATCTATTATAATCATTCTATGTGAGTTCATGTCATTGGCTGTTCATTTTTTAGAAATTCACAGATACACTTGGATTTATACAAGTGTTGTTGGGCTGGCAGGATAGCCTCCAGGTACGCACACTCACTTTTGAGCTGTATAGCCTGGGTTTGAATCTTGGTGCAGCTATAAATTGTCATTCTGGTGTTTTGCAGGCATATATGTGTCATCCCTCAGATGGATCTTAAACTGGGCCTCCCATCTGCTCACATTAGTTGCTTGTTGTTAAAGGTCTCCTCTGTGAAGTGGAGGTGAGCAATCTCCAGCACCCTGACCAAAATCCTGCTTTAACCTACAGGGGGGCATTCAGCGGCACAGCTGTCCCCCCTCCTACCCCCCAACAAGCGATGCAACTTTAACCCACTTGCAGCATATGAAATAGGAAGAAATGAAATTAACTCCCAGAACTGACAACTCTCCCTCTCCTACACTCTGCTATGAATCACGTTTTTGTAACCAGTGCAATCATAATTAATTAATTAAGAGCCAACATTTCCAAAGAGTCAAATAACTTCAGCGGTCATCTCTCAGGCTGTTATTGGAGAACTACCTCAGCGACGATGAGTCTGGCACTTCACTCAGGCTGGCTGGGGGGACTTCAAGCAGCGATCAAACTTCTAGACTGGTCTCCCATTTCTATTTCTCTGACATCAACTCATCTTCAGAATTCATTCAACGAAATTTGCTTTCTCTCATGCACAGATTTATCCCATCTCGTCTTCAGTTGGCCTTCCCTTCCTCCCGCCCATAGTACACTGAAGCTTGTGGCAAGGCAGTTGTCCTGAAACAACTTGACTTCACCTCATGGAAGGCTAATCCAATTGAAGGTAATCTCAGTTCCTTCCACATAGCTCGGAACAAGTGTGTATCTACCCTCGGGAGAGCCAGGAAACACCATCTTTCCAATGTCAAGTCTGAACTCTCAAACCTCTCTCCCTCCTACAAATCCTGGTGGCACCTAGTTAACCTCCGCCATCGAAGATCGGAGGTTACTGTTCACCTTCTGGTTTTTGTTGTGAACAGTATTACGGAAAAACTCCTCGACGGATTTCGCGAACTTGTGGGATGAGGGGTTCAAGGATCGGCAAGATCATGCATTAGGATTGGTTGTCCAAAATCCAATAGGCCGCTATGGCGGCATTTGAGAAAATATTGAATTTTTTTTTTGCATTTCTACATGTTTTAGTGATTCCACCCCCCCCCAAAAAAAAATGTTAGAGAAAAAATTTTTTGCAACTTTTTTTCAACAAATTTCGATTTTTTTTTTTGCATTTCACATGTGTAGTGATTTCCAACAAAAAACATGCCAAAATATATGCGGCGATTTGGAACTCAGGTGGATATACCCACGTAAAACAATTTCTGTCTCAAGGAACTATATGACGAATGAATGATAGTAAAAGGGAAAGTTGCAAACTATAACTCGTGAGCACTGTTGACGTCAAATGAATGAATAGGATATCAGGTTCACTTGAGTGACCTAGCAGATGGGCGGCGGAGGTTTTGCACTCTACCGAGTGCTCCCCCTCTAGTTAAGTCTGTTTCTGGTGTATGTTCCCACTTCATCTCCTCCCTTACCTCAAATGGCTGCACAGCTGACTGCATGCAAAAAGGCTGAATGTCTAAACACTGTGTTTGTGTGTCCCAAACCCATTCCTTTCTGTACCCACCTGACCCAGTCACACCCAACTGTTCATGGACGATGTTTCCTTTTACACTGACAAGGTGGATAGTTTGCTGTCAAACCTCGATTAAGATTCTGCAACTGGTCTCGATGGCATCAGCCATCATGTTCTAAAAACCTGCTCTGTTGCTCTTGCTCA
>CM068956.1:6462804-6476334 GCA_035128595.1 Eptatretus atami | reverse complement strand
ATCCTCCTTGACATTCGGGAGCCCAGCAATTAATTTTTGCATCACCTCATTGTCCATGTTCTGAGGGGAATACAAGTTATAATATAAATCCCTCAGTGTACACCTGATCAGTTGCTGTGTGGTTACCAGGGACCCATTGGGAGTGAGTAAACTGTGAATTTGTTGTGACCTTTTAAGAGAGGTCAGTAGGGTGGATATACTGATTCTGGCTCACTTTTCCCCATGTAAATGAATGGGGGATTTTCAGCGGAATTCACATTTTTTTTCCCTAAAATTACACCCCCTTTTTATCCCAAGGTATATTTGTTTGTCTCCCCTTTTAACCTAGGGCATTCTATTCAAATAACCAATGCGACAAGATAAAGATTGGTTCAAGTAGCAACGTAGTAATGTGGTTTGTTCAAGGTGATTCTGAAGAGATATCTGAAACCTGTAAGCCTAGGGACACTCATTTTCAAATAACCAATGTATATTGTTTAGCTCAATCATTGAACCTATAAAGATTTGTTCATTCTCATATTCCTTTAATAGTTTAATTTTCTTTGCACAATAATCCCCATCTAAAATATTTAAAAATAAAACATTTGAATCTTTATATTTTTCAAGATACCCCTTTTGTGCCATTACGAAATGATATACTTCTCTTAATGATCTCATCTGACCACCTCCTGAGTTGCATATCATTTTGAGATTATAGTAAATTGTTTTTCCATTGTTCAATTGATAACCATCAAATTTTTCAGTCCATTCAAGGATATTTATTATTTTCTTTACATCCTCTAACTTATTGGTTTTTAAATTGATTCGCTTATTTGTTTTATTTACCTTTGTTTTAGTTATTTTTTCAATAAGACTTATTTGATATTTTCCACATTCATTATGTTTTCCATTTATATACCAAGACTGAGATTTTCTCCACTCTTTAGTTTGATTAATACTTGGTTCGACCATTTATATACCGTGAAAAACGTGCGGTAGCCCTTAAAAACCCGAACCCATCTTCCCATCGTTAAAACTTGTGTCCATATGGAACACAATCTATTCTATTCACTCTATCATACAATATCCATATGGAACACAATCTATTCCATTTTCTAAAATAATCTCTTATCATCAAAGGCTCCTAATGCTTTTTATTTACTTCTTCACTATATATCTTATGTTTATAACTTCTTATTGTATTCATTTTCCTATATTCTTCTTTCTTATTCATCAAACAATTATAATAATTTCTAAAAGTTATTGATTTCTTTATTACATATTCTTTATTCCCTTTAACCTCTTATCAATCTGATCCTGATCACCATACTTATAAGCATATGCCTTTGCTCTCAATCCAATAAACTCACTCATTACTTTTCCACCCAACTCATCCTTAAACTTACCAATAACCTTTCATTCTTTTTTTGAAAATAACTCACTCTTCTTACTAAATTACTTGATCATACACTCCAATATTTTCTTCATATCGTTATAAACATCATCAGTTTTTATATCTAGAATAAAGCTATCAGTGTCCATATACAACAATGAAACATTTCACCATACTCTTTCTTTAAGTCATTATACAAATAATCATACATCAATATCTTTGATAAATCAAGAACTGTTTCCAATATAATTGGTTTATCCATTACAATACTTTCCTTTTCATATGAATAGCAGAAAAGTTCTCTGAAAAAACCTCTTCTCTCTCAAAACTTGGTTTATTTATCAATCTAGAAGCTTCTTTCCAAGATGTTGCGAATCTAATGTTTTGCCTGTTTCTAACATTTTCCATAGTCTTTCCAAATACAGCATTATTCATTAATTTAATAAAGTCCTCTTCAAATTTTACTTTTGTATTTGCTCTCATATCTGTATTGAATTTAATATACTTTTTCATCCAAGGACTTTGTTTAAATTTTAAAACTCTATGAATTTTAGCTACTCTAACCCAGCAGAATAATATTGTCTCAAGTTCCTTTGATGCAAAACATATCCCTCTTTATCATAAAATGTTGTTAATAACTTTTCTGTTGATTTTCCTTTAATATTAAAACTTTTATGATAATCACTTAACCATTCTTTCTTTGGGGTTTCTTTCTCACATGCAAAAGGAAGATCTTTATGCTTATTATGAAGATTACTTGGTACTTCAAATCAACTTCAAAATAATACCTTCTTCCTCCTCATTCAATTCCTCTTGAGAGAAATAACAATATTCATCAAAGCCTTTTCATAATCCTTTTCTTCCACCCACTCTAATTTACCATAAGGCAGAGATTGAGACATTGCCCATCCTACAAAATTATTAGCATCAAAATACATCAAATAATTACTATCTTTTTCACTCTTATAATTGGAAGATATTTATTATTTGCTTTAGCATATCTTTTTGAACATACTTGTGATATCCACCTCTCTTAGACTTCTCAATCATCAAAAGCATATCTACATCACTGATTAAATCAATATCTGTTTTGTCATTTTCAACATTGCACTCCAAGCTAAACCAGGAGCTGTGAAATAGTGGGCAGGATCTAATCCATAACAATTTTTATTATGACAGAGTGATCTAAATGCTTCAAACACATCAGCTAACAATAAAACATCTGTTTTTAGATACAAATCATGATATTCTCCAAGGTTCTTTATCTTAAATATTTTCCAAATTTCTTTTGCGTGTTTATATTCCTTATCACTTATCTCTTCTTCATAAAGGTTATTATAGAAACTTTCTTTGAAGGAAGTTGTGTTTCTTTAAATCTCATAAATGAATTCATATAATCATAAGGATAAATTCCCTTCCTTGTAAGAATTTTCTCTTTACTTTGAATTTCATTCCTTGTTTGAATTTCCTCTCGAGTTAGAATTCCCTCTTTAACCAGAATTTCATCTATAATCAGAATTTCCTCTTTAGTTAGAATTTCATTCTTGTTTGAATTTTCTTTACAATTAGAATTTCATCTTAGTAAGAATTTCTTCATTAATTTCCTCATTAATTAGAATTTCCTCTTTACTTTGAATTCTCTCTTTAATCTGAATTTCCTCTTTAGTTAGAATTTCCTCTTTTGGAAAGAATGAAAAGATTTGGAAAAGAGCCTGTGGAGCTTAGATTTGATGCTAGGTTGGCTAGTGGTGTTCCATAAACTTGTAAGAATCTAGAAACCTATACGAGTTATAGGTTTTGTGAATATTCATTTTTGCAAATGAAATATACTTTTGACTTGTGTTTGTTATGGCAGAAATATTCCCTGGTGTTTTGAAAGTTCATTTATAAATAGATGTGTATCATAGTTGGCGCTGTTGTGAAAAAGACTGGAATAAAAGAAGGTAATTTATAATTAAGATTACAACAGGAATGAGCGGGACCTCTATATTTACCAGTAAGATGACAATGATCCCTAACTTTAGACTCCTCAATTTCCTCCTCACAAATATGACAGATATTGTTCTTTCTAATTCTAATTTTTCTTCTTGTTTAATTTCATCGGTTCATTTGTTCTTTCATTAATTTAGTTAGTCTTATACAATCCTTTTCTAATCGTTTTACAAACTCTTGTGAAGCATTTTTTCCACGATAATGTTCAAGTTTATTATAGTTTCTCCAACAGATGATTTGATATAATAACAGAAGCCACAAGAATATGTTTTTGATATTTATTTGTATATGATTCTTTTGGATTAGGAGAAGCAGTATTATCTTTTTAAGGATACACTCAAAATCAGCATATATTACAAATGGGTGCATGATAGATTTATTATAATCTTCAAAAGAAATCTTTTCACCAGGTTTAAGCATTGTAATTACAGCTGATTTATGATTACTACAATATTTTGAATGTTGTTCTAATCGTTCTTTTTGTATGAAATGAATTAAGACATCGCTACAAGGATATATTTTGTTTGCTGTTCTGAATACTGAGAAGAGATTAATCTTGATAAATTATTGATGTATGTGTAATGTGAATTCTTTCCAACACTAAAATATAAAGATCAATGTGTGTTTCTTCATTTTTATAGTTGTTTGAAATTTTTAATATTTGAACTTTGTTTGTATCCGTTAATCCATATACATTAATAGAAAGATTATTCTTTTTCTCAAATTTAGGAATATCTGTTAGTGGCATTGGGAATTTAAAATCTTTAATGTCCAAGGTATTCTCATATTTCATATATTGTTTTACTCTTTTCTGAATTACATTTTGGTGGATGTAAGTGAGCAAGACAGACCAGAGAAAACATTTATTATCATTGTTCTTAATATTAACAACTGCCTTCTTTAGTTTTATTTCTTTTGGTAATTCAATATAAGAAGAAGCTTTAAGAGGGTTTGATTTTAGAATGTGTATATCTAAAAAGATGATTTTTTAATATTGAATCCACTTCCTACCACTGTATTATCAACATCCTCCTCTTGTCTTGATAGTTCTTCATAAACCCCACTATTCAAAAAATCTTGAAATGATGTTATAAAATGAAGATCTGTTCTCATATAAGGAGTTTGTTCTCATCTTGTCTTTTCATATTCATTTTCACTCCCATATAAAACTTTAAAGTTTTCATTTCTTTTAATGTTCTTTTTAATAACTTTTTCAACATCAGGTTTCACTATTTCAATTGATTCAGCTATTGATGATGGACCGGGTTCTCCAAATTGAAAAATCCTTATTTTTATATGCTCTTTAAATGCCCCATCAGTGTTTTCAATATGATAGTCTCCTTTACTTTAAACTCATTTTTCTTGTGTTTTGTGATTGAAGATGTCTATTATAACTACTCTTCAAAACATCCTTTGAGCAGATATCACAATGTTTCTTTCCAACTCAAGAGGAGATATTTTATGAATAGATTAAATGTGTGTTTGTTGGTTCGGAGGTGTTTTCTATAATGTTTATATTCGTGATTACAAACATCGCAGTACGTTGTATTCACCATATTTTATAATAAAACTTTGCTGAAACTAAAATTTCTTGATGAAAATTTCGTTTATTTTACAGGTGAATCTGTGCTTAAACTAAAATTTTCTTGAAGAAATTTCGTTGATTTTACAGGTGAATCTCTGCTTAAACTAAAATTTTCTTGATGAAAATTTCGTTTATTTTACAGGTGAATCTGTGCTTAAACTAAAATTTTCTTGATGAAAATTTCGTTGATTTTACAGGTGAATCTCTGCTTAAACTAAAATTTTCTTGATGAAAATTTCGTTTATTTTACAGGTGAATCTGTGCTTAAACTAAAATTTTCTTGATGAAATTTCGTTGATTTTACAGGTGAATCTCTGCTTAAACTAAAATTTCTTGATGAAAATTTCGTTTATTTTTACAGGTGAATCTGTGCTTAAACTAAAATTTTCTGATGAAAATTTCGTTCATTTTACAGGTGAATCTGTGCTTAAAACCATTTTATCCTCCAACTTTTTCACTTAATAAAATACAATGTTTCAAGACACAAAAGACAAGTTCAATCAATCTCTTCATTTGTTAAAGATACATGAGAAATATGTCAAGGATGTAAAATTGAACAAAGATAAATATAACAACTATTGGATAAAAACAATTATGCGGAATGATATGAGTTTTCAATTTACTTCAGTGAAGGGCTTTTAGTATACCTGGAAGAACATCAATTAAGTAGCTCTAACAAAAGTTCTTCCTTCCCTTCTGGCAATAAATTCAAAACTAGAAAAAGCAATGAAACAAGAAAAAGTATCAAAAAATAAAAACCTTCTGGATGAAGCTTTAGAAAGAAAGATAAGACATCTGTAATATGCAAGGAGAAATTGTTATTTTTCAACAACCTCAAAGATATAAATCCTGATGAAATAAAGGATGTTAACATATCAGGTGAAATGACATTCGTTCAATTGTAGTTAAGGATCATTTTAAAATTACCTTTAATATAAAAAATGTAGCAGTTGAATCTGTTAATGAAAAAGTATATAGATATCGATGGTAATGTTTTTTTCTACTAATTAAATATGAGTAAATATTCAACTGAAGATTTTGAAGATTATGAGAGTGATTATGATACGAGAGTTTGCATTCAAACGATGGTTATGATACCGAGAGTTTGTGTTCAAACGATAGTTATGAAAGTATAGATGATTCTGAAAGTATCGAAGATGATATCGAAGATGAATTTCAGTTTAAGTAAAGTTTTACTTTATAAATATGAATAGTTTACTCGATTTTGAGCCTCTTGAATTTCCCTGATTCTCCATATGACAAATTTGAGAATTGTCCTGCGTGTGAAAGACGGGGATAAACACAGAGTCAAAAGCCTATAAACAATGTATATTCTGTGACATCTTCTAATTAATGATAATAAAAAAATATAAAAAGGAAATAATTCTTTTAGATTTACACCAAAAATGAATTACTTTACAAGATTGATTAGAGAAATGAATGTAAAGTATGAGGTGATAACACACCTTTCCTTACTAGGGAAGAAACTGAACGTATTAGAGAAATGTTCAAAGGATTGTTGTATATATTATTCATGGATGTGATTTTCAGGGAAATATCAACACAAGATATTGCATAAATAAAATAATGGATTATCTTGAAATTAAACCTGAACTTAGGATAAAATACAGAGTTCTAAAAAGCCAATGATAAATTAAATAAACCTGTTTCCAAATATATAAATGAATGATTTTTTACCCATTTGGGAAAATAAGATAAAATTTAACACCATAAAAATCTCCCAAATTCATTAAGAATGCCTCATAGTTGGTTCAAGTGGATGTGGAAAAACCTGCTTACTTTTAAAGATGCTCCTCACTCAAACTTTTTAGATTATGATAATTAATAATTTTCACAAAGTCGAGTTTTCAACCAGAATATAACTACTCTCACAAGGTTTAATGCTGGACTTCAAAAAGAAGATATAATCGGTTTATTTAAACTTCAAAAAAACCTAAATGATTATAACATTGAAGATATAATACAACTATTTTGTGATACACAGAGATGTAAAAAAAATCAAAACCGATAACTTGTATTCTTAGTGATAACACGGATGATATACCGTCTCCCCAAGATTTGGATAAATCCAAAAAGAACCTCGTTATCTTTGATGATTTGTTAATGAGAGAACCAAACGGTAATGGACAGCTACTACACAAAGAGGGAGACATTCTTCTTCGTAATTGTATTTATCTTAGTCAATCGTACTTTCAACTTCCTCGTCGTTCCATCAGAAAACAATGCTAATACTTTTATTTTATTCAAGTTAAATTCAATAGATATTAACAATTTTTGGAGAGACAATTGTTCTACATTATATAGTAAAAAGGAATTTGGGATTACATGAAACACACGACTGAAAAATATAATATATTGTTGTGAAACAAGATGAGATATTAAATGATATTTTTCAATAAATAAATGGATGCGAAGAAAAGAGCAGAAAGATTTAGGGAACATCAAGAGTTGGTTTCAAAAGTTGCAAAACAACAGGAAGACATAAAGAAGAAACGCAGACAAAAATAACGGTGAAGAAGCATTTGAAGAAACAAGAGAAATTTTTTAAACATTTTAAAACTTCCCAAGAAAAATTATAGATGTTTCCACAGTTCCCACAATAAAATATACTCCGAGAAAAGCTCCAAGTGTTAAGAGATTTCAGTCAAATGACGGAGGAAGAATAGAGCATATAGGAGAATTAGAATATGATGATGAAAGGATTATTTCAACAACTGGAAGAGATGAATCGACCCCCTGATTATATTGTGAATGCTCTTCAAAACATGAATATTCAGCGGATTCAAAAACCAAAGCAGGGCTCATTCCAACAGAACAATCAGCAATATTTCATCTTGTTCAAGAAAAAGGTATTGATATTTAATGATGAATTAAGAGTTCTTGAATTCTGCTCGACCCCTGTCAAACTAACTCCGAGATTAATGTTTCTTCTCACAAAAGATGGAAGACAAGGTTCAACTGTGAGGGATGAATCAAAGTATATTGATAAACCATTGGATATGAGAAATAATGATGATAAAGTATATATTGATCTGCTGAACTCTGTTGATTATAGGGTTATTCTTTCTGGTAAAAGTAGGAAGAATGAGAAGGAGAAACACATTATTCAGGCTTAAGTATCCTTGGTTCAGGTGTTAGTTTTCTTCCAAATGACCATACAATTAGTTAATAGACTGTTATTGTTGTTAGGCAGTAAGAAGGCTGGAAATAACAATTGTTTTAATGAAGCATCAGCCATTTTAGACCAGTTGTATGAACATGAAATAATTAATAAACATCAATATAAAGACATTTATCTCATATTAAATAAGATGAGAAGCACAATCCTATGTTTCAATTTCACAACTAAGCGACCACACATCTTCATCCCATACCCACTACAACTTGACACAACAACAGAATATAGGCATCTTTATTGGTCCATGGAAACTTATAATACCTTATTTAATATAACTGATAAAAATGACAAGTTTAGTTATAATCCGGGAAGTGGATACAAACGATAACAGTCTCACCCGGAGCATATGAGATTTCTCAAATATCTTCCGGAATTGCTCGTCTTATGAAAGAACAGGTGATGAACCAAAAAATATTGTCATAGAATTCAAAAACATACTTCAAAATCAACGATTAACTTAAAATAACTACAAGGTGATTTCACAATTGAAATTCATTTAGAGAGTTATTGGTTTCTCCTCAAAAAAGATTGAAATAATGGGACGTTTTACGTGATAATTCCATTCAAATATCCTCAGGAATAAAATTCGGCTATTAATTCACGCTGGTGATTTGATGATGGTGCTTATAATTGATTGGAATAAAAACAAATAACAATATTTTCATTCAGCCATACTCAACCCCAATTGTTTATAAAATTTCAATTATGGGAACCCCAAAAATTTGGTTTATTCCCTGTGTAGGAAAAACCATACCACAGAGTATAATTTTAGGATAACCGACCAATGATAATCGTATGATTTCTTTTAATGGAGAAGTTATATCCATCAGAATCACCTACGTGAAGTTTCCAATAAATAAATACGATTGTTATTGTGAGGAAACACGAGTTGGGAAAAATAAAATAATTACAGGGGATGGGATGTTCCTTTCCCCCATACTACCAAGGGCGAAGGTATTATCTTGGTAGAGGATACTATAAACTATGAGACAAAGGGTGTCGGACATCAATTCGAGAGAATGGGATAATGGATCACTCTAAATTGGGTACGGTTTCAACTATTCTTAAACATTAAAGACCTAATTGGTTCAACTGCTCTGCTGTTGGGAAATGTAGCAGGTGCTATAAAGAGTATTTTAAAAAGATGCCCAAAAGAATCTCATTAAATTACAAGCAATAAAAGAAATTAAGAAAGGCAAAACTCAGTTGTCTCCCAGTTGTCTCCCCAATTAATTCGAATACTTGGATCAGGGTTTCAAAAGTTTTAACATTCTTTTTTTCCTAAATAAAACAAGTATGGAAGCAATTGATAGTATTCTATGATTTGGATGATACTTATTATTTATTCTCAAACTCCACTAAAAAAGAAGCATTACTTCAAGGTAAATGCAATAAAACTGGAACAGGACTGGAATACAAAATGGTACAAAAAGTTTTGGAAATAAATAATCAAACAAACCCATTTGAATCTATCCGGGAAAGTATTCTTGTTGGTAAAAATTTACATCACTTAAGGCTGGGAATAACACAAACGCACACTCGCTAAATGATTTTCTTCTGGAAAATGTTTTGATAGTGTTGCGTTTGTACATTGGAACAACAAGAAGTTGAAGCGGTTGATTATGTCTCTGCTGTATCTGAAAATGAATGAAATTTACACTATATGTCATTCGGTAGATAGAATGGAAAGGGGGCTGTCGAAGGTTTTTATTCCTGATATGTCAACGGAACAAACACAGACCCTGGATATTAATTTCAAAGGAAAGGGAATGGTATAATATGATACAAAAGCAGTAATTAGTTTTTACTGTGGCATTCCTCTTAAAGCGTTATATTTGCGATTTTTGTGCATGATAAAGGGGTTTTTTTTCCTGTATTGGTTTTTTTCTTTCTTTAAAATAGATTTCAACTACAAAGGAATGATAACTGAAAATAAGAATATTTTGGTGTTTGCTAGTGCTTTTTTGTGATCAGAATAAATTTGTAATTGATGATGAGTTGGTATTATTAGTGAATATTACTCCTAAATCTTAAAACAGAAGAGATGTTGAATAGAGACAACTCAAAGAAACCACTCGGTGTATTCATACCTCAACGAAGATGTCAACACGTTAAACTCAACCAAACCACTTACACTTGGAATTTGGGTGTTTCTGGAATGGAAGCCACGATTATCTGTGGATCATTTTTAAAAAGGTCCAGATGGTGATTACTGCCTACGACTTGATAAGCAATAATGCATTGAGTGATAATGCTAAGGTGAAACCAACTTCGTGTTTCTCTAGATGGAACATTTAATCCACGCAGATAGATGAAATTAATTGGATAAAAATTGATTTTGCTGAAGCATACAAGTCTTACCAAAAGGTGCTTGTTTAAAGTAATGGCAATAAAGAACCTATTTTGGATATGACAAGCATTTAAAAGTTTGTATACAATCTAGCGTTTGGACCTGAGGCGGACGCTTCAAAAAGGGAACTATTAAAGTCTTAATCGAGTGGATACTTCCCTATACATTGAAAGAGGAGAGAGTGAAGAATGTTGATACATATTGTTTGCTTTTGCGAAGAAACAGAATTGCAGGATTAATACAGATAATGGTGTTATGATTAGTCTCACGTAATTTTTGTTAAATAAATGAGTGGCAAAAGTTACCAAATGGGGGGTATATGTTTAATCCAAATCAATCTTCATAAACTATCATCTTGTGTTCAAAATCAAGAGCCTTGTACGATTAACGTTTAATACAATTCAGAGGAAAAGGGAGCTAGTAAGAATTTGATGTTTGCCACAAAGAGAACAGGTTAAAATCTTGAATGATACTGGCTCACTTAAATTTTTAAAATGACAAACCAATGTTTGAAAAATATTCAATAAGAGAGAGGGAGTGGAGGATTTCTTCCCATGTTCTAATTCCTTTATTTGCTGGTTTAAGTGCGGTTGGAGCATTGACAGGTGTATTTCAACAGCGGTTTGAAAACTGCCCAATGAAAGGAAGGCTCAACTCCAGGCTCAAAAAAAGAATTTGGAAAAGGACATAACCAAAGAGTTGGAAGAAACAAATTAGTGGAAGTTGGTGTAATTGTAGATTTTGCTGAAAACTTTGAAGGTCTGCCTGATTAAAGCGAGATGTTAGTTGGAGAGATGCTTTCTTTCTATCGCACAAGCAGGTGTAAAATTAACTAAAAGGGTAATGGATTATATCTTTCTAATAAATAATATGAGCATTGATTTTGGATGGTTTAAAAGAATTTGGATAAGAATACACATCAAATTTACAACTTGTCAAATATTGTAAGAAATTAAAAATTCATAATGTGGTTATTTGTATGAGAGATGAAGTAACAATGTGACCGAAACATACAAAAGAATATTATTATGAACTTTAGAGATATTATTGCGAACGGTTTCTCATTGGGTTTGTATTTTAATAGCTCAAGGAACAAATATATTTTGATAGTTTTTGGTCTTCCACCACCTGTTGAAGTATAAAATTCTTACAGAATGGTGTTTATCAAAACATTTCAAGTCCAAGAATTTAAATTCTAAGGTGTTGTTTGGTTCCAATTATTGTCTATATGATGTTATTTCAACTCACAAAAATAAAAATTTTATGATATTTATTTTTAATCTACATATAAATGACTTATGTTGGTAAAGATGGTTCTATCTTTGGTGTATTCTCAAGAACTTGGATATTGATTTATTTCAAATTATTACACAAAGGCACAGACTGAACGACATTAAATTATAATAAACCAAAAATATTAACATGAAAAAATGCTTATAAAATTTAAAAATTATCCAAGCCCGACTGACTGCGAATGATTGGTGGAGATTAAGCGATTTTATCACAATATATATCCTTAAATAAAAGGCCGTGTATTCCAAAGATACAGACAGTGTTGATTATTATCTCCAGGTCATACAGAATTCACAGTTCAAATAAAATAAATTTTTATAAAGAAGGCCGTATATTTGTATGAGAATAGAACAATGGGGTATGATATGAATGTATTTAGGGTTATAATTGGTCATTTAAAATTAACCTCGAGACTGGAACAATTAATCAGTCTCGTAAGGTAGAATATTATCCACTTGTATCGAGAATGAGTTTTGTGGGGTCACGATTAGTAAACCAACAAATAAAAGAATTTAATAAGGGTAAAATATAAAAATTGGTTTTGCTCTTGTTTATATCATGAAAACAGAAAAAAACAGGGATTATATGTTAATAAGTAGGGAAATACAAAATGATTTAACTATGGGAAGATGGAGGGAGGTTTTCGTGTCATAATATTATTCTACATATATTTCTAATACATAAATGACGGCAAGAAGGCTTCAGAAAAATTATTCATTTCTGTGTCCAAGCATACCTTCAGAAAAGGCGTATTCGGATTAATTAAATATGTTCTACAACATAAGAATGATGTTATTTTCATAAAAGATATGGCTTTATTGCTTGATGTTGATAAACCGACAACTTTGAATAACTAAAATGTAAATAATGAAAAAATATGAAGTTAAGAAAAAGTAAGGTCTTTTAGAAATTCAAAAGAAATTTTATTGGTTTCCTGTTTGTAAAAAAATTATTTTTTGGATTACAGGAATAACAAAGAAATCCTGATATATATGTATTTGATATTTTCTATGGGTTGTAAGTGATTCAAGGATAGTAAGGGACGGAAGGAGTTGAAGGAGAGAAGAGGTAGAAAATGAGGAAGAGAGAGAGCGAGGAAAGAGAGAAGAAAGGAAGGAGGAGAGGGAGAATAGAGAGAAGAGAGAGAGGAGGAAGGGAGAAGAGAGAAGAAGGTGGAATAAGTCGGAACGACCTCCATTTATATTTCAGAGATATAAGTGTTCAATACCATTATTGATTATTTTTTGGAAATGAAGTCACTTTCCTCATTTACTTCCTTGTTTGCCTTTGTAACAGCTTTCCTTAAGCGCTGAAAATTCGGGTCCTTAAGAGTCCTTCCCTTGCCACAAGGCTTTGCAGCTGAATGAAAGGGCCAGATATTGGGAAAATGATCTTTGATTCGCACCGGTTGCGTTGTCTAAAGGTTTTCTTCACAAACTTTAACAATATTTTCTTTAACCACTTCAGAATGCTCCTCTTCATCTTGAGAGTGCCACTCAAAGCTTCCAGCAAAGAGGAAGAAAGTGTCATCCAGCCATTATAACTGGTTCATCATGCGTCAGTTATTGTGTTCAAGCAGGCTAAGCTTTTGCTTCTGTGCTTTACCTGCTCGATCATTCGTCATACCTTAGGCTCCTCATCTCATTCTCCTCAAGCGTGAGGGTGGAGACATCGCCATTAATTATCACATCAGTGATTAATTTGCTTTTGCAAGGTTTGATGGTCTGCTATCTCTCTCT
>CM068956.1:6308275-6326642 GCA_035128595.1 Eptatretus atami | reverse complement strand
CAGTCGGCGATCTTTTATCAGATCACAAAATATAGTGAGGTGCATGTGTATGCCATCATGTACTGTGCTTGTGCCAAGTTTGAACAACATCGGACCATGCATGTCTGAGAAATGGTTGGGAACACATTTAAGTAACAAAATGGCCTCCAGTCGGCCATCTTGGGTCTGATCTAGAAAAAAAATGACGCTGCTATATTTGCAAACCATCATTCACTATCTGCGTACCAAGTTTGAACATCACTAAATGCTTGTCCGAGAAATGGTTGAGGACGTGTTCGACACGGGTATTTTTTCCAACTAAAATGGCCGCCAGTCGGCCATCTTGGACCTGATGTTGAAAAACAATAACGTGCATGTGTATACCATCATGTGTTGTCTTTCTGCCAAGTATAAATACAATCGGGCCAAACATGTCCGAGATATGGTTGCGGACGCACGTACGGACAGGGCCCATATATCTGTATCATCCAAGTGATTAGATTTTGGCGAAGATCCGGATCTGGATCCAGATACTAGAATTTTTAAGTGATTCTTCACAATTGAGAGACAGGGAAAAAAATTATATAAAGCACGATATCTCAAACAGTTATGGATGAATTTGGACGAAACTTGGTGGATGGGTTGGGTCTGTGACAAGATCAAGCCGATTTGATTTTTTGAAAAAGATCCGGCCTAACGATGAGGGATACAAAATGTAAGCTGTTCAGCCTGACAAGAGGATATGCTCCACTGAATGGCATTCCTTATAGACCCCTTAAGCCCCCTTCAGAATAGTAGTAGTACTACTAGTCCTTGGATAGCAGGGTAGCTGTTTTTCAGTTACCTCAGGGAGTGACGTCCCTACCCTATGTGAGTCCAGGGCTCTGCTGGCTCTGGCTGACAGTACCTGGAATGAGGCCCAGTCGAGGTTATTGGATCCCTACTGCCAAATGTGGGAAGCCTCTTTCGGCTCAGGCTATGAGAAGGGCACTCAGATGTCAAACCGCACTGTGGTCAGCTTGGTTAGTGCTACATCATGGATAAATGTGCCCATGAAAGTCTGTGGTGGCACCAATTTAGGCACCACTGCACAGCATCTGCAGACAGCTGTGTGTCCATTATGGATATCAAGTGGGATATCCGTCATCATACCGATGACCTAGCCAGTCTGCTCGCCTATGCGCATTGAGTTTCATGTTGCATTCACTGCACCTGCAGCTAACAATGCTAATAAAATTGCAAGTGGAGAGGGATGGCATACCACCTCCATCACCTTAATCGCTTCTTTGTGCAGGTTCTTTTTCCCTTCATTGGCATTTGCTCACCTTCTCACCACCAATGTTGTCCTAAGTCCTGTGGCGAGAGGAGTGATGTCGGGGATAGGCAGAGGATGCTGCTGGGAGTCCCTAATCACGAGTACACACGTATGGTGGTCCAAGTGTGATGGTCATTTCATCATAGACCAGGAGCAACGATGACATTTGTATCCTGCTTGGGTGTCAGAGCAGCCCTCTTTAGGGGTAACACTGCTCTCTCCACATGGAGAAGGGGATATAAAAGGTTCCCCAAGGAAAGCTTGCTCCACTTAGGCTTATCTACCTACCACGGCAAGTTGGTCATCCATTTCTGTGGTCGAGAAACATCAAATAAAAAAATAACAAATAATGAGAAGCCTAACAAATGTAACATCAAGACGTTAAATTTCTGTGCCTGGAATATGCGCACATTGCAAGACAACGGCAGCCGCCTCGAACGTCGAACAGCCGTTATTGGCCATTAACTGGAGCGATATGGGAGAGACATTGCAGTACTCAATTTGACTCGTCTACCTGGTGTGTCCCATCTTGAGGAAGGAGGCTCCGGTTATAAGTTCCACTGGAACGGAAAGCCAGAAAATGAGTCATCAGGCAGGTGTTGGTTTTGCAATTAAAAACAAACATATTGTTTTGGATTTCAGAATTGGATCCGACTAATGCATACAAACATTTAGGTCCTCAGACAGTTATTTCTCTAAATGCATGTCCAGAATAGACCCATCCCCATGTATGGTGGGATTCTAACTTTGATGCGTTGAGAAGGGTTTAGAATAGATTCCCTTTCTTATGGGATGGCCTTTTTCTCGTTATGACAGACACATTCATGCATGCGAGATAGCCGTTAGCCCAAAGGAGGCTCGTCTACCCCCTTTCCATCAGGACACATTGGCTTGGAAGTGGACGATTTATTTACACTTTGGATTTACAGGACGTTTGATGAAGCACACCGTGCGTTTTTCCTGAGCAGTTATTCTGACGTGGATATGGTCAAATATGGCCGTGGATCATTTACCTCACCCACCTATCTTTCATTGATGTTCGACACCCACCTCTTTCACCGACGTTGGTGTCCACCTTTTTCCATCGACGTTTGATGCCCCGTTTGACAGCTCTGTGGATGCTGGCTCGTTCTTGTTTGTGTCGGGCTGAATGGAGAGGCGATGGTTGTTGTTGACGTTTTATGAGTGCTTCACGTTTTCCCTCGGTAATTATGGCAAATGGCTGCTTTCTGCTGTTCGTCCAGCACCACAAACATGGCATCGTAAGCTAGGCCTGTGCTGATTTGGGGTTGCATCTTGCTCTGGTAAGGAAAGAATGATTGCGAGATTGGCGGTTGGTCGCGTGCAGCGATGCGCCAATGGGCAAGGTGGATTTGGCTGAAGTCTGCTTGGGGCTCCACCCAGACTGGCCACCTATAAAAAGGATGGCAGGACTGTTTTTTTGTGAGTTTTGTGACAGCTGGGTGACGGTTATTTACAACTCCAGTCAGTTCCAGTCAGACGGTTGGTGAGCTGGCAATAGTTTGTTTTGTGACAGTTGGTGACGGCCTTGCAGCCTTGCAGCTCTGACCGCTAGTGACAGCATCAGTGCCTTACAGCTTCTTACAGCACCTCACAGTGCCTCACAGCTGTCCGTTAGTTGTGGCTCCTGATGGTGGGTGTCGATTGGACAGTTCCTGTTTGTTCTGCTCGAGACCTGCCCTTGGCGTCCTTGATTATTGGTGTCCCTGGTTCCTGGGGGTGACGACATGACGTCGATTGGTATTCAAGCCTGTTTGCGGGTGGGTGCATGGCAAGGCACGGCGCTGGCAGCGGATCAAGGCACGCTCAGACATTTCGGGACATTTTATTTGATGCTCTACGACTTCTACCTTGGAAAGTGAGACTGGATTTCTCTCCCCCCTGAATGATCTGCTGGGTCCCCTTGTCTCGTGTTTAATTGTTAAGTAAGGCATAGTGATAAGCATCTGCTCTTTGTCTGTTTTTCTATCAATGTTTCCCCAGTTCATTTTCGTCTTTTCCTTCATTGGTCAGCATAGGTTCGGATCTGAGTTTAGCCGGGTTTTATACCCGATAATTTCTGTTTTAATCCGAGCCGGACGTTCTTGGTCGGGTCCCACTCGGCTTTCCGAACCGGAAAGGTAGTTCGGTACCTTGGTTGTGGTCGAGCTGATCCGGTTCGGGCCAAGACGTACCGAGGGCGTCGGTTCCCCGGCTAGACGACACCGTGTGGTTAATTAGGTAAATTTGTTCTAGACAAAAAAGGACCCCTATGCTACGCGAGATGGAGGTAATTGGCATCCACTGTCTGGTTTAAGCGACCCGCCGCCTCACGGAATATCCGTGCAGCGACGGCCTACAATTCGGGAGTCTGGTTGTTGACGACGTAACTTTTCCCACCGAGCGGTCATTCTCGCCACCGGACCTCCGGCCCACAACAATATACTACATTACATGCATTACTATATATAATATATATATAATATATAGATATACAATATATATATATATACAATAATATAATACATATATAATATAATATATACATTATATACATTTATAGATATGCATATTATACATATATACATATTATATATATATATATACATATATATACATATTATATGCCTGGTGTGTTTAATGCCTAGAGTGGTGGGATTTGGATCTGAGGGTCCTGAGTTCAATTCCCACTAAGCTGTATGAATTAATACCAGTGGGGTTTTGGAACCCTGCCTTCATCCTCCGTGGTCTGCAAAATGAGTGCCAACTTGCTGTATCCTGCGTTGGAGTGGTGATCCATCCAAGGATTGTGTCTATTGCAAGAAGACTGCTAGGCAGCAACCACACTGCACAGTGTGTCCCCAATGGATGGAAGCGTATATATAATATATATATAATATATTATATATATATATATATGTATATATATATATATCATGACACCTCCACACTCCCCTTGCCAAAGAACTGGCTTAAAGCTAATCCAATAAGGCCTACACAAAGTAGCTCTTTGCTATTTCGAACCATTCCCCAGAGTTCCCTCCACCAACTATAAAGACGTTCACACATAGCATCACAATGCTACACACCCCTCAGCTACCGGGACCGGTTCATCCTTACTGAGTGAACATCATTGATCACGCAGACAGCAATGCATACCAATAGGCTCCAAAGCATGTACAACGTGCAAACGTCAAAAGCAGTAAATATATAAAAACAATGAAGACGTCATGCAGAGCCATTGATACTTTGCAAAAATCCATAAAACAAATTTGACCACAAAATAATCTGTTGTTGAATTAAATGACCAAATAGCAACTCCTCTTCAAAATTTCAAGTCAATCGCATTGAAATTGACAATTTAGAAATTCGTGCCTATGTTGTCCTTTTGGTCCATGTTGACATCAAAAAAATAATTGGTCAATTGATAATTCAAGTGCCCTGAATATGCAAAAATCCTCTTCAAATTTCAAGTCAATCACATGAAAATTTATGATTTCAGGAAAATACCACCTTAGTTGTGACCTTGGACTATGTTGACCTTTTTGTCCATGTTGACCTCAAAAATAATTGGCTAGCTTGAATGCAGTGACATAAAATGTGAATCCTCTTCAAATTTTCAAGTCATCTGATTAAATTGAGAATTTTAGAAACTTCACCTAAGTTGTTGACCTTTGCGACCTATGGTGCACCTTTTGCTCGATGCTGCACCTCAAAAATAAATTGCCTACTTTATTCAGTGACCTGAAATATAAATACTCTTCAAATTTCAAGTTCAATCGGTATGAAAATGACTAATTTTATCTGAAATTCGCGCCTCTGCTGACCTTTTAGGCAATGTGACCTCAAAAAAATAATGGGTGGTAAATTCAAGGACCTGATATGAAAATCCTCTTCAATTTCAAGTCAATCGGAAGAAAAATTGAGGATTTTAGAATTCTTCACCTAAGTTGTGACCTTTGGCCTATGTTTGACCTTTTTTGCGTCTATGTTGACCTAAAAAAATACTTGGCTGTTGAATTCATGACCTGAAATATTAAATCCTCTTCAAATTTCAATTCAATTGGATTGAAAATTGAGGATTTTTAAAAAAATCTTCACCTAAGTTGTTGGACCTTTGGTAATTGTTGACTTTTGACCTCAAAATGATAGGCTTCTTCCTTATGACAAACTCTACCATGTGAAGAAGTTTCGCTGAAGATCAGTTTAAATTGCGACCTGTAGGTGGACAAAAACAGACAGGACAGAATAACAAAATCGCACTAACCCAATATCTTGAAAAATATCGAGTTTTTTGCAAGTAAATAGCAGAAAAGACTTTCACCCCACATCTCTCACCTGTTAATGGAGGGAATAGCCAATCAGCTCTCACCTAATCAACCTAAACCTCGTTTTCGAAACAGCAAAGCGCTTACTTGTGTAGGCCTTCTTGAAGGTTGCTTTATGCAGCTTTCTTTGGTCAAGGAGTGTGTAGACAGTGTCAATAATTTATATAATCCGAGGCCACCTGGGTTTAGTTGATTTAGCACCGTCGAAGAGTGCCCTTCTAGTTTTAATAGCCTGCGGTTCAAATCTAGCCAAGCTATCAACTTGTTCCTGGTGGTCACAGGCAGGGTGAGACATCAGTATGTGATGCCTCTTACAAGTGGACGTTAAGCGGGTGTTCCTGTTAGTATATCCAATTATGCGTAGGGTTCACACCACATCAAGATAAAGGTCCAGGATTTTACTCATGACACTGTTCCCCAAAAAGTTCCATTTTTTTTAACTGTCATGAAATCGTTTTAATGAGATGTTCTGAAATGTATCTCTTGGACAAAATTTGCTCACATTTTTCAGCAAACAAAAATTTGAAATGGCATCGCTTTCAGTGAGATGCATCCCACTCAAGATGTAATGAGCATATGTTTTTTATCCATTTACACATGAAAAGCCTGTTTTAATATCGCAGTTGCAACGTTCTTCTTGATATAAATTTCATATTGTCTTTCGTGTCTATAAATCAATTTAACTGCAAAAATGATGGCTTACTAAAATGGCTGTTTGATTTATGGATTGTGATACAGATTGAACTAGAAGGGCACTCGTAGAGTGCATACCTCCGACATGCAATGCCTGATCCAGGAGAACATATCGGCCCAATACATTTTGAAATATCATGCTTTATGCCGTTTTTGCCCAATCTCTCAACTGTGAAGAATCACTTTAAAAATTAAATAATCATCGTATCCGGATCCGGATTCGGATCTTCACTAAAAATTGAATCAATTTGTCGTGAGTCACACACCCAACCTGTCGCACCAAAGTTTCATCGAATTCGTCCACAACTTTTTGAGAGATCATGCCATTAATATTAGTTTAGGCCTTCTCTCAATGGTGGTCACTTTTAAAAGATCAGATCCAGATCTGGATTGGATCTTCACCAAAATTGAACAATCTTCTTTTGTCACACACCCAACATGTCCACCAATTTCGTTCGAATCCGACCAAAACTTTTTAAGATATCATGCTATAATATTGTTTTGCCCCCATTCTCTCAATGGTTGAATAATCACATTTTTAAATCTAGTCGTCGGATCCGGATGTGCGATCTTCACTCAAAATCTAAACATTTCGTCCTGTCAACAACCAAACCTGTCACCAATTTCATCGGATCCGGTCCAAAACTTTTTGAGATATCCTGCACACAAAAAAGAAAGACGTCGTGCAGACACAACACCTGGGCAAAAAATCCATAAAACAAATTTGACCTCAAAAAAATAATTGGTTGGTTGAATTAAATTCTTGGGAACCAAATATGCACTCTTCTTCAAATTCAAGTGAATCGGATGAAAATTGACAATTTAAGAAATTCGGACCATGTTGATCTTGGGCCCTATGTGGACCTCAAAAATAATTGGAGGTTGAATTCAGATGACCTGAAATATAAATCCTCTTCAAATTCAAAGTCAAATCGGCATGAAAGTTTAAGGATTTTAGAAAATCGCCACTGAAGTTGTTGACCTTTGGCCGATTTGACCTTTTTGAACCTCAAAAACAATAGGCTTCTTCCTTATGCCAAACTCTACCATGTGGTGAAGTTTCGTGAAGAAGATCGGTTTTAAAATTGTGACCTGTAGGCGATTAGACAGACAGACAGAACAGACAGACAGACGAATAACAAATCGACTAACTAATGTATCTTAAACTTGAAAAATCTTCGATTTTGCAAGGCAACAAAAAGAGAGGGTTGAAAACATAACCATCCTTCGCCTTCCGGTGGTGGAGGTCTAAAAACAAAGCAGTGGATAAATCACGAGTTGAAACTGTCACCCTCTCTCTGCCTCTGCTCAGCGTGTATTGGGAAGACACTGCTGGAGCATGCTTCTTTATAAGAGGAAGGGAGGAGGAAGCAACAAAACTAACAAGTAAGATGATTGGTTAGGTGAGGTTAAGAATAATAAAGAATCATGGGACATGGCCAAAAATAATTTTTTGTTAGAAAATATTTTCAAAATAAGAAAAGTTTTCTTGAAACAAGGAAACCATGAGAAAAAATTTTCTTGTGCTAAATTATTTAACTGATCGTTTTCTTGTTCAAGAAAAATTTTCTTATTTTAAGAAATATTTTCTTACAAAGAAAGTTTATGTTGAGATTGCAGAATTGGGGACGAAAAAGAGATGCGGTGCACAACTTGCTTGAAGTACTGGAGGGAAGAGTGAGACAGAACAGCCTCTGGAAGGTGGTTTCATAGACGGGAGAAGCGAGAATAAAGGAGTTGAGGTGAGTAGTCAGCCTGGATTTTGGAAGTTTTAACCAGGAGGGGAACTGGAAGAACGTGTGCATCCTGGAGTAGATAGGGAGGTTCAGAGGACTGAGAGAGCACAGGAAACAATATGGAGAAGAGGAGATTTTTTAAAAACAGTGAGACCACCGACCTATGGATGGTGTGAAAGTAATAGACCTCATGCTCCGGCCTAATCATGGGCGATTCCAATAATGTTTAGAGCTTTAGATTCCACAGAATCCAGGAGAGACGGATGTGATGCTGGAATGCCAGCTATTAGCAGAGAGCAGTACTCATTGAGACCCAAACAAAGGCTTTGTAGAATGTGAGTCGCTACAATGTTCATGGAAAGAGTTGGATTGATGGAGGATGTCCAGTCTGCGGCTGTTTTTTGGGGGCCACTTTACTATATGGTAGGGCCAGGAAGGTGAAGCCTAGAAGTTTAACAGACTGAGGATCTTCCAGTTGATAACCAAGGAAATAGATAGTCGAGTTCGTTTGATGATCGATCCCAAGTGATAGGGTCAGACAGTGAGATTTTCCAGAATTGAAGGACGTGCTCCATTTATCAGACCAGAAGTCTAATAATTTCCAGATCAGCAGAGAGATACAGCTGTTGTCTGATTAGCAGAGGGATGGGGTATTGTATGACACAATGCAGAATTGCCTGCAAATAAATAATTTGAATGTTTTCAAAGCATCGGATAGGCACCATATAGACGAGGAACAAGACTGAGCCCAAAACTCTGCCTTGGGAACTCTACCTTTCACTGGGAGAGGGAGGTGAGGTTCCATTGATGGCCAGTAGAGCTTGGCAAGCAGAGAGCTTGGCAGCAAATCAGGAGGCTAGACGATGTTGAATGCCCACATTTGTCCAAGGAGACAGTCCTAACCTCTTGTTTAGGACTGTCTTGTTTAGACAGTCCTAAATGAGGGCATTGAGCCATCGCTGAGAGAGGAGGAGAAACCTGGCCAGGACATGATTCACACTGTTAGTCAGAGATCAGGCTGTTTGAGAACAGGAAAGCCTTGATGGATTCCACGACTGATGCAGATTATTCCATGACAGAAGCAATGATGGATTCCACGATTTCGCTTGTAATTGGAAGCAAACTCACTGGCCTATAGTGGTCGGATCTTGTTTTTTTCCATCCTTCTTATGGATGGGAGTAATGTTTGCTGACTTCCACGCAGCGCTGTGGTGGCCAAAGGAGGACAGACTGAATAGGGAAGCCAGAGGGGAAGCAAGTACAGCAAACAGGATTTGAGATCGGTAGTGGAATAACCGAGAAGCAATGAGGATAGAGGGTAGAGGGATGTAGGCAGAAATGGTAGGTACACTGTGATTGAATGAGTGTGATCCGATAGGTGTACGTATATGTTGTGTTGTGCTAATGGATGTTTTGTGTGTTCTGACTTGTATGTTAAATGGAAAGTGTTGTCTGTGTGAACTTAAGCTCCAGTCAACTGCTCCCCACCCACAACTGGAATATATAATTATAAAAAGTCCTTGTCCTCCATACGTTATAACGTCAGTCTCTTGTCTGTTAGACATCTCCTCACACTTCCCCTCTGCTCTCTATTCACCTACTCATTCCAATCCTCTCCCACGACACTACCTCCCGAATCTTCCTTCTACCCACCTCCTCAACTACCATCACTACAACCACACCGTTGAGAGATCAGTGTTGGTAGAGAAATGCTGGGAGGGATTGAGCACAGGTGATCTGGGTTGTGCTTCCTTAACTGTGTAATTACCTTGCATGCCCCTCATGCATTCATTAAAAACAAACAATCATATAGATTCCCAACTACAGTATGTGACCATCCTTCAGTGAAGACTATGAGGATATGAGAAAGACATTTCTCTCGGCACATTCCGTGAGCACATCCGGCCGGTCTTGCAGTCTCCTCCCGCAATTTGGAGAGAGAGCACGCATCGTATGTTAAACGCACGGGGTAGGGAGGAGGGGGCATGGGTGAATGCAGGCAGGAGTGATGCGGCGAAGTGACAGGCAGAGCAGCAAACGGATGTTCCGACTCACCATTAGCACACTCATATCGCGAGGGCTCAATACGGCCAAGCGAAGCTCCAAAATGAATTCTGAAGCCATGATTAATGACAGCACCCCTCGGATCCAGATAAATGCCTCCTCTGTGCTCCGTGCGGCTAAATTGCCCAAGGTTGTATCGCAGGGTTTGTGTGGCGGAATCAGGCACGAAAGACAAAAAATTATCAATCTCGGATTTTCGGTTGCCCTGTTTCATGTGCTAATGAAATCCATTTAAGGCAGACAAAGTAGGAGTACCCCCTGTGTGTCATTGCACGGGTCGAAGGGAAACACGTGCGCGTGCTCAAGGAACGTGCGCAACGTACGAGTGTCCCTCAAAAGGTTCTCCGAATTAGATGCTCACAAGTCCAAGAAATGGCAACCTTTTACTTTTTTTTTTAAAAACTATTATTATTATTTGCAATAGAAGTATATAGAATAAGTCAAGAAATATTAATTCTTACTAATCATAAATTGAAAAAATGAGAAATCTTGCCATTTATTCATGATTGCGTCTCGTTTCGAGGACTATACCGTATAAGTTTCTCCTTAAATATAAATACTTTGATTTGTCTTTTCGTAAAAATTATGAATTTAATAAAATTTCAAACCTGCGCTTTTCCTTTTACGTCTCACTCATAATCTGTGAGATTATGTTACGTTTAATTAAAACGTTTTTATTCATTCCTCGTGAAAAGAAAAAAAAAAAGAGAATTTCAGAAGGTGCAAGACTATATTCGTTAATTTTCTTTTTAATTGCTCTGTTTGATGTGCTGCAGCATTTTTCTGCTGTTCGACGTGATGCCTCTATGTGCGCCATAATAACCCTTCTTTGCGGTAATTAATGACAAGACTTGGCAGAAGGCAAAACGAAACAACAACAGCTCTACCCAGGCTTTCCTTCACACCACTCAAAGCAAGTTGAGTTTTACAGCAACTCGCAACACAATCACGAAATACGTTAGTTTATGTAAGTGTTGATAACCACACGACATGTGACAATCCTCATCGTTTGTTTTATTTTGAATACATCAGCATCAGGGCTTCGAATGAAGCCAACGACGTGTCCCTTTAAAGCCGACGACGTTATCAATCTCGAAAAGGACACAATGAGCGGGTGGCCAACTTAACCTTTGCTCACACAGTGAATCTGGAATTTGCTGGAGTATTGGCACAAATGGGTCACTTAGGAAGAGAAGGGCAAATCTTTGACATTGGGAGGAGAGTGAAAGCAAGTGGGACAGCTCGGAGAGGATATTACATGCAGTCCAGATGATATAAAAAAATTGCAGTGATGATTATGATGTTGAGTATGTATGTTGATACTTGTAACGAAGTAAATAATGAATATACGCAAATTACGACCAATTTAATATATAAAGAAAAAGTTTGTTGTTTGTTTGTTCGTTTATGCATTCGGACCCTACAGGAACCAATGCAACCAAACTTTGCATGGCCTCCTCATTCATCCAGAGGAAGGTGGAAAGCTATGTTTGGATAAAAAAAAAATTGACTCCAGATAAAGCCAGATAATTGGCCTTCATGCCTCGATCAGATCTTGTGCATATACACTGCCTGGGTTTTTTTTTTCCATAGGGAGCGATCGAGTATGTATGATGTAGATCTATGTGAGGTTGTCGTGATTTGTTGTCAACAACACAAATTAATTATTATCGTGTTTACACATGCACCTGTTATTAAAAAGATTGCTTTACACAGGTTTATTATAACACCTCCATGTTCAGGCCTCGAGCGAGTTTGTTGCTTACACACTGCCACAATCGAGTAATATGTATTGTGAAGATCGTATGTTGAGGTCATATTATGTGTGCTAGCTAATAACTGAAACTGTGTTTCTCCCCTACCTCTAATCCTCTCCATTTTGGCATGATCTGTCTGATTTTTTGTTTTTTTTAACTTTACTCTAACTTGTTACAAAGATCAGCATGGAGAGATTTCCGCCAAAGCCCTCTGGTGGCTTCACTCGCGCTAATCGAGAGAGATAAGATGGCTTTGGAAAGGACCATTCATGGCGCATTGCGCCTTCAGATTTATTATAACACCACGGTGTTCATGCTCTCCCACCTGTAATCCTCCCTGTCTGTTGCATGGAAATTACACAGGAGTTTAATGTCAATGACCCTGCGACGGTCCCGCAATGAAGTTTCGTAAAATTCGGTCGACCAAAAAGGTCTACATAGGCCAATAAGCCAATTTAAGCCAAATTTCTTAAATTCCTAAAATTTCACCGATTGACCTAAATTTGAACAGGATTTGCAATTGAAGTCAGAGAATTCAACCACTGTTACTATGGAGATTATCAAGTAGGTCATAAGGTCAACCAAAAATAAGCCAAATTTTTAATTGTTTCTAAAATTGTCAATTTTCTTCCGATTGTCTTGAAATTTGAAGAGCGTTTGCGCACCAGGTCGCTGAATTCAACCACTTATTAATTTTGAGATCAACATTGGCCAAAAGGCCAATTTGGGCCAAATTATCTAAAACCCTCAATTTTCATCCGATTGACTTGAAATTTGAAGACCATTTGCATATGAGATCGCTGAACTCAATCGCCTATTAATTTTGAGGTCGACTTAGACCAAAAGGTCAACAAAGGCCAATTTTGACCAAATTATCTAAAACCTCAATTTTCATCCAATTGACTTAAAATTTGAAGACCATTTGCATATCAGGTCACTAACTTCAACGACCTTCTAATTTTGAGGTAAACATAGGCAAAAAGGTCGACATAAGCCAATTTGGACAATTTCTAAAATCCCAATTTTCATCCATTTGACTTGAAATTTGAAGTGTTTTCATATCACATCGCTGAATTCATTAATAATAAAAACGTCATGGGTAAGGGTCAGGTGTCCAATCAAAGTGGGATGTCTTGGTACCAGTCATCACTGCCAGCAGTTACAAAGTGGCAGTTCTAATTATGTCTCTTGTTAATTATGAACACACCATACACGGACACCACACAAAATACACCACACAAAACAAGTCCTGGTGAGTGTCTGCAATCTCTGATTGCTATATTTATTGTTTTATTTTATTTATTTTGCGTTCCCAGTCATGAAAACGAACTTTGAGTGTAATGATCTGCCTCTGGGCTACCAAGATATTTTCGATTCTGATATTTAGAGTCAATTTTCAAGGCAACTCCCAAAGGAGCACTTCTGTTAAGGAATATCTTAACCTACCTACCTTGCATTATAAATACTACCAAACGCCACCAAAAAAACCCTGATGGGCAGAAACAAATCAGATGCAAAGAGAATGGCAGTCCACACGTCATGAGAGACTCAAGAGCAGACACAGGCTTAGGTTAAGGATCACCATGCAAGACAAGCAGCCTCCATGTCAGCTGAGACTACAGAGCAGACACAGGCTCGGGATGAGAATCACCATGTAAGACGAGCAGCCTCTAAGTCAGCATGTTGGGCATCCTTAGAAGGTGAAGCATTTCGCAATGCCTAAGATTGGTAATTCATACAAAACCATAAGGCCACCATTCCCAATTTGTCATACAGGAAATATTTCAATACATATTGCATTGAATTTTCCTGGACAATGCCAGGTGGTACTTCAGCTTGTACTGAATAAGTTCAAATATTAAATCAGTGGTAATTCTCTTATGAGAAAGGTGCTAGCTATTACTACGACTACTACTACTACTACTACTACATACTACAACACTACCACATTTTTATTACTATGACTTTAGTGGCCCCCATTATTCCCACCTTATGGTGAGGTCAGGCAGGGAAGGTTTTTGATCCAAGTCTTTCATGAACCGGCTGGCCAGGCTTGACATTCAACCAAAGGTACCAGGAATTTGGAATTTGTTCATAATGCCGGTAATATCTCGCTTTATTGTGAAGGACTGCACTGTTGGATCTTTAATGCTCACCAATTAATGCAATAACACACCGACACCCACCTTAATATCCCTCGAAGGACGACACACATTATGATGCAAAACCTACAAAGCACCAATCCTAAAGTTTATGGTCGAAACAGGAATCAAACCAAATGAGACGGCTCAAAGGTAAGTGTGCTCCTCTGCACCATCCTGTCGGACAATGAGGGAAAGGAGAGACAATATAAATCTTCAAACTTGCTAGATTTTAGAAGTTTGTTCATTCAGCTTCGAATATATGAAATAATATGATGGTCCCCTTTTAATCAGAAGAATTTATCTGATTCATTGAATGAAAGCCACTGGAAATTTCATCACAAACAAACAAAACAATCTTAAGAGGTGCTTTTCTTGCACATCATGACTTGTCAAATCAGAAGTTGCAGATGAGATGGTGTTTGAACATCATATGACATAGCTTCATAATATGTACGAGTAAAATAGAAAAGACTGAAGAAGTCAACTCTTTTACCCAACTGAACTCGGTGATTTTGAGCTTTCAGTGACTGGGTCCAGCCTCCGATGGTCCGATGAACTTGAAAATTGTACACGTATAGATCATCATGAAATGAACGCGATGGTAAAAATAAAAAAAAAAAAAAAAAAAAATATATCATAATAGTTATTTTATATTTTATGTATTTTATTTTTTCTATAATTATTCACGATGTCTTAGAGAACATGCGAAAACACTCAGAAGAAATTACAGGCCAATTAATTTACACCATCAGTGTCCTAATGCATGTTACCCATATTCACAGTATTCACAGGTATTTGTTGTACATAAACAAAGGCAAAAATTGCAGGATTTTTAGATCCTCGTGGAGGATCTCTATGTCTTACTCACGTTGATGTTCTTCATCTTCTTCTTGTGGACTTTTTTGTTTCACAGCCTACAGTTTTCATCGAAACTTCCTGAAACTTGGCATATATATGTAAAAATACCCTGTGCAGACAGTAACCATCTCCGATTTTGAAAATTCCTCCAGAAAAAAAGTTATGACGTCAAAAATATCTCCACTCATGGAAATCGCATAAAAATTATAAGGTTTCCTTTCTTGCCTCCACTGTCTCTTGATAGCAAGTCCCCACATTCAAAGTGGTCCAGGCCTTTGCGGCAAATGTTACGGCAGGCTGACCTGTTTGTGGCCTGATGTTCCGAGGTGGCGACTGCAATGGCACAAGATTTGAGTGTCACTTAAGAAACACCCTTATAACACTTCCTTTGTCCACCACGTGGCCATTTATCAAATTTAAGTTGGCCGTAGAAAAGCGCTTTTGAGATTCTATCGTCTTCCATATGTGTGATTTGTCCTGACCAATGAAACTGGGCTTGCATCAGGATATACTAAATTTCTTGGACATGAAAGCAGTCTAGGATTGAGGTGTTAGGTATTCTGTCTTGCCTGGTGATGCCAAGAATCTTACAAAGCATCGTATATGGAATTGATCGAAGCGTTTGACATGACAATAGGGTGTCCAAGATTCACATCCATGCAGAAGTGTTGATAGGACAATGCGCAATAGACACTAATCTTGGTGTCCAGCCGAAGCCACGTTCATGCCAAAGGGAATGCATCACTATTCCAAAGGACACACATGCTTTCCGAGTCTTGATATTTATTCGCATCAATCATTTCATTTTGGGAGAAGAAACCTCCAAGGTAACAGAAGTTATGTACAACTTTGAGTGGTGTGTCATCAATGGTAATGTGTGGAACAGTATCCTCACCTTCTGGTCTCGGCTGAAGCATAGCCTCAGTCTTTTTGAGGCTAATCATATGGCATAGCAATGAGTCGATTGCGCAAAGGAGTCGACAATAAATTGCATATCTTCGAGATGATGACTGAATGTGCAGTCATCGGCGAAAAGTAGATCACGGAGCAGCATTTCCATGATTCTAGACTTGGCCTTCAGACACTGGAAATTAAAGACACTAGATCAGTATGAAACTAGATCATCACTCCCCGGGTACAATCTTCAAAAGCATCATGAAGCATAGAGGAAAACACAATGTGAAATAATAGGGAGCGACGACACAGCCTTGCTTTGTGCGTTGGTAACAGGAAATGGCTCAGAAGTTTATCCACTGTCCCTCACACAAGCAACCATGCCATCATGGAAGGATCTGATGATGTTAACCAACTTAGTAGGACAGCTGACTTTGTACAGTAGCTTCTACAAGCTTTCTCTACTGACCAGATCAAATGCTTTCATAAGGTTGACGAAGACCATGTATAAGTCACAATGTTGTTCTCTACTCTTTTCCTGGAGTTGACGAGCGAAAAAAGCCACATTGGCTTTCTGGGGTGATGTCGTTGGCATTTGTTGATGACATGCGATTAAGAATGATGCGGGCAAATATTTTCCCAGCAATATATAGTAGGGCCATGCCACGGTAGTTGTTGACACACGACCTATCACCATTGCACTTGTACAGGGAACAATCGTGGCATCTTCGAAGACCTGGGGTATTGACTCCTCACTCCACATGGTAATGTAGAGTTGGGTCAGTCAGGTGAGGAGGTTGGCACCACTAAACTTGAAAACCTCGGAAGGAATACCATCGTTGCCGAGCTTTTCCAGTTGACATCTCTGATAGCTCTGGTGACCTCTATTTTAGTTGGAAGGTGGGCAAGGTCTTTAATATAGACCGCTGTGGGGGGGGGGGGGGGAGTCAATGGCCGCATCCGAAGAGGAGAGGCAATTAAGGACACCATTAAAGTGTTCAGCACAGGCTCCAAGATCTTGTTGGATCTGTGATTTGGTGCTGGCCGTCTGAGCTACGGAGTGCGGGATATCACGAGAAGACGGTCCATAGACTGCCCTTAGACTAGCATAGAAGTGCTTGAGATTCTTTGTATCACCTGCCTCCTGGATGTCTTCCGCTCTCGCTGTCCACCAGCTGTCTTTCATGGAACATAGTATTGACTGTGCGAGTCTCCGAAGTTGAGGGTAGGATGAGTGTTTACTCACTGAGCCTCTGTCATCAATCCAGCGAAGATGAGCTGTATGCATGAGTAAGTAAACTTTTGATCTGGGAGACATTCTTGTCAAACCAGTCTTTGTGACTATGCTTAACGAAACCGAGAACGTTAGTAGCAGCCCTGAATGTGATGTCTTGTAAAATGGCCCATTCCACTTCAGTGTTGGTAGGAGGTAGATCCAATTGTTCAAGGTGGCATTGAGATTGTGCTGAAGCTGTAATTGCACATCACTGCATTTATGCGTTGAGTGTTGAGCTTTGAAGCAGGCTTAAGACGTTGCCTTTTCACAGGAGGCTTGATGTTGGTGACATTTTACTCCAACAAGCCTGTGGTCTGACCAACAGTCGGAGCTCTCACGACGCATGTGTGCTTAACATCATGCCATTCGCATTGACTGACGATGACAAAGTCGATGAGGTGCCAATGTTTAGAGCGAGCTGCATCCATGTAGCTTTGTATTTCTCAGCTTGTTGGAAAAGGAGTTTGTGATGACGAGTTCATTAGCTGAACATAGCATCAGCAGCAAGGTGCGATTGGAGTTGTCTTTGCCGATGCCGTTGGTGTCCGATCACCTTTTTCCACGCAACATAATCATGACCCACTTGGGTGTTGAAGTCCCCAACAAAATACGCTTGTCACAATGAGATGTTGACTACAGCTGCTGAAAGGTCATCGAAGAATTGCTCTTTGACCTCATCTGTTTGTCAGGGTAGAGGCGTATGCGCTGATGATGGTAGTATAACGTTCATTGTCAAGTTTGAGTCGACAGTCATGAGATGTTCACTAATACCAGTTGGGACAGCATGTAGAAGGTTATATTGTTACGGCCATGGGTACCGAGTGTATTATGAGGGGTTAATCCCCGTTTCTCCTCAGAAGAGCCGGACCTGGGTCCACCGCTTCCAATTAACTTTGTGGTACGGTGGGTTGCTTTACAACCACAAACGCCAATCAGTTAACCACGAGTTCCAGTGTCCACAGTCTAATTTTGCCATTTAACTAGAGGTCATGTGGCTTCCTGAATGGAGAGAGCGCCCTCTGCAATGCACCAATCTTATCTTGATTAGATCTTAATTAGGGTGGCCGAGCATTTACCGCTGGTGAATGCCGACTATGACAGGTTAATTAGTTTGGTAATTACCTCCCAGTCTATCTGGGTTTGGACAATGCTGGACCAATGGAAGGAAAGGACAAGCACGGACAAGTTGAAATGTCAAGGAATTTATGAATAAGGAAAAAATTAATAAACTGAAGAACTTTTTATTTCTTTGTGGTGAAAATAGGTGAATTAAAATCAACCAAAATAATCTCAACAAATAAAGAATTAAACAAAGCAATGATA
>CM068956.1:6294793-6307011 GCA_035128595.1 Eptatretus atami | reverse complement strand
ATCAAACGAACTCGACTATCTATTTCCTTGGTTATCAACTGGAAGATCCTCAGTCTGTTAAACTTCTAGGCTTCACCTTTCCTGGCCCTACCATATAGTAAAGCTGGCCCCCAAAAAACAGCCGCAGACTGGACATCCTCCATCAATCCAACTCTTTCCATGGGGTCCAAAACTTTTTGAGATATCCTGCACACAAAACAAGACAAACAAGAAGACGTCGTGCAGAGCCAACACCTGCAAAATCCATAAAACAAATTTGATCAAAAATAATTGGTGGTTGAATTAATTGACCAAATAGCAATCTTCTTCAAATTTCAAGTGAATCGGATGAAAATTGAAATTTTAGAAATTGGACTGCATGTTGATCTTGGGCCAGTGGACCTCAAAAAATAATTGGAGTTGAATTCAGGACTTGAAAATATAAATCCTCTCAAATTTCAAGTCAATCGGATGAAGTTAAGGATTTAGAAAATCGCACTGAAGTTGTTGACCTTTGGCCGATGTTGACTTTGAGACCTCAAAAACAAGCGCTTCTTCCTTATGCCAAACTCTACCATGTGGTGAAGTTTCGTGAAGAAGATCGGTTTAAAATTGTGACCTGTAGGCGATAGACAGACAGACAGACAGACAAGACAGACAAGAATAACAAAATCGACAACTATGTATTACTTGAAAATTTCGATTTTGCAAATAACAAACAAACAGCAGAGGGGTGAAAACATAATCTCCTTCGCCTTCGGTGGTGGAGTAAAACAAAGCAGTGGATATCACGAGTTGAACTGTCACCCTCTCTCTGCCTCTGCGTCTAGCGTGTATTGGGAAGACACTGCTGGAGATGCTTCTTTATAAGAGGAAAGGGAGGAGGAGAGGCAACAATGAAACTAACAAGTAAGATGATTGGTGTTAGGTGAGGTTAAAGGAATAATAAAGATCATGGGACATGGCCAAAAATAATTTTCTTTGTTAGAAAATCATTTTTCTCAAATAAGAAAAGTTTTCTTGAAACAAGGAAACCATGAGAAAAATTTCTTGTGGCTAAATTATTTAACTGATCGTTCTTGTTTGAAGAAAAATTTTCTATTTAAGAAAATATTTTCTTACAAAGAAAGTTTTATGTTGAGATTGCAGAATTGGGGAGAAAGAGATGGCGGTGCACAACTTGCTTGAAGTACTGGAGGGAAGAGTGAGACAGAAAGCCTTGGAAGGTGGTTTCATAGACGGGAGAAGCGAGAAATAAGGAGTTGAGGGGTGAGTAAGTCAGCCTGGATTTTGGAAGTTTAACCAGGAGGGGGATACTGGAAGAACGTGTGCATCCTGGAGTAGATAGGGAGGTTCAGAGGACTGAGAGAGCACAGGAAAAACTATTGGAGAAGAGGAGATTTTTAAAAACAGTGAGACCACCGAACCTATGGATGGTGTGAAAGTAATAGACCTCATGCTCCGGCCTAATCATGGGCGATTCCAATAATGTTTAGAGCTTTAGATTCACAGAATCCAGGAGAGACGGATGTGATGCTGGAATGCCAGCTATTAGCAGAGAGCAGTACTCCATTGAGCGCCAAACAAAGGCTTTGTAGAATGTGAGTCGCTCCAATGTTCATGGAAAGAGTGGATTGATGGAGGATGTCCAGTCTGCGGCTGTTTTTTGGGGGCCAGCTTTTACTATAGGTAGGGCCAGGAAGGGAAGCCTAGAAGTTTAACAACTGAGGATCTTCCAGTTGATAACCAAGGAAATAGATGTCGAGTTTTCGTTGATGATCGATCCCAAGTGATAGGGTCAGACAGTGAGATTTTTTTCAGAATTGAAGGACGTGCTCCATTTTCAGACCAGAGTCTAATAATTTCCAGATCAGCAGAGAGATACAGCTGTTGCTGATTAGCAGAGGGATGGTATTGGTATGACACATGCAGAATTGCCTGCAAATAAATAATTTGAATGTTTTCAAAGCATCGATAGGCACCAATATAGACGAGGAACAAGACTGAGCCCAAAACTCTGCCTTGGGACTCTACCTTTCACTGGGAGAGAGGAGGGAGGGTTCCATGATGGCCAGTGAGCTTGGCAAGCAGAGAGCTGGCAAGCAAATCAGGAGGAGACGATGTTGAATGCCAACATTTGTCCAAGGACGACGCTCCTAACCTCTTGTTTGAAAATTAAAGAGGGCATTGAGCCATCGCTGAGAGAGGAGGAGAAACCTGGCCAGGAACATGATTCACACCGTTAGTCAGAGATCAGGCTGTGTTGAGAACAGGAAGCCTTGAATGGATTCCACGACTGACTGCAGATTATTCCATGACAGAAGCAATGATGGATTCCACGATTTGCTTGTAATTGGAAGCAAACTCACTGGCCTTTAGTGTCGATCTTGTTTTTTTTCATCCTTCTTATGGATGGGAGTAATGTTTGCTGATTTCCACGCAGCCGTGTGGTGGCCAAAGGAGGACAGGACTAATAGGGAAGCCAGAGGGGAAGCAAGTACACGGCAAAACAGGATTTGAGATCGGTAGTGGAATAACCGAGAGCAAGAGGATAGAGGGGTAGAGGGATGTAGGCAGAAATGGTAGGTACATGTGATTGAATGAGTTGATCCGATAGGTGTACGTATATGTTGTGTTGTGCTAATGGATGTTTTGTTGTTCTGACTTGTATGTTAAATGGAAAGTGTTGTCTGTGTGAACTTAAGCTCCCAGTCACTGCTCCACACACAACTGGAATATATAATTATAAAAAGTCCTTGTCCTCCATACGTTATAACGTCAGTCTCTTGTCTGTTAGAACATCCCTCACACTTCCCCTCTGCCTCTCTATTCACCTATCATTCCAATCCTCTCCCACACACTACCCCCGAATCTTCCTTCCTACCCACCTCCTCAACTACCATCATAAAACACACGTTGAGAGATCAGTGCTTGGGTGGAAGAATGCTGGGAGGGGATTTGAGCCAGGTGATCTGGGTTGTGCTTCTTAACTGTGTAATTACCTTGCATGCCCCTCATGCATTCATTAAAAAAACAACAATAATATAGATTCCCAACTAGTTGACCATCCTTCGTGAAGACTATGAGGATTGAAGAAGACATTTCTCTCGCAACATTCCGTGAGCACATCCGGCCGGTCTTGCAGTCTCCCTCCTCCGCAATTTGGAGAGAGAGCACGATCGTATGTTAAAAACGCACGGGGTAGGGAGGAGGGGGCATGGGTGAATGCAGGCAGGAGTGATGCGGCGAAGTGACAGGCAGAGCCAGCATAACGGATGTTCCGACTCACCATGCACACTCATATCGCGAGGGCTCAATACGGCCAAGCGAAGCTCCAAATGAATTCTGAAGCATGCATTAATGGACAGCACTCCTCGATCCCCAGATAAATGCCTCCTCTGGTGCTCCGTGCGGCTAAATGCCAAGGTTGTATCGCAGGGTTTGGTGTGTGGCGGAATCAGGCACGAAAGACAAAATTAATCCATCTCTGATTTTCGAGTTGCCCTGTTTCGCATGTGCTAATGAAATCCATTTAAGGCAGACAAAAGTAGGAGTACCATCCTGGTGTCAATTGCACCGGGTCGATGGGAAACATGTGCCGCGGTGCTCAAGGGAAGTGCGCCAAACGTACGAGTGTTCCCTCAAGAAGTTTCTCGCGAATTATGATGCTCACAGTCCAAGAATGGCACCTTTTCTTTTTTTTTAAAAACTATTAATTATATTGCAATAGAAGTATAGTAGAAAGTCAATAAATAATTATTCCTTCTAATCATAAATTGAAAAATTGAGAATCTTGCATTTTCATTAGATTGCGTCTCGTTCCGAGACTAACACGTATAAGTTTTCCTTTAAATATAAATACTTCTGATTGTCTTTCGTAAAAAAATTAATGAATGAATGAAAAAAATTTGTCAAACCTGCGCTTTCTTTTACGTCTCACTCATAATCTGTGAGATTATGATTCGTTTAATTAAAACGTATTTATTTCATTTCCTCGTGAAAAAGAAAAAAAAAAAAAGAAAATTCAGAAGGCAAGACTGTTCAGTTAATTTATTTTTTAATTTGCTCCGTTTGATGTGCTTAGCAGCATTATTTTCTCTGCTGTTTCGAACGTGTATCCTCTATGTGTCGCCATAAATAACCCTTCTTTTGCGGTAATTAATGACAAGACTTGGCAGAGAGCAAACGAATACAACAACAGCTCTAACCAGGCTTTCTTCACACCACATAAAGCAAGTTGAAGTTTTACAGCACTCGCAACACAAGCACGAAAATACGGAGTTTATGTAAGTGTTGATAACCAACGACATGGTGACAATCCTCATGCGTTTGTTTTATTTTTGAATACATAGCATCAGGGCTTGTAATGAAGCCATACGAGTGTTCGCTTTAAGCGACGACGT
Source organism: Eptatretus atami (assembly GCA_035128595.1). Lineage (NCBI taxonomy): Eukaryota > Metazoa > Chordata > Myxini > Myxiniformes > Myxinidae > Eptatretus > Eptatretus atami. The sequence goes on along the minus strand of CM068956.1, from coordinate 6,302,629 downwards.
TATCAATCTCAAAAGGGACACAATGAGGCGGGGTGGCCAACTTAACCTTTGCTCACACAGGTGAATTGGAATTTGCTGGAGTATTGGCACAAATGGGTCACTTAGGAAGAGAAGGGCAAAGTCTTTGACGATTGGAGGAGAGTAAAAGGCAAGTGGGACAGCTCGGAGCAGATATTACATGCAGTCCAGATGATAAAAAAAAAATTGCAGTGATGATTATGATGTTGAGTATGGGTAATGTTTGATACTTGTAACGAAGTAATAATGAAATATACGCAAATTACTGACAATTTAAATATATAAGAAGAAAGTTTGTTTGTTTTTCGTTTAGTGATTCGGACCCTACAGGAACCAATCACATTCAGCCTCCAGATACGGAAGGTGAAAGCTATGTTTGGATTAAAAAAAAAAATTGAACTCCAGATAAAGCCAGATAATTGGCCTTCCTGCCTCGAATCGTATCTTGATGCATATACACTGCCATGGGTTTTTTTCCATAGGAGCGATCGAGTAAGTAGTATGATGAAGATCTACGTTGGAGGTTGTGTGATTTGGTTGTCAAAAGCAACACAAATTGTAATATTATCGTGTTTACACTACCTGTTATTAAAAAGATTGCTTATAACACAGGTTTATTTAACACCTCCATGTAGGCGCTCGAGCGAGTTTGTTGGCTTACACACTGGCACAGATGAGTAATATAGTATTGTGAAGATCGTATGTTGAGGTCATATTACGTGTGCTAGGTATAACTGAAGACTGTGTTTCTCCCTACCTCTAATCCTCTCCATTTTGGCATGATCTGTCTGATTATTTTTTTTTTAACCTTTACTCTAACTTGTTAAAAGATCAGATGGGGCATTGCCAAGCCCTTCTGGTGGCGTTCACTCGCGCTAATGCGAGAGAGATAAGAATGGCTTTGGAAAGGACTCATTTCATTGCCGCATTGCGCCATTCAGATTTTATTATAACACCAGGTGTTCATCGCTCGCTCCACCTGTAATTCCCTGTCTGTTGCATGAAATTACACAGGGAGTTTATATGGTCAATGGAACCTGCGACGTCCCGATGAAGTTTCGTAAATTCCGTCGACCAAAAAGTCCTACATAGTGCCAGATAAGCTCAATTAAGCCAATTTTCTAATTTCCTACAATTCACCCGATTGACTGAAATTTTGAACAGGATTTGCAATTAAGTCAGAGAATTCAACCACCTGAGTTACTATGGAGATTATCATAAGGTCATTCATAAGGTCAACCAAATCAAAGCAAATTTTTTATTATTGTTTCTAAAATTGTCAATTTTCTCTGCCGATTGTCTTGAAATTTGAAGAGGCGTTTGCGACACCAGGTCGCTGATTCAACCACTTATTAATTTGAGATCAACATTGGCCAAAAGGCCAATTGGGCTAAAGTTATGCTAAAACGTCCTCATTTATCGATTGCTTGAATTTTGAAGACATTTGCATATGAGAATGCTGGAACTCAATCGCCTATAATTTTGGAGGTCGACTTAGACCCAAAAGGTACACAAAGGCCATTTTGGACCAAATTATCCTAAAACCCAATTTCATCCAAATTGACTTGAAATTTGAAGACCATTTGCATATCAGGTCACTAACTTCAACGACCTTCTAAATTTTGAGGTAAACCATAGCACAGAAAGTCGACATAAGGCCAATTGGGCAATTTTCTCAACAATCCCCAATTTTCATCCATTTGACTTGAAATTTGAAGTAGTTTTCCATAATCACATCGATGAATTCATTAATAATAAAAACGTCATCGGTAAGTGGTCAGGTGTCCATCAAGGTGGGATGTCTTGGTACCCAGTCATCACTGCCAGCAGTTACAAAGTGGCAGTTCTATTATGTCTCTTGTTAATTTGAAAGCACACCAGTACACGGACACCACACAAAATAACACCACACAAAACAAGTTCTGGTGAGTGTCTGCAATTCTGAATTGCTATATTTTATTGTTTTATTTTATTTTTATTTTCGTTCCCCAGGTCATGAAACGAACTTTGAGTGTAGTGATCTGCCTCTGGGCCTACAAGATATTTTTTCGATTCTGATATTTAGAGTCATTTTCAAGGCACTCCAAAGAGCACTTCTGTTAAGGAATATCTTAACTCTACTAACCAATTCTTGCATTATAAATAACTATAACTGAAAAATAAATACTACTACTAAATAATACTTAATACTTTAAACTAATACAATAAAATATACTCTATATAACTATACTTATATAAATCTAGAAACTATAATATATATAACTTATACTAAATACTAAACTATATAACTACTAACTTATAACCAAATTACGGCGCACCAAAAAAAGACCCCTGATGGGCAGAAACAAATCAGATGCAAAGAAGAATGGCAAGTCACACGTCAATGAGAGAACTCAAGAGCAGACACAGGCTTAGGTTAGGCAATCACGCATGCAAGACAAGCAGGCTCCATGTCAGATGAGACTAACAGAGCAGACCACAGGCTGCGGATGAGAATCACCATGTTAAGACGAGCAGCCTCTAAGTCAGCAATGTTGGGCATCCTTAGAAGGTGAGCATTTCGCAATGCCTAAGATTGGTAATTCATACAAAACGCTAAAGGCCACCATTCCTCAATTTGTCATACTAGGAAATATTTAATACATATTGCATTGAATTTTCCTGGACAATGCCAGGTGGTACTTCAGCTTGGTACTGAATAAGTTCAAATATTAATCAGTGGTAATTCTTTATGAGATAAGGTGCTAGCTATTAATACGACTACTACTACTACTAACTACTACACTACTAACAACTACTACACTATTTTTTTATTACTATGACTTTTGTGGCCACCCAATTATTCCCACCTTTATGGTGAGGTAACGGCAGGGAAGGTTTTTTGATCCAAGTTTTCATGAACCGGCTGGCCAGGCTTTGACATTCAACCAAAGGTACAGGAATTTGGAATTTGTTCATAATGCCGGTAATATCTGCGGCTTTATTGTAAGGACTGCAACTGTTGGATCTTTAATGGCTCACAATTAATGCAATAACACACTGGACACCCACCTTAATATCCCCCTCGAAGGACGACACACATTATGATGCAAAACGCTACAACGCAAATCTAAAGTTTTGGTCGAAAACAGGAATCAAAACCAAATGAGACGGCTCAAAGGTAAGTGTGCTCCTCTGCACCATCCTGTCGGACAATGAGGGAAAGGAGAGACAATATAAATGCTTCAACTTGCTAGATTTTAGAGTTTGTTTCATTCAGCTTCGAATATATGAAATAATATGAGGTCCCCCTTTTAAATGCAGAAAATGTTATCTGATTCATTGAATGAAAGCCACTGGAAATTTTCATACAAACAAACAAAACAATCTTAAGAGGTGTTTTCTTGCACTCATGACTTGTCAAATCAGAAGTTGCAGATGAGAGGTGTTTGAACATCCATGTGAACCATAGCTTCATAATATGTAAGAGTAAAATAGAAAAGACTGAAGAGTCAACTCTTTTAACCAACGTGACCGGTGATTTTGAGCTTTTCAGTGACTGGGTCAGCCTCGATGGTCCGATGAACTTGAAAATTGTGTACACGTATAGATCAATCATGAAATGAACGCATTGGTAAAAAATAAAAAAAAAAAAAAGAAAAAATATATCTAATACGTTCATTTTATATTTTGTATTTTATTGTTTTTCTATAATTATTCACGATGTCTTAGAGAACATGCGAAAACACTCAAAGAAATTACAGGCCAATTAATTTACACGCATCAGTGGTCCTAATGGCTGTTACCCATATTCACAGGTATTCACAGGTATTTTTGTTTGTACATAAACAAAGCAAAAATTGGAGGGATTTTTTAGATCTCGTGGAGATCTCTATGTTTACTCACGTTGATTGTTCTTCATCTTCTTCTTGTGGACTTTTTTTGTTTCAGCAGCCTTACAGTTTTCATCGAAACTTCCTGAAACTTGGCATTATAATGTAAAAATACCCTGTGCAGACAGTAACCATCTCCGATTTGTGAAAATTCCCTCGAGAAAAAAGTTATGACGTCAAAATATCTCACCTCATGGAAATCGCATAAAAATTATAAGGTTTCCCTTTCTTGCCTCACTGCTCTGCATAAGCAAAGTCTCGCCACTTCAAGTGGTCAGGCGCTTTGCGGCAAATGTTACGGCAGGCTGAACCTGTTTGTGGCCTGATGTTCCGAGGTGGGCGATGAATGACAAGATTTGAGGTGTCAACGTTAAGAACACGCTTAAACACTTCCTTGTCCACACGTGGCGCGATTTATCAAATTTAAGTTGGCCGTAGACAAAGCGCTTTTGACGATCTATCGTCTTCCATTAATGTGTGATTTGTCCTGACCAATGAAACTGGGCTTGATCAGGATAATACTAAATTTCTTGGACTGAAAGCAGTCCTAGGATTGAGGTGTTAGGTATTTCTGTCTTGCCTGGTGATGCCAAGATCTTACAGAAGCATCGTATATGGAATTGATCGAAGCGTTCTGACATGACAATAGGGTGTCCAAGATTCACATCCATGCAGAAGTGTTGTAGGACAATGGCGCAATAGACACAATCTTGGTGTCCAGCGAATGCCACGTTTCATGCAAAGGCGAATCATGCACTATTCGCAAGGACACACATGCTTTACCGAGTCTTGATATTACTTGATCGCCATCAATCATTGCTTTTGGGAGAAGAAACGCTCCAAGGTAACAGAAGGTTATGTTACACTTTGAGTGGTGGTGTCATCAATGGTAATGTGTGGAACAGTATCCTCAACCTTCTGTCTGCGGCTGAAGCATAGCTCAGTCTTTTTTGAGGCTAATCATATGGCTATAGCAAATGAGTCGATTGCGCAAAGGAGTCGACAATAAATTGCATATTTCGGATGATGATGAATGTGCAGTCATCGCGAAAGTAGATCACGGAGAGCATTTCATGATTCTAGACTTGGCTTCAGGACACTGGAAATTAAAGACACTAGATGCAGTATGAACACTAGATCATCACTCGCCGGGTATATCTTCAACAAGCATCATGAAGCATAGAGGAAACAGCAATGTGAAATAATAGGGGAGGCGACAGACAAGCCTTGCTTTGTGCAGTTGGTAACAGGAAATGGCACATGAGTTTATCACTGTCCCTCAAACAAGCAACCTGCCGCATCATGAAGGATCTGATGATGTTAACCCATTAGTAGGACAGATGACTTTGTACAGTAGCTTGCTACATAGCTTTCTCTACTGACCAGATGCAATGCTTTCATAAGTGAGAAGACGGCATGTATAGTCACAATGTTGTTTCTCTACTCTTTCTGGGTGTACGAGCGTAAAAAAGCCAGCATTGGCTTTCTGGGGTGATGTGTTGGCATTTTGGTTTGATGAACATGCGATTAAGAATGATGGCGGGCAAATATTTTCCCAGCAATATATAGTAGGGCCATGCAGGTAGTTGTTGACACACGACCATATCAACCAATTGGCATTGTACAAGGGAACAATCGTGGCATCTTCGAAAGACCTGGGGTATTGCTCCTCACTCCACATGGTAAATGTAGGTTTGGGTCAGTCAGGTGAGGAAAGGTTGGCACCACTAAACTTGAAAACTCGAAGGAATACCATCGTTGCCAGGGGCTTTTTCCAGTTGACATCTCTGATAGCTCTGGTGACCTCTATTTTAAGTTGGAAGGTGGGCAGGGTCTTATATATAGACCGCTGTGGGGGGGGGGGGGGGGGGGGAGTCAATGCCGCAATCCGAGATGGAGGAGGGGCAATTAAGGACAACCATTAAAGTGTTCAGCACAGCGCTCCAAGATCTTGTTGGGATCTGTGATTTTTGGTGGCTGGCCGTCCTGAGCTACGGAGTGCGGTGATATCACGAGAAGACGGTTCCATAGAACTGCCCTTAAACTAGCATAGAATGTGCTTGAGATTCTTTGTATCACTGCCTCCGGATGTTTCCGCTCATCCGCTGTCTCACCAGCTGTCTTTCATGGAACATAGTTTGACTGTGCGAGTCTCCGAAGTTGAGGTGTAAGGATGATGTTTAACTTCACTGAGCCTCTGTCATCAATCCAGCGAAGATGAGCTGGTATGCATGGAGTTAAGTAAAACTTTTTTTGATCTGGGAGACTTTCTTTGTCAAACCAGTCTTTGTGACTATGCTTAACGAAAACCGAGGAAAGTTAGTAGGCAGCCTGGAATGTGATTGTCTTGTAAAATGGACATCCACTTTCAGTGTTGGTAGGGAGGTTAGATGCCAATTGTTTCAGGCTGGCATTGAGGATTGTGCTGAAGCTGTAATTGCACATAACTGGCATTATGCCTGTTGAGTGTTGAGCTTTTGAAGCAGGCTTAAGAACGTTGCCTTTTCACAGGAGGCTGATGTTGGTGAACATTTTACTCCGAACAGCCTGTGGGTCTGAACCAACAGTCGGAGCCTGGCTCACGGACGCTGTGTGCTTAGCAGTCATGCAATTCGCATTGACTGACGACTGAACAAAGTCGATGAGGTGCCAATGTTTAGAGCGAGGCTGCAGTCCATGTAGCTTTGTATTTCTCACTTTTGTTGGAAGAAGGAGTTTGTTGAATGACGGTTCATTAGCTGAACATACATGCAGCAAGGTCAAGGTGCGATTGGAGTTGCTCTTTGCGATGCCGTGGTGTCCGCGGATCACCTTTTTCGCACGGCAACATAATCATGGACCCACTTGGGTGTTAAGTCCCCAACAAAATACCTTGTACATGAGATGTTGACTGTAGCAGCTGCTGAAGGTATCGAAGAATTGCTCTTTGACCTCATCCCTGTTTGTCAGGGTATGAGGCGTATGCCGCTGATGATGGTAGTATAACGTTTCATTGTCAAGTTTGAGTCGCAGTCCATGAGATTGTTCACTAATACCAGTTGGGAAAGCATGTAGAAGGTTTTATATTGTTACGGCCATGGGTACGCGAGTTGTATTATGAGGGGTTATCCCCGTTTTCTCCTCAGAAAGAGCCGGACCTGGGTCCACCGCTTCCAATTAACTTTGTGGTACGGTGGGTTTTGCTTTACACCACAAACGCACAATCAGTTAACCACGAGTTCCAGTGTCCCAGTCTAATTTTGCCATTTAACTAGAGGTCATGTGGCTTCCTGAATGAGAGAGCGCCCTCTGTGCAATGCACCAATCTTATCTTGATTAGATCTTAATTTAGGGTGGCCCCGAGCATTTACCGCTGGTGAATGCCGACTAGACAGGTTAATTAGTTTGGTAATTACCTCCCAGTCTATCGGGTTTGACAATGCTGGAACAATGGGAAGGAAAGGAACAAGCACGGACAAGTGAAATGTCAAGGAATTTATGAATAAGGAAAAAATTAATAAACTGAAGAAAATTTTTATTTCTTTGTGGTGAAAATAGGTGATTAAATCAACCAAATAATCTCACAAATAAAAGAATAAAACAAGCAATGATAGAAAAACAGACTAAAGAGCAGATGTTATCACTATGCCTTACTTAACATTAAACAAGAGACAAGGGGACCCAGCTGATCCATTCAGGGGGAGAAGAAATCCAGTCTCACTTTCCCAAAGGTAGAAGTCGTAGAGCATCAAATAAAATGGTCCGAATTTGTCTGGCGTGCTTGATCCGCTTGCAGCGCCGTGCCTTGCCATGCAACCCACCGAACAGGCTTGAATACCAATCGAACGTCATGTCGTCACCCCAGTTGAACGCAGGGACAACCAATAATCAAGGACGCCAAGGGCAGGTCTCGAGCAGACACAGGAACTGTCCATCGACACCCACCATGCAGGAGCCACAACTAACG
>CM068956.1:6279071-6290600 GCA_035128595.1 Eptatretus atami | reverse complement strand
CCAAGCCTGCTTGCCTATTGTCCTGTAGCCCATCCCAGCCTTGTGCAAGTCTACAATTTTGCCTCCCTGCATTGTCCTTTAGACAGCTCTCTGTCGTAATGCCCATTATCGGACGAGGTGCCGAGATACTGCATTCATTGGAGACTGTGACAGCTTCTTTTATGCACGAAACGAGTTCAAACAGCAGCTGCAGTATAATACGAGGTAATGAGTGGAGAATGCGGCAGGGCTTTCTTAAAGACAAACTAACAGCCCGTTCTGTTGAGCAGCGCGAAATTCTTAATTGGATTAGGTAGGCTAGATCAAATACATTATTCATGCAATAAAATGCCAAATTAATTATTTAAAAATCTACAATTGTGATATTCAGGCATTTTTGTTTAGATTCCGTCTTTCACATGTTGAAGTCCTACCCTATGATAAAATTACCAGACCTCTACGCTGCTTGTGTAAGTAGCGGAAAACCTGCCAAAATGCGGCAGCTGCTTTATTATCAAATACTATGTTCTCCCCACTGCCTCATTATATAGTTTGTATATGATATATATATATATATATATATATATATATATATATAAATATATATAATATATAAATATTATATTATATATTGTGCGAATTCGCGCGCCGTCGGCGTGCGATGCGCACGTAACTTCGCGATCGCGCACCGTCGCCCCACGCCGACGGCAAATTCATCGTGCACCCTCCGGGAACTATCGCCCGCGAGCGTCACGTGCGGCTTTCGACCTCACCACAATCGGCCCATGGCCACCGCCGCTAGCGCCATAGGGTTGCTTCGGCCAATATCGACTACCAAAGTACCACAGCGGATGGCTTAAACCGGCGATCGTAACCTCGCCGCAGGTCGGATCTGCCGGACACGAGCGCCTGGCCGGCCCCGTTCCGTACTTCGGATAACCGAGCGGTTTTATCGTCGCACCATGCGACGGTTCAGATTATTTACCGGGCGTTTTGCACCCACTCGACCCTTTACGTGAAGCAGGATGGAGTGCCAATGAAGAAAAAGACGCAAGCCGAACGGAAAACAGTCACACAATGCACATTTATTCCGCGCGACACGGAGCACAATTAATAAGCACGTAATTACAGCACGAATTAGCCAAATGCACATATCAATTTAAGACAAAAACAATAATGCAAGCAACGCAGAGCTACGACCGATAAACGGCCGAACACTCGCAACATTCATACAGTTTCTACCTTACAGACACGCCGCGCCACAAGCACACGCCATTCACACCTAGCAAAGAAAAGACCCCCTCAAGGCAAGGGTAGTCAGACTGCGGCCCGTAGCGCTAATAGCGCCGCTGACACTAGATGTACGAGCCAGCGTCCACGAGACGACGGGTCCTCCCCGCCTCGTGCGATGGCGCAGCGCAAAATTGTCGCCTGCACCGCGTTTCGCTGGGGCACTCTGCCTGGTGTAAAGTGGAACGGGGACCCCTGTCGCCACTCTTCAGCGCGCGGGGAAAGGGGATATGTTGCTCTGGCGGGAGAGTATGGCCTGGCTTGCTCGAGTTCCGCCGAATGCCGATTCAAACGCCCCTCGTCGCTGACTTCCTGTCCCGGACCGAAGCCTCCAGGTTCTACTCGCAGCGATCTCCCTCCGCAGCCGTTCGCGCTCCGTACCGTCTGCCCCGCTTCTAGCCTGTCGAGCCTACCGCTCTCCCGAACTCTGCCACCGATACTGCCCACACTTCTAGCACCACTCGACTCACTTGCCACACTTCTTGCCAAAAGTGACTCACTGCCCCACACTTCTAGCTCGAGCTCCGTCTGCCCGACTACGTGCCCCCACGCATCTGCCCCCACCTCGCCTTAGCGCTCGTACTTTTATCGCCTTCAGGACCCACCATATGCAATTCTGTCGGATCAAAACGACCTCAGGGCGAGCCACGCTCGCCGATTGGACGGAAGAAATAAGGGCGGCGGCGTGACGTCTCCGGATCCTCAATTTGCATATGCCGCATTTTCGTCAGCCGCCGCACGTGCTGAGGAGGCGCGGCCAGCCCGTCCCCGCGCTTCCTGATTGCGGTGGATTCAGATAGTGGAGCGTGTCAGCATTCCTGATACCGAATTCTCCTCGCGCAAAAACGCCATCTGCGACTCGCGCCGCTCGTCGTGTGCTATGCGCTGAGCATAGCCGACGCTATCGGCGAACTGCCACATGGTGGTGCCGGGAATGGCCGTTAGGAGAAGGTGGTGGCAGCCGGTTTTGGCCGGCGGTGTCCGATGCGCCATGGCGCTGCCTTGAATTGCGTGATAGTGAGGTTTAGCGCGTATAGCGAAGTGGTTTTGAAGGTAGCGCTTGCTGGCGCCTGGCGTTGTTGTTGCTTGTTGTTGTAGTGGTTAGCCTCAAACAAAGGTAGAACAGAAAAAACGCCTACTCAAAGCGCATCGCAGCCCGAATAGTATAAACACATATAATCTCCCTCTAATACAACGGACGTTTGGGCCTAACTACACATCTGTACTAAGAAATATATCTCACCTACGGGACCTTTATGGTGTAATGGCGAATTTCCACAGCCCGTAACACTACTCTCCTCACCCTTTTACAGACTGCGTCCCGAGTCCGGTCAAATTTATCGTGTGCCAATCATGTGCTATCCCCAGCTACGTTTTACCTTACGCGATTCCCTGAGTGCGACATCATGTATTCGTGTCCCCAAAATAAATAACCTGATTGGCTCCCCGCCAGGAACTCCGGAAACAAACTCACTCACACGGACGACTTAAATAAAAATTGGCCGCTGCTAGACAGCATGCCCGCGGGCGCACACTCATATTGACGAATACATCCTTAACACTAACTTAATCAATTTTACACTACTCCATGGCCCCAGGATCATGCACTCTGCAGGAAACGCGTAAAGAGTCACAGAAACCGCGATGCACGGCGCGCCACTGGCAGGCACCGTTGTTGCGCTGCCAACGCAGACAGTTCCTGCAGCTTGCCCAAACTGCTTGCTTGCGATCCCTAGCAACAGGTACGCGGCGCATAGAGGAAATGAACAGCGGGGTGCCCAAAGCAAATGAACGGGGCTGACTGAACAGCCGCAGTGCGGCATGACATGGCAAGCGTAAGGACACATAGCTGCAGAAAAGCGCCGTTGAGCGCAAACACAGCGCCCAGACGAACTGTGCCGACAGCGCCTTGCCCAGTAAAAACAGCCGCTCGGACGATACCGGCCGGCACAGCACGCTTGCCTAGAAACAGCCACGCGATGAAATTGGCCGCGCACAGCGCCTTGCAGCCAAAACAACAGCTGCGTGATGAACTATGCTCCGCGGCCTCTTGCCCGTGCCAGTGCAGCGTTGGTGGAGGGAGTGCCTGGTGGTGCTGCGCCCCACACAAGAAGGCGGGGCCTCGGACCGCCTACTGTCTCCTCCCACTATACGCCTTTTGCTGTCACGGTACATACCCACTTCCCTTAATTTGTCAAAACCAATTTAGGCACCCAACTAATTATTTTTGTTGTGTTTTATTTTCACTTCCCTACTCCCCACTACAATCGTCCCCTAACCCCCTTTATCGTCCTTGTGCGGTCTAACCTATCTCGTCTCCTACGCCTACTCCCAACCCCCTACGTTTCCCTACCGCGAGGGGAATAAGGCCAGAGCTAGCGTCCTGCTCCGAGCCCAATGAAGCTCAGGGATGGCCCTCCCCAGCATCTCAGCCGCAATTCTACCAATAGTGGTCCAGCGCCGACCCACAACGATGAGCTAGAGCGTAGCGGAATGGGATGGTGCGAGGGCGTTCACTACCTATCTACCCTAACCATTAACTGTTAAACTACCTCGGCGGTTTCAACAAGCGCCTCTCGCTTAATCTATTGGTTCTAAAAACCCAGATTTCCGTCGCCTGTGTGAGTGTCCACACACACTGCTCGGCCTCGCCTCGAATTTTTCCTCCGTGCCCTCACACGCGCGTGGCTGCGAACCCGGCGCTCCCCCTGGCAGGCACGACCCTCGTGCCGATATCCCCTACGATGGCACTCCCCGCGCACTACACTGCCTACGAGCCTACGCTCCTAAACACCTCGGCAGCTGCCCCCATGCAACTTCCCCCGCAAACGCACAACGGTGGCAGGCTGCCGCCCCGGGCCCCCTTTCCGAGCGGTCACTGTGCCACTACACTGACCCACGCGGCTAACTGCCGCGCCTCCGCGGCCCCCGCACCAAGCGGGCGCACCCCGCTGCCCACTACTGCTAACCCGGCCCCCCCATTGGGCCCTTAGGCCTACGACCTGCCGACTAGCCCGGTGCCCGGCTGGTACCACTCAGCCCGATACTCACTGTTCGCAGCCACGCCTCCAGCCGTCAACAGGGCTCCTGCACCCTCAAATGGTTTCGAGCCCTACTTCCCACCACAGCCAAACGACCTCCATATATTGTCAATTAACTCACCCACCTAACTCAGCTTCTAACACTAGACCCTGGGCGCTCCCTTGGCGCGGGAGCACTTCCTTCCCCCCAGATCACTCATCCACCATGCATTTCCACATTCGCTCCACTCACGACCGCTGCCTCATCACTCAACATGTTCAAATCCGCACAACTCTTCAACACACACGCTGCATATCCTGTCATCCTTCTATCTGCATCCCTATCTTAACTTCGTTGCCTCCCACTGTCGTCCTTACACTACAGCACGTTTCTTTTAACACTACGTAGACTTAAGCTCCGTCCCACTTACACATCCAAAGTCTAGTACACCTCGTCTTCTTCCCCCTCCCCGCCAAAATGCTTCCCAAACTCTAAAAATCATTTCCCACCCTAAAGCTCATACATCCTCTCTAATAATCCATTCCACGCGGCCCTTGAAAAAGACTTTACTCTGCTCCCATGGAGCCGGTCTAGCTAAAGCTAACCCTTCCCTCCTAGTAGTTCCATCCTGTGCCCTGGTAAGGGGTCTTTCACCCTTAGCCCAGCGGAATCCTGTTCACCGAAGCGAGGTCTTGCTATTGTTAATTATTTTTTTTTTTTCCAATTCACGCGCAGCCCAGCGCGGCAACTCACAGCTCGCGCCACTTTGCACTTGCCCGATGACGTCTATGCAGCCTCTGCACGCCTACCTCGTCCTCTATGGACCGACGTACACTCTTCGCAGGGCATCCCCTCCTGCCGTTCATTCCACCTACGTGCAGCCCCATGACATCACCCTGCTGCACCCCACAATAACAACCCTCGCACTCCGCAGAGGCGCCCACGCCGAACACAGTGCTTCTAGCCCGTTTGCCGCAGCCTAACACACGCTCTGCGTGCCTGAGAACCCTGTTCGTCCATCCGCTGTCTGCCTAAACTTAGTCCGCTTCCGCGGATAACGAGTCAATCACCGCTGCGCCGTTATCCGGCGCCGGCTTTACACTCCGTGCAAGCCCGCAGCACGTGGGGTCCGTGCGCTGGCACAGCACGGACGCGCTGCTCGCTGCTGGTGTGAACCCGGCCACGGTCCCCACAACAGCTACGGCCGCTACCCGGGCTTGTGTCTCTCTGTCGCCGTCGTCTCCGTTTCCCACCCACGCACAACCTGCGTGGTCACGACGCACAGACTCCACTCCATCACACTTCACATTCACACCGGGAGACGCAGGCTGCATGCTCACGACATGCCGGACCGACATCTCCCTCACGTACAGGTAGACCTCACACACACTACGGTATCCCCACACGGAACCCTCTCACTCACACCCAACCTTTCACCTGCCCAGGGGTCTCATCCACCACCCATGCGTGCCGGAAAGCACGCATCTCCGCACACTGCAACACACACCCACTGCACAACCACACTTGTGGGATTCGTGTCCCCACAAGGGTTCACGGGGGCCTCTATACCCCCCAAGCTGCACGTGCACCTGTCCACAGCACTCGTCCCTTCAACTCCGCTTGGCACGACCGAACCCCACCTGTCGTGATTCGCCTCAAGGGGCATACTCCCTCCCCTCGTTCCTGGAGGCGGCCATCCAGCTGCTCCACCGCGGTCTCCACCCAGTCCGCGAGCTCGCCCCCATTTATCTCCACTACCTGGTGCTGTGTGTGTTCTGTTCCTTTAACCCCTGTATTATTCATGCCAGTCTCTCCTCTATTTTTCTGGCTCCGCGTCTCTATACATTTATTGTTTCTGTTTCTTCTGGAGTTTTTCCATCTCTCTGGATTTCAATTTCATTCTCTCCTTCAGTTCATTAATTTCAAATTCGTATAGTTTTGTTTCCTTTCCCACTCTTCCTCATGCTTCATTTTTCCAATCTCATCGATTTCTCTCAATTGGCTCATTTCCTTCCTGTGTTTCATTCGCTGTGCTCTCATTACTCTCCCTCGTTTCCTCTTCCTGTCCTTCCCTCTCCAGTTCATGGTTTGCTTCATTTGGTTAATCTCTTTTCTTGTGGGTTCATTTGCTGGTTCTTCAGTACTCTTCCTTGTTTCTTCTCGTTCCTTCCTTCTGCAGTTTCAGTGGTTTTCTTCTGTGGTTAATTTCCCTTTGTGTTTTTCATTCGCTGTTCTTTGTCTATCTCCTCACACTCCAGCCTCGCCTTTTTTGCAATGTCAACCTCGGTTTCATGTTCCTTTTGTTTTCGATCCATTGTTCCCTCGCTCTTCCCTCCCAACTCATTATGTCCCTTCAATCTCCTCATTTCTCCTTCCTGCTCCTTCAACTTCTCCTCGTATCCAACTTATTTTTTTCGTTTGTCGTTTCAATTTCAAATTCATACTCTTTCAGTTTTTTTATTCACTGTCTTTCTTGTTCCTCATTTGTAATCTCGTCAGTTCTTTCAACTAAACAGATTTCTTTCTTCCTGTTCATTCCTTTTCTTTCAGTACTCTTTCTTGCATCTCATTCTTTAATCTGGCCTATCGCTTCCAGCTGTTCGATCTGTACAGTGTGAGTCCTTAACGTTTCATTCTCCGTTTCTCGTTCTTTCTCTCTTAACACTCTGAGTTCGTTTTGTAGTTCCGTCTCTTTGTCTTGGCGTTTCTGTAACTCAGAAGCTTTCTTTCCAATTCTTTCTCATCTCCACACCACTCCGACCTTGCTTTGCGTTCTAACTGTTGTTTCTGATATTCCTTTTCTCTTTTTACTCTCTTCCAAGCTTTTCTCCCAATTGCCTCTTCCCATACCTCCCTCGTTCAGTGCTCCAATTGCAACTTGCATTTCGCCTGTTCTCTCCTGTTGGTTTTTCCTATTTCCTCCATTGCAAAAGCTGTGCATTTCCGCCTTTCCTCCTCTGTTTGGTTTGTTCACGTATTTCCTCCAATTGTTGTTTGAAGCCCGTATGTCCGCCTGCCTTCACCTGCCATAACCACTGCTGGCTTGAAGCAGTGCTTGTGGAACGCGTCGCTCGTGTTGCGACATTCGCGCGAGCCATAATTCAGCCGCTCGCTCATGCGTGCGCTGAGGGCGATCGGCGCATTATGCGACCAGCAGTTTGCCGGCCAAAGGTTGCGTGGCTCAGTAAAATGGGGTGAGCTTCCCCTTTGATTAAAAATTAATAGAAGTGTACATCCCGGGCGATGGATCCTACATTACTACACATATACATTTCTACCCCCGGCACCCGCTCGCTGAGACGCCATCTTATCCACGTAAGGGAGTTAATTTTAGGCCGGCTCGGTAATTTTAGAGGGAATCGGGGGTCGCTCTTCCTCTCCCTGAACCGATTCCTGTGAGAATTTAGTGGAGACGGGAGGGATTCGAATCGCCACTCCTGACGACCAGGTTGCGGAATTGCGCCGTTCGGGCGTGCGATGGCCACGTAACTCGGATCGCGGCACGTCGCCACCGGAACGGACTATTCAGTCGTGACCCTCCGGAACTATCGCCCGGAGCCAGTCACGGGTGGGTTTGACTCACCACAATCGTGCCCAATGGCCACCCGGTGAGGATAGGGTTGATCGCCAAACTCGACCTACCTAAGTACCCACGCGGATGGTAAACCGGGCGATCGTACCTCGCCGCAGGTCGACTCCGGACACGAGCCGCTTGGGCGCCCGTTCCGTTACTATCGGGATAAGCCGAGCGGTGTTTATCGTCGCCCGACGGTTCGATTATTACCGGGCGTTTTGCACCCACTACGCAACCGTTACGTTGAGCAGGATGGAGGAGTCAATGAAGAAAAGACGAAGCGAAACGGGAAAAACAGTTCACACAATGCACATTTAATTCGCGAAGCACACGGAGCACACATAAGCACGTATTACAGCACAATAGCAAATGCACTATATCAATTTAAGACAAAAACAAATGCAAGCAACGCAGAGCTACGGACCGACTAAACGCGAACACTCGGCAACACTTATACAGTTTCTACTTACAAGACACGCGCCACACACGCATTCACACCTAAGCAAAGAAAAGACCCCCTCAAAGCAAGGGAGTCAGACTGGGCCGTGGGCCAATGCGCGTTGGAACCTGGATGAGCGGCCAGGTCCACGAGACCGAAGGTCCTACCCGCGCCCTCGTGGCGAGCCGCAAATGATCGCTGCTACGCGGCGGTTTCGTGGGCACCTGCTGGTGTAAAAGTGGGACGGGGCCCCCTTGTCGCACTCTCGTCAGCGCGGGGGAAGAGGGGGAATTGTTGATGCTCTGGGGAGGGAGTATTGGCTGGCTGTGCTCGAGTGCGCGATGCGCGAGTTCAACGGCGACCTCGTCGCTGATTTCCTCGTCCGCGACCCGAGCTCCAGTTCTCCTCACCGATCTCCCCTCCGCAGCGGCTTTTCGCCTCCGTAGCCGTGTCTGCCCCGCTTCTGATTCGAGCTCCGTCTCCCGGACTCTGGCCCCACGATACTGCCACACTTCTGCCCATCGACTCACTGCCACACTTCTGCCCACTCGACTCACTGCCACACTTCTGCCTCGGAGCTCCGTCTCACCGAGTGTCTGCCGCCACCGGATACTGCCCAATCGCGCTTTGGCTCGCTTTTTATTACGCTTCAGGACACCCAATATGCAATTCTCTGGATCCAACGAACCTCTAGGGGCGGAGCACTGCTCGCCGATTGGACTGGAGAAAAAGGGGCGTGTATCTTTCCTGATCTCAAATTTGACATATCCCGATTTCCGTCAGGCCGGTCTGGAGGCGGGCGCAAGCCGCCCCGCGCTTCTAATTGGATGGATCAATTGGGCGGTGTAGCATTCATGATCCGAATTCTCCTCGAAAAAAACCGCCATCTGCACTCGCGGCTCGCGTGGTAATCCGCCTGGATGTCCCGACGCTCTGTTGTCGCCAGGTGGTGCCGGGAGGGCCGTAGGAAGAAGGTGTCTGGAGGGTTTTCGGCGGTGTCCGATGGCCATGGCGCTGTTTGGAATGCGGTTTGATTGTGAGGTTTGCGGTAGCGAGTGGTGAAGGTAGGTTGTGGCTGCCTGGCTTTGTTGTTGTTTGTTGTGAGTGGTTGGCTCAAAACAAAAGTGAACAGAAAAACGCCTAACTCAAAGGATCGCAGCCCGAATGGAATCACATTAATTGCTCTAAACGAATGGGGTTTGGGTACTACACATTACTTAAGAAATAATATTCACCTACGGGACTTATATGGTGTTAATGCGAATTTGCCACAGCCGTAACACTATATATATATATATCGATATAATATATATACAGAGTACATATATACGTATAAATATATATATATAATATATATATATATATATATATATATATATACGTATATATGAACTCTGTATATAATACTTTATTATTATATATATATATATATATATATACATAGAGTATATATATATATATATAATATATATATATATATATATAGAGTTATAATATTATATATATTATATACATATGATATATTAGTTCATATATATATTATATATATATATATATATATATATATATATATATATAGATACACACACACAGACACACACACACACGCACATACACACATACATATATCAGACGCACCTCTTGACTGTTATGTTGAGCATCGCACGGATTATGTCTCACACAGTAAAACCGCATCATCTGCACAGAACAACCATCTGTCTGCACCTAGGTTATTGTTTCCTGCTAATGCAATCCATTCAACAGAAGGCACGTGATGTGATCGGTGGAAAATCGAAGGTGGAGTGTGAGAGCACTCCGCTGATCCCCATTACATTGGACACAGTCCACACCAAAGCATCGCCTCCAACACAGAGACCTCCGCCTGGTGACTCTGTCAGAGAGAGACAAAGATTATATGGTCATCATCAATTAGACATCAACCGGAACCACCGATCCGGATTTCGGGCTTATTTGCCCTCATCATAATGGCACACCGATAAAAAAAAACCCTGCAAAAAACATATACAGATCAAAATTCACTGATTGTAAAAGTATTCAGCCCCTTCGGTCAGTACTTGGTGGAAGTACCTTTTACAGCAATGACTGCTATGAGTCTTTGTGGGTCAATCTCTACCAGCTTTTCACAGGGAGGTGGTGAAATATTAGTCCATTCTTCATATGAAAATTGCTCTCGTTCTGCCAAGTTTGATGGGGATCATCGATGAAGTCTCAACATAATTTGCAATCTTCAAGTCTCAACATAAATGTTCAATTGGGTTCAAGCCAGGACTTTGACTGGTCCACTGAAGAACATTTATTATCTTTTTATTCAGACACCCCAGTGTGGCTTTAGGTTTGTGCTTTGGATCATTGTCCTGATGAAATGTGAATCTCCAACCCCGTTTCAAATTCATGGCTGACTCGAGCAGGTTTTCATCAATTGTCCCTTCTATCCTGACAAGCTTACCAGCTCCTGCTGATGAAAAGCAGCCCTGAACATGATTCAGTCACCACCATGGTTGACAGTAGGAATGGCCTTGAATGTGTGATGGGCGGTGTTAGGCTTGCGCCAGACGTAACGCTTTGAATCTATACCCAAAAGTTCAATTTTTCCTCGTCTGACCACAAAACATTTCTCCCCATGCTTGCGGTGTCATCAAGATGTTTTTTAGAAACTCATACAAGCTTTTAGATGTGTATTTTTCAGTAATGGCTTCTTTCTTGCCACCTGTCCGTCAACACCAGCTTTGTGAAGGGAAACAGGATATTGTTGATTGATGAACACTGACCCCCCCCTTGGACATGGAGCCTTGCAGCAGATCTTCCAAAGTCATTGTTGGATTTACAGTGACATCCCGAACCAGTTACCCGCCTGCTGAATTTGGGTGGCGACGAATGTGGGTCGAGTCTGGGAGGTATGATACATCTTTTATTTCTTAATGATGATTTCATCGTACTCAAAGAGATAATGAGTGACTTTGAAATCTTCTTATAACCCTCTCCTGAATGGTGTTTCTCCACCACTTCATGTGACTTCTTTGGAAAGTTCTCGTCTTCAAGTTTCCTTTTGGTTGACCAAGTGAGTTGCATCTTAAAACTCCTTAGATAAGTGGGGGAGTTTAATTTTTAAGTTAAACAATCGATTCCATACAGGTGAAACATATTACTCTTATTTTTTTAAGGTTTCAAACAAATAGTTTGCTCCTGAAGTGATTTGTGGTTAATT
>CM068956.1:6213659-6223686 GCA_035128595.1 Eptatretus atami | reverse complement strand
TACTCACATTCTAATTGGACCGTTCATACTTTATAGATGTTCTCGCATTTCTAATTATACCGTACATACTTTTATGATGTACTCGCATTCTAATAAACCTTACATACGAGATAGATGTTACTCCACATACAATTATACCGTACATACTTTATAATGGGCTCGAATTCTCATTTATACCCTAATCCTAGATGATTACTCAATACTAATTATTACCGTACATACTTTATAGATTGTACTCACATTCTTAATTATACCGTACATCTTATAGATGTGCTCGAATTCTCATATACCCTACATCGAGAGACGATGTATCACTTCTAATTATACAGTACATACTTTATAGATTACTCACATTCTCTCATTATTACCGTACATACGAGATTAGATGTATCACATACTATTTATACACGACATTACTTTATAGATTGCCGCATCGAATTATACTGTGCATTACTTTATAGATGTGCTCGCATCTTTATACTGTAATACTTTATAGATGTACTCCATTCTCATTATACCGTACATACTTTATAGATTGTTGATCGCATTCTAATTAATACCGTACACTTTATAGATTACTCCACATTCTAATTGTTACCGTTCATACTTTATAAGGATGTACTCCGCTTCTAATTATACCGTACATACTTTATAGATGTACTCGCATTCTATTATATACCGTACATACGAGATAGTGTACATTCACATACTATATGTATACCGTACTACTTTATAGATGTGCTCGAATTCTCATTATACCCTACATCCTAGTTCGAATGTACTCACATACTAAATTATACCGTTTACATACTTTATAGGATGTACTCACATTCTATTATACCGTACATACTTTATAGATGTACTCACATTCTAATTATACATACATACTTTATAGGTGTACCACATTCTAATGTGTACCGTTCATACTTTAAGATGTACTCGCATTCTAATTATACCGCTACATACTTATAGATGTACTCGCATTCTAATTATACCGTTACATACAGATAGTATGTACTCAACATACTAATGATACCGTAACATACTTTATAGATGTCTCGCATTTCTCATTATACCGTACATCCTAGATCGATTACTCACATACTAATTATTACCGTACATACTTTATAGATGTTTACTCACATTCTAATTATACCGTACATACTTTATAGATGTACCACATTCTAATTGTACCGTTCATACTTTATAGATGTACTCGCATTCTAATTATACCGTTTAAATACTTATAGATGTACTCGCATTCTATTTATACGGTTATACGAGATAGATGTACTCATTACTATTATACCGTTCATCATACCTTTATAAGATGTGCTCGCATTCTCATTAACCGTTTACATCCTAGATCGATTGTACTTTCACAATACTAATATACCGTACAACTTTATAGATGTTTGCTCGCATTCGAATTATATGTACATTATTTATAGATGTGCTCGGCATTCTAATTTATACTGTACATTACTTTATAGATTGTACTCACGTTCTCATTATTACCATACATTACTTGTATAGATGTTGCTGCATTCTAATTATACTGTGACATTACTTTATAGATGTGCTCGGCATTCTAATATTATATACATACTTTATAGAGTTACCACATTCTCATTTTACCTTACATTACTTTATAGATGTATCACATTCTCATTATACTGTACATTACTTTATAGATGTGTATTCCACTTCTCATTATACCGTACATTACTTTATAGATGGTATTCGCATTCTAATTATACATACATACTTTATAGATGTACTCACAATTCTAATTGTTACCGTTCATACTTATAGATTGTACTCGCATTTCTTAATTATACCGTACATACTTTATAGATGTACTCGCATTCTAATTTTACCGTACATACGAGATAGATGTACTCACATACTAATTTATACCGTACATACTTTATAGATTGCTCGCATTCTTCATTTTATACCGACATTCTAGATCGATTGTACTCACATTACTAATTATTACCGTACATATTTATATGAATTGGCTCGCATTCGATATTATACTGTACATACTTTATAGATGTGCTTCGCATTCTAATTATCTGTACTACTTTATAGATGTACTCACATTCTCATTAACCGTACATACTTATAGATGTGCCGCATTCTAATTATACTTATCATACTTATAGATGTGCTCGCATTTAATATACTAGTTACTACTTTTAGATGTACTCACATTCTCATTATACCGTACATACTTTATAGATGTACTTCACATTCTCTGTATACTTACATTACTTTATAGATGTACTCACATTCTCATTATATCCGTACATACTTTATAGATGTATTCGCTTCTAATTATAACCGTACATACTTTATAGGATGTAATCGCATTTCTAATGATACCGTACATACTTATAGATGTGCTCACATTCTAATTATACAGTACATTACTTTATCGATGACTCACCATTCTAATATACCGTACATACTTTATAGGTGTACTCAATTCTAATTATACAGTACATACTTATAGGTGTACTCACATTCTCTTTACCGTACATACTTTATAATGTTGATCGCTTCTATTTATACCATACATACTTTTATAGATTACTCACATTATGGAATGTTACCGTTCATACTTATAGATGTACTCGCTTCTAATATATACCGTACATACATTTATAGATGTATCGCATTCTATTATTACCGTACATACGAGTAAGCTGTACTCACATACTTTAATTATCCGTACATACTTTATAGATGTGCTCGCATCTCATTATACCGTACATCCTGATCATGTACTCACATACTTAATTTATACCGTACATACTTTATAGTTGTTATCACATTCTAATTATACCGTACATGCTTTATAGATTGTAACTCACTTTCTGAATTATAAGACATACTTTATAGGTGTACTCACATTCTCATTATACCGTACCATACTTTATTAGATGTGATCGCATTTCTAATTATACCGTACATACTTTATAGATGTTACTCACATTCTTAATGACCGTTCATACTTTATAGATGTTACTCGCGATTCTAATTTATACCGTACATACTTTATAGATGTACTCGCATTCTTAATTATACCGTACATACGAGATAGATGTACTCACATACTAATATACCGTACATACTTTATAGATGTGCTCGGCATTCTCATTCTACCGTACATCCTTACAGATCGATTGTACTCACTTACTAATTATACCGTACCATACTTTATAGATGTGACTTCACATTCTATATACCATTCATACTTTATAGACGTTATAGCCTGGCGTGTTGGCTTCGTGGTTAGGGTGCGGTTGCGATCCCAGGGTCCTGGATTCAAGCCCCGTTGGCTGTGAATTAACACACAGGGGGTTGACTCAGCCTGTCATCCTTCTGAGGTCGGCGAAATTGAGTGCCAGTGGTCCTGGTCCCGGTGATAGCCCTGGTTTAGAATAGGTGACCATATCCCTGTGTTGTCTAAGAGGCGACCAGGGTTGCCTCAGGAAGGGCATCCGGCCATTAAAACAATTGCCTCAGAAAAAAGCCCAACCCCTGCACAGAAGCCGAAAAATGGTGCTTAAAACGGTCATTTTTTTAACTTTTAGACGTACAAAGCATTATAATTATACCGTACGTACTTATAGATTTTACTACCAGTTTCTCATTATTTACCGTTGATGGATTTGTTTTAAACCGCACAGTATTGTGATCGTTTGTCCTCCTGAGGATTCTCACTGGCCGATTTTGTGGAATCATTTGACTTCAGGCCCAGAGGTTTAACGTTTGTTCGATTTGGTTATGAAAATCCTACAAAAACCCTATCGACACTGATAAAACTGATGTCCACACAAGTCCTTCCTTGTGAAACAATTTATTTTCTAATGATACACCATACACTTGTCACCCTCATACCAATGAACTTAAGAATCCCCATTGATTTAGATCAATTGAATTATTGATGAACTTAAGAATCCCCAACTTAAGAATTTTGATTGTAATATTTATTTGGTTCTATTCCATTTATCTTAGTTTAGTTTAACAGTTTACACCAACACCCGATCAATTTACTTCTACATTACATTCAGACAGTTTTATTCTAACTTGGTACTTGGGTCGTCCCCAAGGAAGTACAAGCCACTAGAAGGATGCCATTACGATCCTCACGTGCTTGCACTGGTATAATTTACATTTCAAACATTTTATTACTTTCATGAGAGAGAGTTGGGGGGTATTCACCAAGGACTGTAGACGTTTGCTCTTTAGAGCGAAAAGCCATTCGTACATTTATCAGCTCGTCACTCTGCCTCCAAGAACAACACATTTCTTATCATTTTAGGGCAAAAGTCTTTTGGCCAGAAAGACAGCAATTCAACTTGCAGCATAAAAGTTTACCATTTCTGAGGACTCCATTTTGTTACAATTAAAATACATTAATATAAATTTTTTCCCCACACTCCCCCGTTTTTTTTTTTTAAGGAAAATTTTGAATAATTTTCTTACACATGATTACATGTCCCATTCTGAAGGAGAAAGAAATTTCCATTACTCAAGTTCAATCAATAATGGCAGCGAGTGGCTCATATTCAGAAAAATGAGTTGAGTTTCCATTTAATTTATGGCCTGTTCATCAGCATTGCACACATTGAAACATGCTATTCGAATCTGAAGATTTGCAGGTCAGGGTGTGGATAGTGCAGCACACAACAGGAAACACAATCGAAGCACTCCTTGAGCTGAGAGAAGTAGATTGGGCAAGTACGAGTTTGCGCCGGACACTGGGTGAAGGAGCGCAGTGTGGAACTCAGGCTGTCGTACATGAGCAACCACAGCAGTTCACATGTATTTGCAGAGCGGCATCGAGACGAGTGGCCTGAGAACATTCCTCCACGCAGGACACCACACAACGCCGACGTTTAAGACTTTGCTCAACTTCTCCTCAGTGGGTTTTTTCCTTTTCTTTTCCCCACATTGCTCCATCTTATTATCCACAGGAAGGGTGTGCTGATCGATCACGTGTTGAATGCTCAATCACCCAATCTGGGTTCTCCCATCGTCCAACTTCTTTGGTGTGGAAGTTCTTTCCAAACTTTCATTGAGGACGAAATCGTACATTGCTTCAAGACTGCTTTCAACACTCGGAAAAACCAAAAAAACAAGCATCATAACACCAATCAATAAAACGTCAGGGGCCTTTCAATTAGCTAACAAGGTTCTTTAGAAGCATTTTAATTGCATTATATGTCATATCAATATTTTTAATCCCTTTCCTTGTTATTTCCCCAAACAAACTGCTAAAATATACAGAAATCCCAGTTGTACGTTATTCAAAAACATCCATTCTCTCTCAAACAACTTTTTGGTTTCAAAACAAAAATATTTCTGTTAAATTCCATTTAAATGAAAAATTAATTTGCAGCATCTATCCAATTAAATCATTGAATTTACCTTGGACTGAATCGAATACAAGGGTTACATCTGGGTTGTTTGCCATTGCCTTCCCAGCACAATTCAGGCAACCGTCACATTCGCAGGAGAATAAAAACATATTTCACGTCCAATCCGAGGGATCATCTAATTATCTGTGAATTGCCCAGTGCTAAAACATCATTCAATCCAATTTTTAAATAATTCCAAATCACGTTTTCTACATTTAAATCACAGTCTTTTAAGTACAATGGGTTACAACTCAGATAAACCTTCGAAAACATTTGACACGTCCTCAGGAGCTTGCCCAAGCACTTAAAACCTGCTGGGTTGTGTAATTACAAATCATCACACAATGCAGCGGAGAGTCACCTCCCAAGACTTCCACGTTGCCGAAACAGTATATCCACATTCACAATTGTTATTTTCAATTATTCAAAATCCCTATGGTTTTAGATAAAACTTCAACACTTTTTCCTAATGGACTTCACTTTTAACATTTCGTAGAGAGGGTGCGCCCACAAACACCAAGGAACAAGGAACAGGAAGTTCTCTCCACATCCAGTGGGAAGAAAAAGGAAAAATAAACTCTGACAGGCAAAACCCATGCATACTCTGTCATGGCTTTCAACACAACACACTAAACGCATTGCATTCATAGACTCGCGTGTGTGATCACGTTGACAAATACCAATCACCATTTCTATTCTCATCCTCTGAATCTGCATTTGAATCGAATTTCACACCTAAAGCAAAGGCTTGAACACAGACTCAGTGTGATACATTCACCCCCCACAGATTCGAGTGGAGGGGGTCTCACCACAGTGTAGTTTGCGACCTTCGCGTGTGGAACCCACAATCCCAAGAATGTATAACATGCCATTTCAAACAGATCACAGCTCAACTCAGCACGGTTAAAATATCGTCAAAAATCCCAACAAGAACACGTATTCATTTCATGTGAATATTGGATCGGCCAAGTTTTCATTTTTACTTCTCAGTACACATGCATTCAATGTAAATCACCAACACGGCTCCCAGCCGGTTAATTCAATTTCTCTCTGGGCACTCATTAACCAAAAAAAACGTTTTCGTGCAATCATTGCATTTACAAATCCGTAAACCTCCACACAATATATATAACAACCTCACTTGCCAACAAACTTCAGTGAGTTCAATGGAACAAAAGTAACTCTTATAACCCTTACAAACAGGTAACTTATAATATTTATCTATTTTAACCCTATCTCAAGCCGAATTGTACTCGCCCTCTCTCTCTCACACCGGTCTTTATTCA
The DNA here is from genome assembly GCA_035128595.1 of Eptatretus atami. NCBI lineage: Eukaryota > Metazoa > Chordata > Myxini > Myxiniformes > Myxinidae > Eptatretus > Eptatretus atami. The sequence goes on along the minus strand of CM068956.1, from coordinate 6,216,965 downwards.
ATGCAAACATGTGGCATGTCAAAATTTATAGTCGACTTTCCCACATTTTGGGAAATCGCAGGGGGTCACCCTTCCCTCCTGAAGTGCAATGGGTTAGGCTTGCCCTGAGAATACGCCTTACCTAATTGATTGGGGTACTCCCAATCAGGTTATCAATACCAAAACCAATATATTCACGCGTCCTATTGCGCGGTCTGTTTGGCATGTCACTTCGTCATGCTCATTTCATCTGACTTCTCTTCTCCGCAACTTTGTAAACAACATACGTAACTTACGTTTACTTTTAAAACGGACTCCCTCCGCGGTTCTTCTTCTTTCTCTCCATAAAATTATCTGAAATGAACTTTTCTTTGTCGAAATGCGTTACCTGCTGAGAGCGCTCTCCCTTACCTTCGCTCAAACACTTGTCGTTCCTCCAGCACTTTGCCTCCGGCAGATTAAGCCACCTCCGGTACACGAGCACCGCAGGAACCTCGGTCGAATCCGAAGTCTCGGCAACAACTGATGTGGATTTTTTTTAAACCCACAGTATTGTGATCGTTGTCCCCTGAAGGATTCTCACTGGCCGATTGTGGAATCCTATTTGACTTCAGGCAGAGTTTAACGTTTGTTCGATTTGGTTATAAATCCTACCAAAAACCCTACTCGACACTGATTAAAACTGATGTCCACACAAGTCCTTCCTGTTGAAACAATTTATTTTCTAATGAATACACCATTACACTTGTCACCCTCATGAACAATTGAACTTAAGAAATCCCCATTGATTTAGATCAATGATTATTGATGTGAACTTAAGAATCCCCCACTTAAGGATTGATTGTAATATTATTTGGTTCTATTTCCATTTATTCCTTAGTTTAAGTTAACAGTTACACCAACCCGATCAATTTCTTCTACATTACATCAGACAGTTTTATTCTAACTTGCGTACTTGGTCAGTCCAAGGAGTACAAGCCACTGAGATGTGCACATACATTCCTCACGTGCTTGCACATTGGTTAATTTACATTTCAAAACATTTTTATACTTTCATGAGAGAGAGGTTTTGGGGAATTCACCCAGACTGTAGACGTTGTCCCTTTAGCGAAAAAGGCCACTTCGTTACATTTATCAGCTCGGTCACTCTCTCCGAACAAACACATTTTCTTATCATTAGGGCAAAAGTCTTTTGCCAGAAAGGACAGCCAATTCAACTATGCAGCATTAAAAGTTACATATCTTTCTGAGACTCCATTTGTTACAATTTAATACATTAATATAAATTTTTTCCCCCCACACCGTACATACTTTATAGACATGTACTCACATTCTCATCTTATACCGCTACATACTTTATAGACTGTACTCACATTTCTCTATTATACCGTACATACTTATAATGTGCTTGCATTCTAATTACTAGTACGGGCCCGTAGGGGCGGCCCGTATGTGCCGTGCCTGTAGTGAGTGCAGTATGGAGCCCTCTCTGTTCCCCCCTCTCTCGCCCCCCTCTCTCGCCCCCTCTCTCGCATCCCTCTTTCTCGCCCCCTCTCTCTCGCCCCCCCACTCTCACCCCCCTCTCTCGCCTCCTCTCCTCTCACCCCCCTCTCTCGCCCCCCACTCTTCCCCCCCCCCTCATCCCCCCTAGTTCTTGCCCTTCCTCTCTCCCCCCTTCCTCTCTCGCCCCCACTCTCATCCCCCCTCTTCTGTCCCCCTCTCTCGCAGATATTGGTCAACAGATAAAATTGGCTGTAACTGGAACTGCTCGTCCGATAATATCAAACCTCCGAAAATGCACATCACGGGTCCCCAGCAATATCCCTTGGCACAGTTTCAATCAGATCGGGACGTCAATCGTGCCAAAATTAAATTAAATAAAATAAACATTTAATTGTGACGTCCATTCGTGATTCATAGCACCGTGTCTTGTCATTGGTCGACAGATAAATGGCCCGTACTTGGGAACCGCTTTGTCCGATTAATATGAAACCTTGAAAAGGCACACCAGCGGGACCCCAGCAATATTCCTGGCAAGTTATCAGTCGGACCCGTCAATCGCTGCAAAAAGAATAAAATAATAAAAATAAATAAGCATTAATTTGTGACGTCATTCGTGAGGTCATAGCACCGTGTCTTGTCATGGTCGACAGTTAAAGGCCGTAACTTGGAACCGCTCGTCCGATTGATACAAACCTCGAAAGTCAACATCCGCGGGTCCCCGGCAATATTCTCTGGCAAGTTTCCAATCCGGATCGTACTGCGTGATCGTCCGGTTATTAATTAATTTTGGGAAAAAAATTGGCATGTAAGGTGAGGAGTGGAACGATACCTTCAGCTGCCATAATATACACCTTTTCAACACTGAAAAAGCAGTTAAATTGCCATAACTTGGAAACCGCTTGTCGATTGATATCAAACCGAAAAAAGGCAACATCTGCGGTGCCCCGGCAATATTCCTGGCAAGTTTCAATCAGATCGGACTTGCGCGGTTGTTCGAAAAACGCGGTCGCAGAAGGACACAACAACACACACACACACACAGAGATTTGCTGGAATTATAGCATAATACCGTACATACTTTATAGATTCGTTGCGCGCATTCTTAATTATACGTACATACTTATAGGACTGTACTCACATTTCTAATTATACCGTACATACTTTATAGATGTTGCTCGGCATTCTAATTATACCGTACCTACTTATAGATGTACTCAACATTCTAATTATACCGTACATACTTTATAGGTGTGCTCGCATTCTAATTATTACCGTACCTACTTTATAGATCGTACTCACATTCTAATTATACCGTACATACTTTATAGATGTGCTTCGGGTCATTCGAATATACGTACTTACCTTTATAGATTGTACTCACATTCTAATAATACCGTACTACATACTTTATAGATGTACTCACATTCTAATTATACTGTACATACTTTATAGATGTACTCACATTCTAATTATACAGTGCATACTTTATAGATGTACTCACATTCTCATTATACCGTACATCCTAGATCGATGTACTCACATACTAATTTACCGTACATACTTATAGATCTGTGCTCGCTTTCTAATTTTATACCGTAATACTTTATAGATGTACTCACATTCTAATTATACCGTACATACTTTATAGATGTACTCACATTCTAGTTATTCCGTACATACTTTATAGATGTACTCACATTCTAATTATACAGTGCATACTTTATAGGTGTACTCACATTCTCATTATACCGTACATACTTTATAGATGTGATCGCATTCTAATTGTACCGTTCATACTTTATAGATGTACTCTCATTCTAATTA
>CM068956.1:6115073-6125965 GCA_035128595.1 Eptatretus atami | reverse complement strand
TCCAAAATTGTAAGCAAGGAGTTTAGACATTTTGACAAGCTGCCACTTATGGGAGAGGTTCATAGTCTTAAGCATTTAGGTTTGCCAGTATGACAACATATACACATTGTCATTTGATAGCAACAGTTTGAGGGAAAACAACTTTTGAAAAATCTCTACCGGCTTGCCCTAGCCTCACGTTCCACTGTCACTCAATCAAATCACGTTATAGGTGTCTTGGAAAGCCATCCAAGAAGGGATATCATCTGCAGACTACATATGCCGAACCTCACATGTGTTGTCGTGGACTCACACCGCAGTCAGAAGCCCCCTTTCAGTTATTTCTTGAAGTGACCTTCTTCTTTGTTCAACTTTGTATAATCAACGAGGAAGTTTGACCCTGCAATTGCGTTATTGATTCTATGGCACAACCTGCCAAGGCCCAGAACATTTACGGGGTAAACAGAAATATCGTAACATCTGGACCGTTTAGGTGTGACAGTGGTATACTGAGCTGATCTGCACACCGAGACATCTTATTGTACATAATACACCTATGAAATATTAAACATTTGCCCCGATTACGTTAATTTATGAGGTGGCCAAAATTATTTTGTAGGCTGCTGTATTTTAACGATAGGGAATCTGTGTGTATGTATGTATGTACTGTATGTATTAGTATTTATGTATGTACATATTTGCATGTACGAGGGCATTCAAAAATTATATGAATGACTTCCAATAGTTCCAAAACATGCCAGCGGGTGGTTTTTCAACACAAATTTTACAATTGCCATTATAATGTATACCTATACATTGAAAGAACACAAAAAACATTGGTTATGTCTTGGACTATTGTTGATTGTCTCGCTGATGACTTTTTAACATTCGGGTGTAACTGTTCGGAAAAAGTATGCTATGTATATTATGTACTATATGTATGATGATGTACTTATGTCTATATGTTATGTATGTAATGTTATGTACGTACTATACATGCTATGTATTGCTATGTATTGTATAATGTATGTACGTACTATATATGTATGTATTGTATATATGTAATGTTGTGATGTATGTAATGTAATGTATGTACTATATGTACGTATTGTATAATATTAAATGTTGTACATTACTACATATGTATTGTATTTGTATATATGTAATGTATGTATGCACTAATTTAGTATATAATATATATATATGTAATGTATGTCAGGTAGAATGTATTGTATATACTATTTTTTGTATGCCATTGTATATACGTAATGTAGGTCTGCAATGTATATATGTACTAATTTGTATTTTATTGTATATATGTAATGATGTGGGTGTTATATAATGTATTATGTACTATATGTTAATGTATATGTATATGCTATGTAATGTAATTTGTATGTAAATGTAAGTACTAATTATCTTGATTGTATAATATATATAGGTGCTAACAGATGTATGCACCTATAGATATATGTATGTATGCATTTATTGTGGACGTTGTACTTATGTATGTATCGTTTGTATGTTAATGTATGCATGTACTATATGTATTGATGTGTTATATGTATGTACTAATATTGTATGTATGTTTGTATATATGTATGTATGATATTTATATATGTATGCTGTGTGTTGCATATAATGTATTGTACCTATATGTATGTGTGTGTATTATATATGTTATGTACTATGTGTATGTATGTATATATAGTATGTTAGTGTTGATATATATGTTGTCATATTGTATGCTGTACATGTATGGTGTAGCATTTATGATATAGGTATTAGTATATGCGTATGTACATGTACTTGTAATTATATATGTATATATGTATTGTATGTATTTTATATGTGTTGTGTAGTATATAGTATGTATGATGGATGTATTGCATGTATGATATTTATGCAATACGTGTATGTACTAAGTATGTATGTTATTTGTCTTGTTTGTATGTTATGCAGTATGCTACAGTATTGTCTCATATTATCTAGTCGTGGCTAGTCGACCCGTTACGTGCGTGGCCGTTACATGCAAAAAAAATAAAAAAACTTTCCACCTTCGTGCCAGAAAACAAACAACCACACAGGCCTCTCTTGAATTTGTGATTGCCCCCCTCTTCTCTCGCCCTCCTCTCTCGCGTCCCCTCACCCCTCTCTCCTCACCCCCACTCTCTCGCCCCCACTCTCCGCCCCCCACTCTCACACCCCTCTCCCCTCCCCCTCTCCGCCCCCTTCCTCTCGTCCCCCTCTCTTGAATTTTTGAATGCCCTCTCTCTCGCCCCCTCCTCCCCCCTCTCTTGAATTGACTACACCCCCTCTCTCTCGGCCATCTATAATTATTAGATAGATTAATCTTATATAACTCTCCCCTGCCTCCCCTCTCTCTCCACTCTCCCCCTTTACCGCCTCACCCCTCTTTGGAATTGTTGACGCCCCCCTCTCTCGCCCCCTTCCTCTCTCCCCCTCTCTTGATGTGATTGACCCCCCTGCTCTCTACCTCTCCCCCCTCTCTCCTCCTGCCTCTCTCGCCCCTCTCGCCCCCCTCTTGCCCCCCTCTTCTTCCCCCACCTCTCTTCCACCCGCCTCTCTCCCCTCCTCTCTCCCCTCTCTCTCCCCCTCTCCTCTCTTGCCCTCTCTCTGTAAATGTATTCAACAAATGTCTACCCAAGCACAACAATTAATTCAAACCTTGGGAAAAAACAGCCTTTCAATCCTTAGGAAACAGCTGTTTCCCTTGGGAAATCAACTTGGGATTAATTAATAAATTGAACCAATTAATTTCAAACCTTGGGAAAAAAAAAACAAGCTATTCAAACCTTGGGAAACAGCTGTCTTCCCTTGGGAAAGATTAAACCTTGCAGGATTAATTACAATTTGACAAATTTAATTCAAACCTTGGGAAAAACAAAGCAGTCTACTCAGGAACTACTCAGGTCCCCAGCGTCGATTGTGACGTCATACCAAACCGAAGAAGAAAAGAATTGTTGACTCAATCGACTGCAAAAAAACAAACAAACAAAAAAACATTAATTGTGACGTCATTCGCTGATGTTAGCAGGTGTTCCTGTCATGCGTGTGACAGACGTTATTCGTCATTATTTGGTTGACAGAGAAGTAATATAGGGTCGTTATTGGTTGACGACATTGTCATTGTATCACGTTATTCTTTTTATTAGCTGCCAATTATTGTGCCTATTATGATTATTATTAATTTGGGAAAAATGCGCATTGATAAGGTGTATGGAAACGACACTTTTCAGCTGCCGATATATCACCTGTTACCAACACTGAATCAAAGCAATAAAATGGCCGAACTTGGGAACCGCTCGCCGATTTGATATCAAACCTTTGAAAAGGCACATCCGTAGGTGCCCGGGCATATTTCCTGGGCAAGTTTTCAATCAGATCGGACGGCGGTCGTCGGAGAAACGACGGTCGCAGACCAGACAGGACAGACAGACAGACACAACACACACACACAGATTTGCTTTGGAATTATAGATAGAATTGTTGTGATGGCAGCTGACTGCCAGGTAGGCTATCATTTTGTTAGGGCATGAATATCCCTTCTACTGTGCCCCTATACCAGTACTACTGTACTCATTTTCACTGACCAACGGAGGTTGGACAAGCCTCCCATTGGTAGAGTCCTATTCCAACAGACTCACACCTGTAATTGCTGTCAAAGGTGCTTCCACCCAAGTATTAAACTCAGTGGGGTGGACACTTATTCCAACCAAGAATTTCTAGTTTTGTTTTTTTTATTAATTTTGTAAAATTTGAGAATTTGTTTTTTATACTTGGAAGTTGTGGGTTACGATGTCAAACTGAAGGTTGGAGAAAAAAGTCTGATTTTAATGTAATTAATTACAGGCTTAGGAAACAAAAGTGGAAGTTTTTGAAAGGGGAGATGTACACTTTCTCTACTATGCACTTTTATGTGTATGTATGTCAGTTTTTCGAGTAGCGAGAGTGTGTTGTGCTGTAATATAATAAGTGTATAATATTATAACATATATGTATATATTATGTATTACATATTACAGTTGTGTGTGTGTGTTAGCTCTGTTGTGATATGGCAGTAAACATATTTTAAACAAGTAACATATTGGTTCTGACATAATTTTAGATCTCGTGGAGGATCTCTAAGTCTTACTCACGTTGTTGTTCTTCATCTTCTTTCTTGTGGACTTTTTTGTTTCACAGCCACAGTTTTCATCGAACTTTCCTGAAACTGGCAATATATATATATATGTTAAAAAATACCCTGCGCAGACAGTACCATCTCCGATTTTGAAATTCCTCCTAGGAAAAAAGTTATGACGTCAAAATATCTCTGCTAATGGAAATCGCCTAAAAATTATCTCCGAAACTGGGGCAAGCTTTTTGAATTCTGTTCGTGGGAATCAACAGGGCATTAGCAGAGAGAATTTACCGCCACATATGATTACATCACTATACGTTCATATAATTTTTATGACGTCATTCCTATCTTTTGACATTTTTTGTTTCACAACCCAGACTTTTCATCGGATCTTCGTTGAAACTTGCCATGTATATGCCAGAAAGCCCCACACTAGGCAGTAACCATTCTCCGATTTGGAAATTCTTCCTAGAAAAAAAAGTTGACGTCTTATATCAGCCGCTAATGGAAATCGCCTATACCATTTATCTCCGAAACTAGGCAAGCTGTTTGAATTTTGTTTGCGGGAATCAAGCCGGGCATTTAGCACAGATAATTTATCGCCAATCCTATACATCACAATGACGTCATATTTTCGTTTTTATGACGTCATCTTAAGAGAGGGATCTAGCTCATTTTGAGCTTGTTTTGCATGTAATTTATCTGATATCAGCGAAACAGGAAAAAACAACCCCCTTGACGCTTGCTTCAGATGCTCGCCAAAGTGAGTATTCTCGTATTCCCACGGAGCGTTCTCTCAAAAGACGCCTAATACCAAAGCGAGCGTGCTCGGCCTGATGCTGTGTCCCGTACTGCCGCATGTAGCTGCCGCTCCCGCAATGCCATTACCGGCCAGTGGTCCGAGTTCGGTCTCACGGCCAATGCACCGGCAACCTGCCTAACAAGCAAACTAATTTTCGGCTATTATCTTAAAACGACAGCTCGGCGAGCCGGGATTACATGCGCCCTCTCTGGCAGCCAATGCCCGCGTTTACCCAGCTAACAAACATGGGATTTCGAGGAAAATGGCGCAGAACTCCTGAAATGCACTGGATTCAACTTTTGCCTGGATTTCCTGACATCTTTGATCCACCGCTCCAAGTTCATCAACTCTCCAACCAACATATGTCTACTGCTAGATTTTTCGTTTCATGGCTGTTGCTAATTGCGTCTGCACAGATGTGTTTCACCAACGAAGGTGTGCAGGAACGATTGGTGTTGAATCCATTTATTAAAAACTATTTCGTTCCTATCAGATGTAGATCAAGAATGCAGTCCCAGGAAGAAGCAGAAGTGAAATCAAAGATCAGATGGAGATTAAAATTTGAAAATTTTACTGGATTATACAATGCGCCTCAAATACATTGAATATTACAAATGGAAGCATGTTTTTAGAGAGGCCCTAATTCTGCCGGTGGTCTACATAGGTGCGGAGGCGCTGGCCAGGATGGCCGAGCCGAGAGCAGAGTGGAGGAGATTGGACCATTCTCGTCCTGCCAGAGCGTTTGGTGTTGCCTTAAGCAGTCTCCTTGGCCATTGAGCCACAATCCTGGACGGGTCGTCCATCTCCGACACAAGTTATACCAGATTGCTGGCACTCATTTTGCCGACCTCAGAAGGTATGACAGGTCGAATTTACCCCACCTTGGTTATTAATTCAACAGCTGAGCAGGATTTGAACTCAGAACCCAAGGATCCAAAGCCCACACCTACCAATAAGCCAACACCAGCATAAGCCAACAATCGGTACTAGCCTAGAGGTATACATGTACTCACCTTCTAATCTGTGTAGCCTTGTTGAATTTCACCAACCATTGAACTGTTCATCTCGGTTGTTCACAGACTCGTTACTCACAAGTTTGCGTGATTACATCATTGTGTGGTGCCCATCCCTCGCGATGGACATTAAACTGGAGTCCTGATCTGCCGACATGAGTTGCGTGGCGACATTAAAGACCCCCACGGTGTCCTTCGTTGAGAAGTTGGTCGAGCTGTCATAAAATTACCAAATACCTGCCCTAATTACTGCTGCGGAAGTCAATGGGCAAACCACCCGAAGCATAACCCGATCTCAGGAAGGCTGCTTCTGTGGGCACTGATGCTCTGTGACGAGTCCGGGTAAATCAGATGAGAAGGATGCGAAGAGATAGCTGGTCGAGGTTGGCCTAACTATCGTACATTTGCAACAACAAGAGAGCACGATTGGCTGCCAGGAAAACCATCGATTGCAAATTTCGAATATTCTTTCTGTGCATGTTAGTCGGCTGCCCGATTAAGGTGAGCTTCAAGTTAATCTGCGCGCTTTATGTAAACACAACTTGGCACACAATCGGTATTTAGATCACAACTTAGCAGTATCATTAAATCATAATTATCGAACATGTCTGTCCGCCGTCCCAAAGCTTTCCACTTCGACTTATTTTGCAATCTGCACCCTGTCCGTGACCTTTCATTGTGAAATGCACATTGCGCGGCAAGGCTGTGTCTGCATGGACAACAACCGTCCACGTAGGCAATAAAACTTGATCATTCGCCACAAGAGTGCTGGCTTTTTTAGTAGACTCGTGTCCACTGAAAGGAAAGCCTTGGATGAATCATCATCGACATATAATATGAATATATATATATATATATATATATATATATATATATATATACATATACATTGTTGTGACGGGCCGGGGGTGTCGGTGGCGAAGGAACGGACTACTAGGGGGTGAGGAAAGCTTGCGTCGTCTCTCACCAAACTCCCCGTAATTGGAGGCCGCGCTCTGTAACTTTGTGAGCCGGCGGGTCGTTTCACCGACCTGTGCGGCGCCATATCTCAACCGCGTTAGGCACTAGGGTCTATTTGTCTATAACCAATTTACCTAATTAATGAGCCGATTTCGACGGACCGGGGAAACCACGCCCTTGGCACGTTCTTGCTCGAACTGGGTCCACCTCTACCTTAACTGCGTTAGAGTTCCAACTACCGACTACCAAACTCCGGTTCGGTGCAACGAGCGGAAAACTGCAAAAGCCGCTGCCGGCTGGAATGAACGGATTATCGGGCGATAAAACCCCGCCAAAACTCAGTTCCGAACCATGCTGGACAATTCAAGAAGGGAAGAACGCGACTGGGAATATTTCTTACAAATGTTTTATTTACAGTAAAATGAAGACACAAAGCAAGACAACACGAATTATGCAAGAAGTGATTTAAATGCATCCCAAAACACTTATTTCAGTTCTACTTAAAGACAGGGCCCACACGCAGACACACACACACAAAATGAAAGAAACCCAAGTCTTTATTGCACCCTCACAGCCGTGGAGGAGACGAGCTGGGGCAGAGTTCTGTAGGTTACCTGACCGTCAGAGAAGGCGTGCTCCGCCAATGTGGCACCTGACAATGGTCGCTGGTTTGGTCCCCAGTCGCACGTGTGGGACTCGAGTTTGTTGGGATGGAGCTCGGGTGCGTGAATTGGCCGGGGTCCACGGGACAGGGGGTTGGCGGGTCGCTCTTCCCTTCCTCGAGAGGGCCAGCCCAGAGACACGTTCGCCCACCTCGACGCCCACCAAAACCTCTTCAAAAGAACTTTTAAAAGGCTCTCCAAGACCCCAAAAAACTCTGCAGACCATGCAAAAAAGACTCTCCAAGACCTCAAAAAGACACCTGCCTTCAGAGAGTGCTCGGGATTATGGACCTCACTCAGCGGGGAGAGGCATTGGTGAACCACATCTCGCTGTCCGCCTCTGATGGGACAGGTCCTACGACCCACCTTTCCAGGGCGGGGACCTTGCGCCCCTGCCGGGAAACCCTAGCTACTCCTCCACGCAGCCCACACTCGATGAGTAACAGTCAACGCTGCAACGGCGCTTGCCCGTGGAAACCTCAGCCAGTCTTACCACGCGCGGTTCATTACTTGCACGAGTAAACAGTATCAAGTGTTGCACAGGCCGTCGTGCCAAGAGTTTGCAACGTTTGCTGGAAGGAACGTTGTGGAAGCGCGGCAAGGAACGGCTGCAGATCCTGCCTTGGCAAGTTCAGAGTGCTGTAGACAGGCGGATGTGGCGTAGTGGATCGCTTGATGTGGAATTGGAATGGTTGATCGTTGGAGGGTTCATTGGATGTAAAGGATTTATATAACCGAACTAAAATGAAATGCGCAACGCACGGCCTTTGATTCTCCCACTAAGACAAAGAAGGAAAGGGATCTGACTAAACACATACTTAATGACATCTGACTTTGGACATCTGCTATGTTATATGCAAATGCGTTTGCACATCCGTAACATTTAATATTATTATATATTATAATATATATACATATATATACATATATATATATATAAACATATATATTATACTATATTATATTGTGTTGCGGTTGGAAATTCACAAACATCATTCAGCGCAATTTCCCGAAGACAGTTATTTCGATTAAGTTACATGTTTCAGGTTAGAATCCCCACCGATGTGTTACAAGGGGAATGTCGTTCCGATGTGCCGGGTTGCTGAATCTATTGAGGTAGCCATTTTCTTTCTCTATCTTTTATTTAAAACCAACACAACATCCTCATCATCGACTAACAACACCATCTTCGCAAACCCAGCAATCTCCTACAAACACGAAACAAACAGCAGCCGTCATCTCCTCACCATCGAAAACAATGCCAACCATCCTCCTGCAACAAACAACGCGCAGCGAATTTGCATAAATGGCATCCAAAACGAGGGTTTTCCCCGACGCCAAATCGTGACGTCGAACATGGGTTCCCAGCGAGGCTTACCAGCGAGGTGAGAGTCGGATGGTGAAAAATGTGGCGGGGTGCCCGCGCATCGGGTGAGAGATCAAAGAAGCGGCTCGCCCCGGCCAATGATAAGGGCGGAACTCGAACGAGTTCGGGGGATATTCGTCGCTCTCTGGGTAGACATAGGGAGATGCCGGAGAGAGCGAGAAGAAGGAGCGCCAGACGAGAGTCGATCGGTCGTCGGAGAACAGCGAAGCAGAGGCACGCGCGACAGATGTCCTCCAGCTGCCGTGAGTTGAGTCGGAAGCAAGCTCGTCGTCGGTCTGAGTGTGAACGGCCCTTGAGACGTGTCGAGCCGACGCTGAGTAGTGAACGGACACGAAGGGCATCAACTCTAAACGAGCCAAAAGACCGTTCACTCCCCCCCGCGTCGCCTGCCAGCCCGACCGACCAAGGCTCGCAGCGATGGAGGCCGGTACGACCAGAGGGAACCTGACGCAATCCGCTCGCGCAAGCTGCTCAAGCCGCACCGGCCGCCTCAGCGAACTGGCGTGTTCGCCACGATGGCCAAGCAAGAACACCAGGGGTACTGACCGAAGACCTTCCGAGAGCCGTCACTAAGGGGTGGTGGTGGTCAGGTAACCTGGCCCGGCCTCTTGTGAGCCTTCGGTCATCCAGGCTCTCCGAGTTGCGAATAAAGGCTCCGGAGCCCGTTTCTTTTCTGCGGTCTTTGTATGAGGAGTTGTTCCTGTTGGCCCGCCTTGTTCTTTAATAAGTAGAATGTTGGTTAAGTGCGTGCCTTAACATAATAGACATCGGCTGTAGCTTTGCTCTTGTGTCATGTCCTTCCCCCATGTTTGCTCATTCTGTAATAATTAAAATGCCCCCCATTGTTTGAATGTCAATCTGCTCATTTGCGTCATTTCCTCCCATTGACTTCCCGGGCGTTCGGGAAATTAGCGATGGCTATTAAAGCCAATAATGGTCATTTGCGTCTGATGGAACTTGCGTGATTAAAACGCTCGCATCGCACACGCGAACGAGCGCGCCTTAGCGGCTCTGTTTCCGTACGAGTTCCGTCGAGGATAAAATTCTCTGTACTTCTGTCTTGCTGGATATAATTAGGTATATCAAGATTTGGCCAATATAACCCGTCGTACCGCGTGAGACAGAATATTGAACGAGTTTATGGTGCCATTAAGGCACCCGTAGCAGGTGTTCCGGGAAGTTTATCCGGAAACGCTTACGACTGAATTTTCGGCGACGACGACTGACGGTTGTGCCTTAAGCAGGTTTCGGCGTGGCCGTCCGAACCTGGCTAATCGCTAACAAGTAATATATATATAATATATATATATATATATATATTATATATATATATTATATTGTATATACATAGTCCAGGCAAAAATGCTACAGAGAGAACGATAGTATATGAGAGTTGTACTCTCATATACTCTAGTTGGTAAAAAGTCCAACTCAGTTGTTCAGAGAATTGCTGCCAGGAAAGGAAGCTATTTTGCCTGGAGTATTACACAATGGTAGAAATGTATTTTATACCAATTATACAGTACACACACACCACACACACACACACACACACACACACACACACACACACTCAAACACACATAGAAATACATGTCTGTTAGCAATTTTTGTACCATGACAGTGTAATCTGGTTCCAAGAACATTTTGAACGCCCCAAATCATTACGCTTTGTATAGGAAAGAAGTGGAAGATGATGATTATGATGATATATACCATGTACTGTCAGAAAAAAACACTCGAAAGTTCAACAGTTGCAATTCGTAATAAATTTGCAATAACTCAATGAGACATCACATACTGTGGAGAGGGAGAAACGTTCATTCTGATTTCCAATGAACTTTTTCGTTTGCAGAACAGCCTGCTTGGTTAGGATTCGCCGTTAATGTTGAAACATTTGTCGAGTACTAATGGAGGTGCGGCATCACAACAGCAGTGACAAAAT
>CM068956.1:6055166-6069686 GCA_035128595.1 Eptatretus atami | reverse complement strand
TCCGTGGACCCTGGCCATTCACCACCCGAGCTCCACCACGAACCTCGAGTCCCACACGTGCGACTGGGGAACACACCAGCGACCATTGTCAGGTGCCACATTGCGGAGCACGCCCTTCCTCCGACGGTCAGGTACACCACCGAACTCTGGCCCCAGCTTGTCTCTCTCCTTTAGAAATATGTTCACGCACACCGTAAAACACGAGCTATCCGCAACACAACCTTCCGCCACAGTCTGGCCCGAGGCTGCTTTTGTTAATTTTTTTTTAATCGAGAATATGTATCTCGCGTAATGTACACAACATTCCGCAGCAAAACCGGGTGTGATCAGTGGTTAAATAAAATGTGCAGTGTGAGGACATCCTCCGATTCACATATGACCACGCTCACGCTAGCGGCTAACACTTCAACACAGAGCCTCTGCCAGGCTGACCGGTCAAAGCAGACGAGCAGATACATGGTCAACCTCCAGTTGAAATCAACGGAGCTGCTATCTTATTTCACGCTTATTTGCCCTCAGCAGATGGCATAACGATAATACGTAGCTCTTTGGATCACACATTTGTCTGTTACGGTTGGCATCGCCATTGTAACGTATCGTCTCACAGTGGTAAAGAAGGGCATAAGCTTGTTAACAGAAACCATCTGTCTGCCCGCCAGACATATTTTTCTGAGAGGAAAGGAGTGGGGGTGGGGCGAACGTGTGAAAAAAAGAAGAGTGAAAAAAAATAGAGAAAGTGAGAAAGGAGAGGGCAGATCTCACACCTAAAGATGTGACAGCGCTCTCAGTTTAACACCATGATTGATAATACCCTGCTTGTGAAACAACCGGGATGACTTCAAAATAGCTGGGTTGGTGATCCAACACAGGGTAGAGACAGCTTGGTGCGAGTACGGTTTCCTTCTGCTCGGCTACTCTCTGTCAAATGACGGCCATCTTATGGATGCTATGGCCATAAAGTGACCAGGAATATTTTCTTACGTTGAGTGATTCTCAAAACTACTCTTTCTCTGCATTTCAACTCCAGCTCGAACCACGGTACTGTCGGATCCGAACAGCATAGCGTGCAGCTCATGCAGTACGCCCCAAAGCTTGAAGAACCTGCACCCAGTAGGCTTACCTAAGAGAAAAAACTGAATGGTTTGAAGAACTTTGAAAAAGAAAAGTTTAATTTGTGTTTTTTTTTTAATGTGTCTTTTTTATCCACCATCGAAGGTGAAGCGACGGGATGTAAACGCAAGATAGTACAAGTCACTTCCTTCGGCCAACCGCGATAAAAAGAGAGAAAAGCGTATACATGAGAAACTCTGATCACATTTTCCAGGGAGGCGGAGCGTCCCAGATGCACGAACACAAGATAGTGACTGGGGCATGCAGTGCCACGTGTATGGAGCTCTCAACTAGAACATTGTAGACAAGACTAGTCGCTCGTAGAACAATGAATAGCCACTAGTCATTCAGGTCACTAGTACGATACCGGTTGTACAACACTTCCACACCAAGTCGCGTAAAATGCACTCCTGCTAACCTTTGTCGTCCGCACTGGCAGAACAAAGTGGCTTAGATAAGGAACACGCTTTGGCTTGGGCAGGCTCTCGATTTGCGGACCGGGGCTTGCACTCCGCGCGACGGCAATCAACCGCTCCTGAGACACCTGAAATGTAAAATGAACATTTCTTCCAGCAGTCGGAACTGCCTGCCAGTAATTGCAACTGTAGCGAGCATTGTAGTTTGCGTAATCTCAGATTAATTTGAAATTCTATGGTTATGGCATAGTATGTGGACAGTGATTAAAAGCCACAAAACATGGCACTCGTGAGGCCATGATTTGGAGACACTCGGTAACAGGGGTGCAATAGTAAGAGATCTCTCTCGACGGGCCCATTTCATAGAGACGGCTGACTAGAAAGTGTTAACTGGCCTGGGTGAACCCGGCGCGGTGGCTCAACATCATACGGCCGCAAATTTCTCCGGCCCGACAAAATAAAACAAAAGTCACAATTGATATCAAACCTTTTAATATAGCTCGACATCGAGTGAGGTTGGGTTGGATGAGTGACGTTTGATCGAGTTGAGTTTGCGTTGATGTGAGGAGTTGATGAGTGAGGTGGTTGATGAATGAGTTGGATGATGGATGAGTGAGTTTGTGAGTTGGGTGGGGTGGGGGGATGATGCAAGGGAGGAGGAGGTTGTGGGTGTGGGGGGGGGAAAACCCTTTTTGTATGGGTGATGGGGTGGGCAGGGGGGTTGTGAGTAGTGCTGGGGGGGGCATTTTTGTGGGTGATGGGGTGGTTGTGGCTAATGGATGATGGGGTCCCTCTGTCGGCCCGTCGTTTGTCGCCCTGGGGGAGGGGTTGTGGGTGGAGGGGGGGCGCGCTTGTGGCCGTCAGGAGGGGGGGTTGGGCGTGGAGGGGGGGTTTGGTGGGTGATGGAACATGGTGGGGGTACTAACTCGTCACCCACACATCACTCACGCATAACTGCACTCCCATGCGTGTTACGCCACCCTGCACACTAGCACTCCACATCACGTGAAATAGTCCATCTCACACGTGAAGACAATAGAGTGCGAGGGAGCGGCGAGCAAGACGCTCGTTCACGCGTGAAGCCGTGTACTGGCTAGGCTAGTGAGTTCGACTGAGCGCGCCGACGTACTCCTGGGTCTCGAGTCCTCTCTCTCGCTTCACATGAATGCCGGCAATACCGCATCTCTATGTCGCGAAGACACACCGTTTACACCAGGGAGTATCTCGTAACTCTCGTACTACCGGCACCCTCTCACTCACCGACTCCTCGTGCTCAGCCCTTTGACACCCGAGAGACAGAGGCAGGTGACTTCGTCTACAGGCGCAACGCGAGCAATCGCCGATGAAATCCTGCTGCGAACGGTACTTCCAACAGTTCATAGATTGCGTGCCGGAAAATAGCGGACTCCGCTCTCGATGTCGCACACTCTAGCGAACAACGACGTCCAACTTAAAGGGGCGAGCAACAAACCACAATAGCGGGTTGGATGCTCCTCGTTCGTACCGCCCAGAGAGAAGTGTGATACCGGGGAGCTCATTATGTGTATGCAAGCCGAGCACTCAATCTAGTTTGAGCTGTATACTCAGTGTATCGCTATCACGCCTAGTTCGTATAATCCCCCTATAATCTTCTGAAAATGTTGTACTGCCCCGCGTTGGCAGGAGAGTGTTAGCGCTGTTTATGATCGCAGACCGCACTGTATAACCCTAGCGCTCTGTTCGTTAGGATTCGCTCTGATTCTCGAGTGCGAAATATACCCGCTGATACGCGCACGCGTTCGCTTTTCCGTAGGTGAGAACAGCTCATATCCGTCACTGCTGCTCCTAGAACTGCGCATGGTAACCATAAAATTGCTCATCATCACTCACTTTTTCACTTCTAACTTCCACCATTACACATCTCACACTGCATTTCAACGCCGAGACTCTCATCCTCATTAACCAACCTGGGCACTCATTAGAGAACACTTCCGACGTACACTCATCGTGCTGTGCAATATGCTCGCTTGTGTCTATATACGGTTGTTGTAAGGACAGCACGCATGAAACAACAGATCAAAACCTGGTCTTTATGCCGTGCAGGCGCTACTGATACTCTCTAGGTCGCATTTTTTTCTGTTTTCCCTCACGCGCCGGGTCTCTATACTAGCTCTAGTAGATTAAGAGGTAGTCTATGATTTTTGCTTGTTACCCGCCCACACACAGTAGGTAAGGTTTTGCGCATCACTTCTTCTGGACTTGGTCAGAATTTCTGCTCACTCTCTCCTTTGTCACAGCTCGCATTAATCTTCAAACTCGTATAGTTTTTGTTTCTCTCCCACTCTCTCATGGTCTCACCTCTCAACTTGCTATGTCTGTAAGTTGTTATTTCATGTTCAGGGTAGACGTCTGAGCGTGTCTGTGTCGAGCCTCTAGACTGGTGGGTGTGTGGAATTGTGAGTGCTCGAGATGTGTTGTGTCGAGCAGAGAGTAGGTTCTCAGAGAGATCGAGTGAAGCAGAGAGAGAGAGAGGAGAGAGAGACTGTGTGAAGCCTTGTTTCCTCTTCTAGATCTATTTCTCCTCTCCAGTAGCGATATGTGCGGAAAATTGGTCCTGGCTCTCATTGTTAAAGAGATTTAAAATTGATAAACTTCCTTCTATGATGATGTGTCGGCAGTTGCTTCCATGCTTATGTACTACAATGATCATACTGTTTTGCTGAGATGACGTTCGCGCTCGCGCACTTCCTTGTCATGCAGATGCCATTGGCTTTGTGACTTCTCCAACTGTGGCTAAGAAATTCGACTGAAGTTGTTGTCTTTGTCCTTTCTGTTTCCGTGTGTGACCCAAATTTCCCGCATTGTCTTGCGACTCACGATTCATTTTTGAAGCTTCTCTTTCTTGTATTCCTTCGCTGTCCTTCTCACATCTCCAGTTTCATGGTTTGGCTTCATTTGGTTAATCTCCTGTTTGTGTTTCAGTTGCTGCTGTCAGTCGTATATATACTATGTGAACCGCCCATATGTGTTTCTCTGAACTTCCAGCCAGCCAGGCGGACGTACCTGCTCCTTCCGCCTCCAGCTTCAGTCGGGCTTATATCTTGTGCTATTTGCGCCTTAACGTCTCTACTCACCATATGTGGTTCTGTGTTTCCATTGCAGGAGGTACATGTGTGACTGTTCTTTTGTCTAATAATCTTTTTTCAGACAAACTTGATATGGCCGACAAGCCTGTGACATTTTTTCTTTAGTAGACCTATAGAAGTGGTGCCCCGCCATCGCAGCTTATTGTTTTCATTTGGCTTTTCTCTGCACTACTTTGTCGGTCCGCCCAACACTCAATCTGTATGGGTTCTTTCTCCTTTTCAGGTGGTATACACCCTCTTCCTGTGTGACAATCTGCTTCAAGTGATTTCCTCATAATTCGATCAAAATACCTTGGCGAATCCATTTCTGTCTTATTCTGCTTATGAGATTTAAGCTTCTCATTCGTGCATAGCTCCTTCAACTTCTCCTCACGTATTCTCCATACAGACTTCCATAATAATTTTTTTTGACTTGCCTTTTGCCATAGTCGTTCAAAATGTTTCGACAATTCTATAGCCCCATCTTTCAGGTTTTCTATCCACGTTTTTCCTTGTTCCTGCAGTCCAGTCTGCAATCCACGTCGGTCGTTATTACAGATAGATCCTTCAACCTGATGATTTGCTTCTCCTCTGTCTACAATTCCTTGTTCTTTTGTAGTTTTCGCATATTGCACTGTCTTCCCACACACTCATCAGTTACATATATGTTCCGTGCAATCTCGTGGTTTCCTTCCATTGATGGGAGTTGCCCTTCTTTCTGTTCATTCGTTTTTTTCCTTCATTACTGCTTTCTTGCATCTCATTCTTAACTCTGGCCTTCACTTCGTGCGAGCGTGTCAGTCGCTCTAGTGTGGTTCCTTACGGTTTCATGTCTCTGTTCCGATTCCTTTCGCGTGCTTGTTAACGAGTTTTCAGTTCGATCTGTAATACTCTTTCTTTTGTTTTCGTGTTTCGTATCTCAGAAGTTTTTGTTCTGGAAATTCTCCTGATTTGCATGCTTCTTCATCTCAGTTTCATGCTCTTCCTTTCCACTGCTTCCCTCCTATTCCGTCCCTTGTTTGTTGCCTGTATTTCTTTAGTTTTATTTCTGCATCCTTCCCATTCTTATCGTCCCGTTCCAGGATTTCCTCTTGTCAGGAACTGACTTTGCTCCTTACTCTTGCTTGCGTATGTTCCAATTCTCGATCTTGTTTGCGTTTTCCTTTTCTTAGCTTGGTTTTCCGTTTCTCCTTCCTCGTCCTCGAATCTCCTAGTTCTTTGAAACTGGTTTCAGACTTGTGTCGCAGGGCAATTCTTCCAGGCTGTGCTCTCTCTCTCTTTTTATCTTCGCTATTGCTAAGCTTTCCTGTTCTGGATTGCGTGTTTTAGTCGTCTTTCCTTCAATTGTACAATCCGCATCATGTTCACATTTTCGTTGTTTCTCTTCCGCAACTGTATTGTCCCCTCACTCTCCGCCTCCAGTTCTTGTGAAGCCGCCTTGCTCCTCTGCCAATAATTTGTTCATTAGTGTGTTTTAAACTTCCAAGTCGTGCTCCTTTTGGTTCTTTCGAGGCTGCGGTTTTCCATGCTTCTCCAGTTGTGTTCTATCTCTGGAGGATACCAAATTGCTGTTCCTGCTGCTATTCTTTTTTGTTCAGTTTGCTCTGTCGTATTCCAGACCTGAGCGGTATGAAAACACTACCAAATTCTTTTTTCCACATGTTTTGTCGACTCTGTGTGGGCCAAGTCATGTTTTTTGCGCACCGAATTTGTCGTTCCAGTAAAGTCGTCGCAATTCGCTGTGTCCCCGTACGCACGTAATTTTTCTGAGCTCTGTCTGCGTGCGTTGTGACTCGTCCACATCACTTTGGCACCTTCCTCGATATATTCTTCCATAACGCTTCAACCTTTTCAAGACATCCGCCAATTGTGCTGAAGCCTGCCAATGCTGCGCATAGTATCCTGCCACGCTGCCAGGCAACAATGCCTGCCTGGTCACAACCGGTGACTGGGAGTTCAAGGCCTCGCGCTGTGCCGTTAGTTGTACTATTAATACAGTACCCGCTCCGTGCTTGCGCTGAGGTGCGATCGCGCTGCCATTGTGAGACTCCGTTGGCGCAAAAGTTCATGCTCAGCGCTCCTCACTGACCCAGCAGTTAGTGGTGGGGTTAATAATTATAAAGAACCGACCCGGTGCCATGGATCATACATTACTAATTAACATACCTAATCCACCGGTCCGCTCTCGCCTTGAGGACGCCATCCGTTTATTTCACGTACGGGTAATTAATCGCTTCGTATCTTAGCAAGGGAATCGGGGGTCGCTCACCTCTCACCCCTGACCGATTCCCTGTGAATTTAGCTGGAGACAGGAGGGTTTGTTTCCCGCTCTCTGACACCAGTGTTGCGAATTCGCGCCCGCAGCGCTCGTGCGATCGGTCCACGTGACTCGATCGCGACCGCTGCGCCACCGGACGGACAATTAGTCGTGACTCTCGGGACTAACGCCGGGGCCAGTCACGGGGTGGGGTTTAACCGCACACAACCCGCAGTCGCGCAATCTCCACCCGTGCCGAGGTAGGGTGAATCGCCGAACAGTCGATATACTAAGTACTCGCAGGTAATTAAACCGAGGGGTTTGTACCACGCCACAAGGTCGACTTCGGACAGACGACGCTAAAACGGCTCGTTCCGTGCTACAAGGGATAACGAGCGGAGTTATCGTCGACCTTGACGGTTCCACTTAATTCCTCCGGGCGTCTCGCGCCACTCAAACCGCTTTACGTGAAGCAAGATGAAGACCGTCAACGAAAGGAAGGAGCAGCGAAATCGGGGGAACAATTCAAGCAGCAACATTTATTCCTACACAGACAGGCACAAAGCAGGCACATATAGTCCATACAGTTAGAAATCAACATATTTCAAATAAAAGATAGACAACGACGACGCAGAGCTACAGACGAACTAACGGCGGAACTGCGGCAACACTTTATACAGTTTTACTTCACTGAGACTCGGCGCCACACATACAGTTCACACATAACCCACGGAAAATGGAAGTCGGACTTCTCCCTGGTCGTGTCGAGTCCTGGCGCCGTCGGCGTGGGTCGCGGCCTGCCCGACTTCCTCTCCTCCGCCGGTCTGGAGCTCTCTCCGGTAGGTGGTGCACCGAGTCGTGCGGCGGTAGTCACGTCGTCGCGCCCGACAGCTCGACGCGGTTTTGGGGAAGAAGCGGACGGGGTTTTGTTCGGCACTATTCTCCGCGCGTCACGTGCACGGTCCCAGGGCTTCGCGCGAGGATCAAAAAAAGCAAGGCAGGACGACAAGCTCGCAACTCGAACGCAGAAGACCAGACCACCAGCCAAGACGAAGACGAGACCAGCTCAGGAACGAAGAGGAAGAGGAAGAGCCGAGAGGAGGAGAGCCGCCCGTGTCGACTTTTTATAGCCGCGGGGCTCCGCCCTTCACTCGCCCGTTTTTCGGCTCGCACCCTCCTTCGAGAGGGTTCTGGAAAAGGGGCGTTCCCTCACCCCGACCGCCTCACACTGTCCAACCACGCAATCGGCAGCGAGCTGCCTTCCCCTCTTCACGCTCACACCAAGGCGGAGAGAATGGCGGAAAAAACCACCAGATCGGTTCGGCTAGTTTTTTGGTCGTTCGAAATAGATAGGGAAAGAAAAACGACTAACTGGAGGATCGCAGCCCGAATGGTTATCACATAAATTCCTCTACACAACGGTTTGGGGGTCTAACTATACATGTACTTTAAAAGATATCTGCATCCTACGGGATCCTGAATGGTGTTGCGAATTTCTCAGCTCGTAACAATATTATGGTTATTCTGTTCTTTGTAAAATATAACCATATATATATATATTATGATCTCAGTCAATATGTTTTTATACTCGTTTATATTTCTTAAGATTTTTTAAATTCTTTATAAACGGCCTTGTTTTTCTTTTCTGAATCAAAGAACATTTACCGATAAACATTGCGATTTTCAATTTGCAGAATATCCGTAATTTAACTGTATATTCTGTTACTGGCTCGATTTAATTGATTTTAAATAGGCTTTTATACCCTAAAGTTTAATATTCATGAGAATGGGCGGAATATAATTGGGTGAAGCGTAGACAGAGGTAACATTTGTTATCCTCAATTAGTTTGGGAATTTCAAGATTGGCAAATTGGTTGGTTGGATCTGTTATGGAATTGTCATCTGTCTGTTTGCTTGTCTGTGTCTATGTACTATTCATCAGTGACAATTTGTTCGTCTTTATCTGCATCATGATACTCTTGTTCCATTTACTTGTCCGGAATAGCCAATTGGCAGCAAGTGTAGGCATGTTTATTTTTTTCTGGTTTTGCACCATCATTTTGGCTCACACTACTACCGGGCTCTAGTACGTCCCTCGGGGACCGTCAATCGAGGATGGCTTGACGGAAGTGGGTGACGCTTTAGATTCCTTGGCTGACAGCCCGCTATTTACACAGTGGAAATAACGCATGGAATTGCAGTTTCATGGAGTTAAATCTACAAGTCACTGGAGATAAAAAAAGCATTCCACAGCCCTATCTCAGCGAACGCATTATCCTACTAGCGGAAACAAACGATGACTCATTTCCCTGAATAACGCACTGGTAAAAATGAAATCCCATGATAATGAATCGGAAAAGCATAGGTGCCTGCGGATTGGTTGAAAATCGCCCGATAATTTGATGGTTTCTGTATGTTGTATAATTTAAAAAAATGGAGATGACAGAAGAACCACAACGTCTACCATGCAACTGTATTATTGCAGAATGTCACTGTGAGAAGTGCTGTGGGGGGGGGGCTCATAAAAAGTTTTATCATGTACAGCAAGGAGTCAAATCGACATGGCATGATTGTCTTTCTGGAGCAGTCACTGCGACTGTTCGACATGAACCACCATCTTTAAGCATATCTTCGCTGATGATTTATATGGCAATTCAAACTTGTCCATCTCCACATTATCATGAATAATTGAGTAACATACTGTCAGGAGGTAGTTCAGGTTCATAACAGCCGAAACACTACTGCATATCATCATTGTTTGTCCATAGCTTGTAGTGCCAACAGTCATTTTGGAGGCATTGCACACTGGCAACGGGACGAACGAC
This sequence comes from Eptatretus atami, assembly GCA_035128595.1. Classification (NCBI taxonomy): domain Eukaryota; kingdom Metazoa; phylum Chordata; class Myxini; order Myxiniformes; family Myxinidae; genus Eptatretus; species Eptatretus atami. Next base: position 6,059,974 of record CM068956.1, on the reverse strand, counting down.
CCTCGGTAGAGCAGATACCTCCACCAGGCTGAAAGGTACCTTTATATCTCACTGATGGGCTGTAACCTTTAATCAAAATCGAATCGGCTTATTCTTGAGTCCGAACCAATCATCAGCACTTAGTTTTGTTCGAATCGCTCATAAACGTTTTTGAGATTATCCTATTCACAGACCAAAGAAATAGGGCAGATAGACTGGGATGAAAGCCTTTTTCATCCACTCGGTGACAAAGGTAAGAAGACATGCAGGAGGATTTGTGGACCATGGAAGCAGACTCTGCGTGCGTCTATGGAATTTTGCTCACTGCTGTTTGTGATGCCCGCACGTCCATTGTACTCGCAATGTTTCAACATAACGGCGTAATCCTAACCAAGCATTAGGCTGTTCTGCAAAACGAAACAAGTTATTGGAAATCGAATGAACGTTTCTCCGACTCTGTCCACAGTATGTGATGTCTCATTGAGTTATTTGCAAATTTATACGAATTGCAATGTTGAAACTTTCGAGTGTTTTTTTCTGACAGTACATGGTATAATATCATCATAATTCATCATCTTTCCACTTCTTTCTATACAAAGCGTAATGAATTTGGGGCGTTCAACACAATGTTCTTGAACGCTAGATTACACTGTCATGGTACAATTGCTAACAAGACTGTATTTCATATGTGTGTTTGAGTGTGTGTGTGTGTGTGTGTGTGTTGTGTGTGGTGTGGTTGTGTGTGTGTGTACTGTAAATTGGTATAAAAATACATTTCTTACAATTGTGTATAACTCCCGAGGCAAAAAATAGCATCCTTTCCTGCAGGGGAATTCTCTGGCAGCAACTGAAGTTGGGATTTTTACACTGAAGTATATGAGAGTACAACTCTCATATACTGATCGTTCTCACTGTAGCATTTTTGCGCTGGACTATGTTCACAATATATATAAATATACTATATATATATATATTATATATATATTAAATATTTATATATATATATTGTTACGGAATTAGGCCGGTTCGTACGGCCACGCACAGACGCTTAAGGCACAACGGCGCTCAGTCGTGGCGTCCGCCGAAAATTCAGGGTCGTTAGCTTCGGATAACTCCGTGAAACTGTCTAGCGGGGTGCCTTAATGCTACCATAACATGTCAATATTGCTGTCCACCGTACAGGGTTATTGGCCAAATGCTTGATATACCTAATTATCCACGCAGACAGAAGCTACGAGAATTTATACCTGCGACGGAACTCGTACGGAACGAGCCGCTAAGCGCGCTCGTTTCCCTTTGTGGGCGATGCGAGCGTTTTAATTGCAGCCAGCTTGCGCATCAGACCAAATGACATTTTATTGCTTTATATAGGCCTGCTTAATTTTCCGAGACCAGCCGTGGAATCAATGGGAGGAAATGACGGCAATGGAGCCGATTGACATCTCAACAATGGGGGCATTATTATTACAAATGAGGCATCAATAGGGAACAGGGGACATGACACAAGCAAAGCTTACGAGCCGATGTCTATTATAGTAGCAGGCAAGCATCTTAACCCAACAACTTCTAACTTATAAGACTAAGGCGCCAGGCGAACCTCTCCATGACAAAACCGGCGCAGAAAAGAAACGGCTTCGTGAGCCTTTATTCCAACTCGGAGCCTGGATGACCGAGGCTCACAAGAGGCTGGCAGGTACTGACCAACCCCTTGTGACGGCTCGAAGTCTCGGGTCAGTGACCCGTTTTCTGGTGTCTCTTGCTTGGGGCCTCGTGGCGCAACACGGCCAGTCGCTGAGGCGGCCGGGCGGCTTGAGCAGTCTTGGCGAGCGATTGCCTCGGTTCCCTCGTCGTCTCCGCTCTGCACTGCGCCGTGGTGCGGTCGGGCACTGGCAGGCGACGCGCCGGGGAGTGAAGCGGGTCTTTTGGCTCTTTAGAGTTGATGCTCTTTGTGTCCGCGTTCAGCGGTATACTCAGCGCGCTGCGTCTCAGGGCGTTCACCGACCACGACGCAGCTTGCTCGACTCCACCGCAGCTGGCAGGAGCATCTGTCGGGCGCTCCTCTCTCGGCTGTTCTTCGCGACGACGCGACTCTCGTCTGGCGCTCCCTCTTCTCCTCTCATCCGGCAATTCCTCGTCTCCAGAAGAGGCGACGAATATCCCCGACTGGCGTTCGAGTTCCGCCCTTATATTTGGCCGCGGGGCGAGCGCGCTCTCTTGATCTCTCACCCGATGCCCGGCACTGCGCCCCTTTTCACCTCCGACCTCTCACCCGCTTGGTAGACTCGCTTGGAACCCCCATGTTCGACGTCACGATTTGGCGTCGGGGAAACCCTGCGTTTTGATCGCATTTATGCAAATTCGGCTCGGTTTGTTGTTTCAGGAGATGGTTGGGCATTGTTTTCGATGGTGAGGGATGACGGCTGCTGTTGTTTCGTGTTGTAGGAGATCTGGTTGCGAAGATGGTGTTGTTTGTCGATGATGAGGATGTTGTGTTGTTTTTCAATATAAAAGATAGAGAAAGAAAAATGGGCTTACCTCAAAGTTCACAACCCGGCACAGGATACGGACATTCCTTTAACTCGGTGGGGATTCTAACCTGAAATGTACTTATCGATAGATACTGATCTTTCGGAAACATGAATGGATGTTTGTGAATTTCCACAACCAGCACAATATATATATATATACTATATGTATATATATTATTGTATATATATGTATATAACATAGTATATATATATATAATTATTGTTAGGCGGATGTGCAAACCATTTGCATATAACGCATACAGATGTCCCAAAAGTCAGTATGTCATTATAGTATGTGTTTTAGTCAGATCCCTTCGCTTTTGTCTAGTGGGAGAATCAAGCGTGGCGTTGCGATTTCATTTTAGTTCGGTATTAAATGCTTTACATCATGAACCTCCAACGAACAACATCCATTCCACATCACGATCCACTACCATCCGCTGTCTAGCAGGAACTACTGGACTATGCCAAGGCAGGATGCTTGCAGCGTTGCGCTTGCGCTTCCACCAAACGTTCCTTCCACAAACGTTGGCAAACTCTTCACGACGGCCTGTGCAACCTGATACTGTTACTCGTACAAGTATGAACCGCCTGCGCGTTGGGAAAAAGACTGGCTGAGGTTTCCTCGGCAGCGGGCCGTTGCAGCGTTGATACTGGTTACTCGATCGAGTGTGGGCCTGACCCCCCGGTTGGTAGGAGTAGCTAGGGTTTCCCGGCAGGGGACAAGGTCCCGCCCTGGAAAGGGTGGGTGCGTAGGACTGTCTAATCAGAGGCGGACAGCGGATGTGTTACAATGCTCTCCGCCGCTGAGGGAGGTCCATAATGTCCCGAAGGCACTCTCTGAGGCCAGGTGGTCTTTTGAGGTCTTGAGAGTCTTTTTTATCAACGGTCTTGCAGAGTCTTTTTGGGGTCTTGGAGAGCTTTTAAAAGTTCTTTGACGAGGTTTTGGTGGGCGTCGGAGGGTGGCGAACGTGTCTCTGCTGGCCCTCTAACGAGGAAGGGAAGAGCGACCCCGAACCCCCTCCGTGGACCCCGGCCATTACTACAACCGAGCTGCCACCACAATACTCGAGTCGCCACACGTGCGACTGGGGACCAAACTAGCGACATTGGTCAGGTGCGCAAATTGCGGAGCACGCCCCCTTCCTCTGCACCGTCAGTGTTACACCACCGAACTGCCTGGCCGCAGCTCGTCTCTCTCCAGGCTCGTGAGGGTGCAATAAAGACTCTGGGTTCTTTTCATTTTGTGTGTTGTGTCTTGCGGTGGCCTGTTTTAAGTAGAACTGATAAGTGGTTTTTGATCATTGGTAAACTACTCTTGCATATTCGTGTTTGTCTTTGCTTTGGTGTCTTATTTACTGTAAATAAAACATTTGTAAATATTCCCAGTCTCGTTTCTGTCCTTCTTGAATTGGTCCAGCATGGTCGGCTTCTGGTTTTGGCGGGGGTTTTTATCGCCGATAAATAGCCGTTCATTCCAGCCGGCACGGCTTGGTCCGTTTCGCTCGTTGCAACCGGCGAAGCAGGAGTTTGGGTAGTCCGTAGTTGGAACTCTAAAAGCGCAGTAGGTAGAGTGACCCAGTTCGAGCAAGAGTGCCAGGGCTGTGTTTCCCCGGTCGTCGAAATCGCAGCATTGAAATTAGGTACAAGTGTTATTAACAAATAGACCTTATGCTACGGGTGTTGAATATTATTGCGGCCCGACGGTCGAGTGAAAACCGCCGGCTCCAAGTATTCGAGCGACGGCCCCCTCCAATTACGGGGAGTTTAGTGAGAGCGTACTGCAAGCTTTCCCCACCTAGTAGTCGTTCTCGGCACCGCACCCCCGGCCCACAAATATATAATGTGTATATAATTATTATATATCTATATGTATATATATATAAATATATGTATATATATTCCATGCTCATATCACTGTTCCAGCTTATTCTTTCGTACAGCGACGTACAATAAAAAGCACTACCTGTGCGAATAGATCAAGTTTTATTCCTTAGACGGTTGTTGTTCCAATCAGAACCAGGCTTGCGCGCAATGGCAGCATTTCCAATGAAAGTGTACGACAGGGGTGCAGATATGCAATAAGTCGAAGTGAAGTGCTTTGGGACGCGGACAGACATGTCATATTATGATATAATATACTGCTAAGTGTGTCTAAGTACCTGATTGGTGTGCAGGTGTTTTACATTAAACCAGATTAACTTGCAAAGTCACCTAATCCGGGAGCGACTACAGGTGCACAGATAAGAATAGTTTCGAATTTGCATGCGATGTTTCTGGAGCCAGTGCGTGCTCTGTTTG
>CM068956.1:6043485-6053740 GCA_035128595.1 Eptatretus atami | reverse complement strand
GCTGCTGTATTTTATACGATGGATATCTGTGTGTATATGTATGTCATAGTATGTATGATATGTATGTATCATATTTGCAATGTACGGGGGCATTCATAATTAAATTAATGATTATACTTCCCAATAGTCAAAAACTGCCAGCGGGTTTGTTTTTTGTCAACACCAAAGTTTAACTAATTTGCATATAATGTATACCTATATCATTGAAGAACACAAAAAACATTGGATATGTCTTGGACTATTGTGATTGTCTCGCTTGTATGACTTTTTAACATTCCCGTGTAAACTGTTCGGAAAAGTATGTATTGTATTATGTAGTACCTATATGTATGGATGTAATGTACTATATGTTCTATATGTAGTATGTAATGTATGTCATCGTACTATACATGTATGTATTGGGGGGTATGTATGTATAATGTTATGTACTGTACTATATATGTATGTATTGTATATAATGTAATGTAATGTGTAATGTATGTAATTGTATGCATATGTACTATATGTACGTATTGGTATATAATGATATGTGTATTGTACAAATAACAATATGTATGTAATTGTATATATGTAATGTATGGTATGGCACCTAATTTTTGTATATAATATAATATATGTATGTATGTCGGTAAATGTAATGTATATACTAATTTTTGTATGCATTGTATATACGTAATGTATGTCTGACCAATGTATGATATGTAACTAAATTTTTGTATGTATTTATATATGTAATGTATGTGGGTGATGTAATGTATGTATGTCTATTGTAATGTATATGTAATGTATGTAATGTATGTATGGATATGTAATGTAAGTAACATAATATCTTTGGGATTGTATATATATATATGAACATAGATGTATAGCACTATATGTATATATTATGTTATGGTATGCATTTATTGTGTGTACGTATTACTATATGTATGTATCGCTTTGTATGTAATGTATGCATGTACTATATGTATGTGTGTATATATGTATGTACTATATGTATGTCATGTATGTATAATATGTATGTATTATTATATATGTTATGTGTGTTTGCATTATGTAAATGTACTATATGTATGCTGTGTATTAAGATATGGTATGAACCTAATGTGGTTAATGTATGTATTATATTATGTTGGTATGTGTTGTATATAATGTATGTACTCTAATGTATAATTGTTGTATATAATGTATGTGTTGTACATATGCTTTGTATCTTTATGTATGTATAGTATATGCGTATAGTAACTATGTGTATGTATTATAATGTGTATTATTGTATTGTATGTAATTTTTATAAATGTGTGTAATATAGTATGTGTATGTATTGAATGTATTGCATGTCATTAGGATTTGCATTATACGTGTTATGTACTAAGTATGTATGTATTGTGTATGTTTTGTATGTATGCAAGTATGTACAAGATATGTCTCATATATTATAATTAACTAGGTTGCGGGCCCGTAAAGAGTTGCGTACACGTAACGTGCGTGGCGTACATTTTGGCAAAAAATAAACAAACTTTCCAACTCGTGCCAGAAACACCAACCACACAGGCCTCTCTGATTGTGATGCCCCCTCTCTTTCGCTCCCTCCTCTCTCGGCCCCTCTCTCTGCACCCCCATCTTCTCCTCGCCCCTACTCAGTTCCTTCGTCTCCAGCCTCCTCACCACACGTCCCCTCTCCTCTTACTCGCCCTCCCGTTGACCCCCTCGTTGAGGAGGGGAAATCCTAGCGCAACGTGTGAGTTCAGTGCAGGGGCTTTGAGAACGTGATAGATCACCAGGGTGTTGCGGGCCATAAGAATTCCGGTAATAGCGCCATGAGGAATCTGTAGGTCGCTCGAAAAAAGTAACCCATAGCCCCCAGATACCTTTGGCTGGAAATGCGGAGAAAGGGGCCAGACGAACGTTTTTATGAGGTGTGCGTCTTTCTGCTGGAATCGGAAAACCACATTTCGCGCACCCGTAGCGCAGGTCGCTATATCACACGCGCAGCTTAGCCAGTCCGATGGAGAGTCTGATGTAGACAAAAGATGCCCTGCAGAGGAGAACACGCGATGATATGAGGTGCTAATGGTTGTGACATCGATTATTGTAGCCTATCGCAACATCGCATCGATGACTCGACGATATCCCCTTCTTCACCAAAAAGAGCCGGCCAAAGTCTGAGAGGTGCAGACATGCAGACAGTGGTGCTACCGTGAAATAAACAACCTGAAGCAGTCCGTACTAGAGCTACGTAGAAAACTAAAAAATAACGAAGCGAGAAAAAAGACAAACAGACTGCAAAAACACCGATAAATGAAAAAACGGTTAGCGATCAGAAAAGCAGACCCGAGAATGCTACGTCTACGCATCCCCAATCACCAAGGAACCAGTCTGCTCAGGACGAGAGACCAGGCGAAAATAAAGAAACAGTTGGTGCTTTGGCTACTGTATCCTTGACCAAGTGAAGAATTAACATGAAGAACTCAAAGCTAAACGTAAATGCCTGATTGAAAAAGCGTTGACGGGAAATTGGTGAAAAATTCGTCTGCTTGGCAGAAGCCAGAGAGCAATGAAGTTGTGTAGACAGCGTTTGGGCGATACGGTTTTATGCATTCTGGTGGAACGAAACTTGGAGCGAGTTTTGGTCAACAGGAGAAGCAAGACGATTTGTTGAAGGCTTGGTGAAGCAATTCTACGAAACGTGACGACATGTACGAGGGGCCCCCGGCGCCAGGAAAAAGGAAACGATCACCATGAAAGGAGAAAAAGGAAATGAAAACGATACTTGATGAAACGTGAAGAATTTACATCCTGCAAATTCTTGAGTGAAATCTGGGAGAAAGTATTTCATATCGCCAGTTTCGCTCGCCCTAAAACCATTCAGCAGTGTGGCCTCCGATACATCAACCGGAGGAACTTATTACAATGAAATAGTATGTGAGATAGTTTATGAGTGCATGCCACGGAAAGTGCCTCCGGTGTAAAACCAGAGAGTGAGATGATATTTCATTTTTTCAGGCCCCTGCTACGCGATGCCACCAAAAGCTCGTTATTTATACCAGTTTGGTCTCGAAAACTGAAAAAAGGGAAGTCAAGAAGAAAGGGAAAAGAGATCGACAAATGAAGAAGATTACACTACAAATTCACAAAAAAAGAAAAGATTGAAGGGAACGACTTGAGTCGTTACAGAATGAACTGAAAAAAGTGCTGATCTACTTTATTCCGCATCTCCTCCGGCATGAAAATCATTTCCGAATGATTCGTGAGATGAAGACGAATTTATCCGAGAACGCCTCGCTGTGCAAGTGGACTTCTCCGAGAACTGGGAGACGAAAATCCATTTCAAATTTGCAATCAATGCGACTACGGTGCTCCAAAAGAGACAAATATCACTCCATACAATAACACGTGACGACCACATCAAGGAACTCAATAGTCTTTGTACACAGCCAGATATCCGCAGCACACGGCACCGGCCATATGGCCCATCTCGAGCCAGGTGCTTGGTGAACTGAGAGATGGGGAATGAAGGAGATAAATTCATTAGTGATGGACCGCTGTCCACATATAAAAATAGATACACACTTCTATCTTATGTCGAAAATCGCCAATTCCAGCTAGGTTTGAACAAGTTTTTCGTGAACTTTCTCGAAACCCTCGCACGGCAAGGGGCCCGGCTGACGGGGTGGGGCGGCTGCAAGGCGATGGCCGACCACAGCTGGTGCTGTAGGGACATGACATCTCACTAACTATGATGAAACTTCTGATGCCTTGGAAAGCACTGATATGTGAAATCTTCAAAATCGACCGACAGGATCGATTTCTTCAAACGAGAACTAGACAAGAAAAGAAAACCCTGGCATTCACAATGCATGAGACACATCAAGTTCTGGCTCAAATACTCCGGCATTAGTCCGTCGCACAAGAAGTGGCTTTCTTGTTTACTGTGACGACACAAGTTGGACGCGAAGTGTTTTTCAATCCACGAAAGAACAACTCTTCAAACGCGGTGATTCTCATCAGTCCTCTCTGATAGAGTGAGACAATGACGACAGGTACAGTTTCTGGCTCGACCCTGAAGATGAGGGATAAAGGAAAGAGACGGCGTTTGACAGGAGTGGAAAGAAATTCTGTCGTTTATTGCAATTGCATAAAACTCATTGCTGAAAAAAACCCTCGTTTTTTGTATTAGTATTATAAGTTGGATTTGTTTCTGTCTTCTGATCAACTCGGTAGCGGCGGGGGTAACCGGCTCGGCACCCGCCTCCGGTCACCCCTCAAAAATGGGATTGAATCTGAATTAATGAAATGAAATGAAATGAAACTGAATGGAGGTTGATGATGGATAATTATGATCGATGCCAGCCGAATCGTAAAATCAAAAATCAAAAGAGATAGGGTTATAATTCATTGTTCTTTTTGAATTTGTTTGCTGAAAAAAAAATTTTTTTTTGTCGAAAATAAAATTATTTCCTCCAGTTTTTTCTAATCCTTGCCTTTCTGCATTAAGTACCCTCCTTTTCCGCTTGTTACTAAACAACCAAATCTTGGAGGTTCCCTGTTTCGTTGGTTAGATTTTATGGGTCATCTCTCGAAGAGATGACATGAAATCGGCAAAGTGTTCCGTCCGTTCCGTCCATAGTCATACGTATGACCGTACACAGTTTTTTTTGCTCCCGATCAAGATTGAAACTAACTATGCGTCTAGCGGGTAGAGGGCGACGCCGAGTGATGACGAACCAATAACCAATGACCTGGACCCGGATTCCGACCCTCAAGGTCACGAGGTCCGAAAGTGCGAAATGTACAGATTTCACAAATCAATGTATCTTGTCCACCATTGGACGTCCTATATCTGGCAAATGCTATTATTGTCGTATGGAACAATATCTAAATTTCCGTACCAATATTTTCCAATTTCCTTTCGTTAGGTGTAGTGACCCTCCCACAGGAGAAAATCGGCCGCGCGCCGATAAAGCTGGACCAAACGCCTTCGGAAGATATTATATAAATGAGATGGGGAGTTGAATTGCGAACTTTGGTTCAGCCGATATTCCGACAACTCGATAGTCCGCGACAAACTCGATGTTCCGACAAATAATGTTGCTAATATTCCGACATCTTTCGATAGTCTTCCCGAGAATTGTTGCTACACTATTCCGACATCTTCGATAGTCCGAGAAATTGATCTATATTCCCGACATGCTCAATAGTCCGGAAATAACTCAGTTAGTCCGACAGAATTTGTCCGGAATAATCGAGCTGTCTGACTATCAGGTTTCAGACCATCGAGATGTTCGACTAATGATTTTACGACTATCGAGTTGTTCCGATATCGAGTTGTTCGGACTAATCGGTTTTGTCGACCATTGAGATTCGACAAACGGCAAATTTGTCAGACTCCCGAGTTTGGCGGGGTACTTGTCTAGACACGGTGATATTGGTATTGGCAGTGGGGCAATTAACGGTACCAACAATGTCCAATCAACGGTAAAGAAGTTCATCAAGATGGTTCATAAAAGGTAACGGCAGAAAATAATGTCTCTTTTTCCTCTTAACAGTCCGCACAGTCAAAATTTTCAAAATTAGTGGAGTTCCTTTCTGTCATTAGTCTTTATCGGTACTCAAAAAGAGTCAGGTAGACGTATGCAAAGGTCTTAATGAGTCAAAAAAAAATTAGAAAGCATTGTACGTTATCTGCCTACTTGATAATCAGCCAGCAAGCAAAAGACAATAAGTGTTTTTACCGTTACCTCGAGTAACGGTAAAGACATAAGTTCAATGCTTAAGTCTAAAAATCTCCAAAAGCTTATGAATGTATGTTTGCCAAATTGTTAAATATTTTAATAATATTTTTCTTGCTTCAGAAAAACAAATCCAGAATCTTCAACATTTTTTTTGAAAATGTCTTTAGCGTTACCTGCCACTTTTTCTGAGAATGACCCCTGTGCTATAATTTTGTGCTGCGAGCTCTGTTTCCCGTGGTGTGAGTTTGCAGAATTTCCTGCTGTCGTCTGAAGCTGTAACAGGTGAGTTCTTTGCGGTAATTTTTTTGGTGCAACTGTGGAAAGCTGGCTTCCACTTGAACCTGCTTCTTATGGCCTGAGTCAATGTAGGGTCGTCACATCGAGCAAGTCTCTCCTCATTATGCATCTTTGATGTTTTTCTCAGTCAGCTGATCTCAAAATCCAATCTCATCGTGCAGTGTTCAAAACTTATCAAGAATGCTAATTCCCTCAATGCAGACAAATATTGGAGAAATGATCACCAGGCGCGCTGGCCCTGTTGTCGGAATTTGAATCGTCGAATGAGGGCGCTCTGAGTGGCTTCAAAAATGTGAAGCAATAGTTGGTGGGTGGGTTCTAGCGAAGGTGGACAAGGGTCCAGCGTTAAGGAAAGTTTTGGACACAGGACCCCACAAACTTGGGGCTCAGTTATAGCTTCCTTCCAGAAAGGAACCTGATATTAAGAATTGTGCAGAAGTTGTTTGGAGGAATTTCAATGGAAGTCCCATTTAGAATCCATGAAGAAATCAAAACTGCAAATGCAACAACACACCTCCAGTGCTATCCTGCACAACTGAAACTATTTTCCATTAACTGCAGTTCAACTCAGCAAAGGCATATGACTATGTGAGAGACACATTTATCATGGCCATGCCCCATCGTCGTCAAATCAGGTCGGGACAGTGGTGTAAATGGAAATCCTGATCCACAAATCAGCATTTATTGCCCTCAAGACGGACAGGGCAAATGCTATTTATCATAACATGTCTATTTATCTAACATTTTCAATAATGGCGACTGCTAATTGCAATATTAATGAGCTAAATTTAAATGTTATTAAGTTTTAAGTGGGTTTATCATGACTCAGTGACCCCGAAAAACCTGGTGTAGAAACATCCCAACCAAGGCAAATTTGGAATGCTTACGTTTGGAGATATAAATGAAAAACAGTAATTTTGCGTAGAATGGCACCGCTTATTTTGCATATTAATGGGTTCTCCAAAAAATGCTCAAGGGTGCCAGGAGTGGCATCAATCGGAATATTCATTCGAATGGTGCTGTAGTGATCACAAAAATGCATGAAAAACATTGTGCGGACCCTATGCAGCGCTTTTCTGGCCAACACCGGACCTACTTGGGGCCAGGGGCCGATAAGCGACAGGTAAAGTGGTCCTATTTTGAATGATGTGGTGGTTACGGGTGTTGTGTTTTTTGATAATGAGGAGGGTGAGGTGTTTTTAGCTTATCTTGGATTACATTCAGGAAGGTCATTGTCATCGCATCGTCCGGCCATCGGTCCGTCTGTCATTCTCCTCCGACTAAAGCGCTGGGCTGATCCGCTGAAAATTTGGCAGCAAGGTCCCTCTTCCTGACTGTAACAGAATTACAAAGCCTCGTTCGCAAATTACTTTAAATATGTCAAAAATGTCTGACAGTAATAATTTTTTTAAAAATCTTCTTCAGACTATCCATCCATTCATCCATCCCATCAGGACCACACTATCTTGTGCAGAGCATTGGTGCTGCCGAAGCATCCTCCGTTGGACAATGGCCAATCTGATGGGTCACGCCACTGCCAAAACAGGATTACAGGCAAGCTGGCACCTCATTTCCATAGCCTCTGAAGGATGAGTCAACCCCCCTGGTATTAATTCAACAAGTGGGATTTGAACTCAGGAGTTTCTCAGTCCCAAGCCCACCCACCCCAACCATGGAAGCAAACACCAGTTCAGAATGTTACCTAAGTTTGGTGTACAACATTAGTAGCAGGGACCAGAGAAGCTACAGGTCAGTGTCCTATTTTTCAGTCATAATTTTCTTAAGCCGTGAGCAAACGATGAATATATTCATTATAAAGAGGAAAACGGTGTGTGTGTGTGTGTGTGTGTGTGTATCGTGTGTGGTGTGTCCCGTGTGTGTGTGAGTGTGTGTGACTGTGTGTGTGGTGTGTGGTGTGTCCCCGTGTGTGTGTGTGTGTGTGTCCCCGTGTGTGTGTGAGTGTGTGTGCTGTGTGTGTGGTGTGGTGTGTGTGTGTGTGTGTGTCTCCGTGTGGGTATACTGTGTGTGTGTGTCCGTGTTGTATGTGTGTGTGGTGTGTCCCCGTGTGTGGGTGTGTGTGGCTCCCGTGGTGTGTGTGGTGTGTGTGTCCCCAGGTGTGTGGTGAGTGGTGTGGAATGTGTGTGGTTGTGTGTGTGTGTGTGTGTGTGTGTGTTTGTTGTGTGCTCGTTTTACATCTCGTGGGGCCCGTTGGTTCATTGACCAAATTTTCTTGTCTTCACGGTTCCTTGGAGTCCACCTGCATGACGCACTGCTTGGAGCATTACTGCGTTCACCAAGTCCAATGTCCTGGGCCAGGGTGGGGATTCATACTTGAGTTGTTGTTTTTTGCCCAGATATCACTATTATTATTGTGATGAACATTATTAGTTTTAGTTAATACATGCTTTTAAAATGTTAGTTTGTCCTCAGGTGTTTTCGGTATTTGGGGTCTAAGAATCGTGAGGATCTCAAAGGGTATTCAGAGTTGAAGGGGTCTCAACATACTATTTCAATATGACGTAATTAATTAAATAGACACAAAAAGCATGACAACACACACGGAACACGGGAAACACACACACGGGGGACACTACACACACACACAACACACACACACAATCACACACATCCACAACCACGGACACACACACATTGGGACACAACACACACACACTCCACACACGGGACACAATCACACCATGGGACACACACTAACACACAACATCTGACACACACACAGGACACACACATACACCTCATCATTTATAGTTCCCGATGTTGGTTTTTCAGATCATTCTATCAGCGGCCTACATTAATAATTTGGCCACCCCATAAATTAATGTATCGGGGCCAAATGTTAATATTTCATGGCATACTATGTACAAATAAGATGTCTCGGTGTGCAGATCAGCTCAATATACCACTGTCACACCTAAAACGATCCAGATGTTACGATATTTCTGTTTACCCAGTAATGTTCTGGGCCTTGCAGGTTGTGGCCAGATCATGAACAATAACCAATTGCCAGGCATCTAAAACATTTCCCATGATTATAAACAAAGTTGAACAAGAAGAAGGTCACTTCAAAGAAATAACTGAAAGGCTTCTGGAGCTGCGTTGGTGAGCCCCCGAACAAACCATAGTGCAGGTTCTCGCGCATTGTAGTCTGCCAGGATGATTATCCCTCTTTGGATGGCCGTTCCAAGACAACCCTAAAGTTGATTTGATGAGCTGGAACGAGGGGAACGTGCAGGCATGGGCAAGCCGTAGAAGATTTTGTTCAAAGTTTTTCCTCCAAAAACTTGTTGCGTATCAAAATGACAATGTGTATATGTCTGTTCATAGTGCCAAACCTAAATGCCTAATAGACCTCCATAAAAGTGCACATTGTACAAAATGATCAACTCCGTTGCTTTACAATTTTGGAGAAATAACACATATAAGCTTGAGAGTTCATTCATTTTCGGATGAGGTGTACCTGGTCATTTTGTGACATCGTTCGTCGCTTACACTATCATAGTTGCCTTTGTCGTGGATGAAGTAAAACATTGCTTTGCACTTCCCTTACTGGTGTGGATTGTATTCCCACGCTGCTAAACAGAAATGTCACAACCATGCTGACAGGAGTGACGATTTGTCCAGCACTTGGTTCTTTCGACGGCATCAAATCAATACAATGTCTGAACACAGCAATTGTCCTGAAAAGAGCAGATTAGATTGAAAAAGAGCCTGAGCTTTGATGACACAAAGATTGGAGAAAGATCAATGCGCAAAAGTGGGGTGCACAGAGGGTGTGATGCATCAATTGAGGTAAAGCTATACAGGTTGTTCTACTTTAAACAGAAATCAATTCAAAGATGGCAGTTCAACATGATAAGAAATGAAGGTATTTGGGAATGGAAAGAAACAGTAGAGAAGTGCTTGCAAAGCGAAGGAAGGCAACTTATAGTGTGTGACACAGATAAGGAATCGTGATTGTTTATACTAGGTGTAGCATAGTCAGGGTAGTTCACTTTTAGAAAATACAAAGAGCAAATCAGGAGATGGATTTTAACTGTTTCAAAGGGGATTATTTATGGATCAAAAGATTTCGTGTTAAGGGTACAGGCCCCACCTCCCCCACACCCCATTCTCACGCCCATCACTGATGTATGCAAAAGCGCTGGAAAACAGAACATATTGCACCGATTGTAATGCAAATATGTAAAAGCACATTATGAACC
>CM068956.1:5993585-6007374 GCA_035128595.1 Eptatretus atami | reverse complement strand
TCGTTTCCCCAATACAATCTTCTGTTGAAAAAAATATATAAATATATACATATATATTGTTGTGGTGCCGGGGTTCGGTAGGGAAGACGACCGCTAGATGGAGCAGTTGGGCCATCTCCCACCAGAGAGAAGATGCTCCATGATGCGTACAGATGATGTTGATTGTATATGCATTGGAAAAGGTAGTGTTTTACCGAGCTTTTTCCTTTAAGAAGTTAACTGTATTTTCAGGTTTCATGAAATACATTTCCACACTTGTGGTTACAGTGCCTGCAAAAGTATTCACCCCCCCCCCCTCCCTCAAAAGTTTTCACGTTTTGATGCCACCTCAGCTTATGTCATGTGTTTTCAATCAAATCAACATCCAGTCTTCATCCCTCAGGGATGTGATGGAAGGAGGGGTTGAGGAGGGTACTCAGCAGCTGAAGGGGGGTTGCAAACCCCCCTCTCTAGATCCGCCACTGTGCGTGCTGAAGCACTCAGTCGCTTGTCGCTTCCCATACCATCCAGAACCTCCACATCTGGTGATATCATTCATCTCATGGCGAACGTCATTCACGATAAGTGCCGTAACCACAGCAATGCTTGTTGCCACCAAAGTCAGACTTTGTCGCAATTAACTTGTGTTTATCAGGTGATTGGCATCACTACCGGAAGGGAAGAAAACCGTACCTCATACGAAGGATGGGCTCTCTATTGTGCAGACTGCCTGCTTTTGGGTAGCTGTGATAATCCCATAACAAACTCCATGGGAATTATCAGTGAACTGCACAATGCCTCATCCAGGCATAGTCACCATGAAGCTTATTGCCCGAGCCCATTGGTGCCTGGTTTGGACAGTGCATTGAGTCCAGTGCGTCCATTGTACACTTGTCAAGCCCATGCCAAGACACCGCCACAGTCTCCATTGGCCAGTGGTTCATGGCCATCAAACATGTCCGAACTACACATCGACCATGCTGGTCCATTCAGGGAAGCTTTTCTATCGTAGTTGATGCCGACTCCAAATGATTGAAGCTCTGTGGTGCCATCCTCATCCTCTGCTAACAATTGAAGCTTACTACCATGTTCACACAACATGGTATCAAACTCCATTGTATCAACAATGTCGTCATTACGAGTTCAGAGTTTCAGAACTTTTGCAAAATGAATGGCATTAAGCACTACACATCTGCCCCTCCAAACCTACCAGTAATGGTCAACGCCGAACGTGCTGTTTACATCACAAGAATGGTCTAAAGCCGCGTACAGGAAGACTCCCATTCAATCTCGTCTAGCTGTGTGTTGCTCAACTACGCAGCAGACCACATCAAACCACGGTCGCTCACTTGCCAAGCTTCTGATGGTCGTGAATTACAACACGGTTATCATTAGTAGCACCCGGACGTAACGGTCCAGTCGAGAATAACAAGTTATCAACAAGAAACGTAATCACGACCGACGTCTGTTTACACACGCACTCCAGATCAAGATCCTGTAATGTGTTAAACTCCAGTTGTGGAACCAATGGTTTTTGGCATCATTATCGACAACATTGGTGAAATGATGTTTGTGAAAGTTGTGTGAATTGGTAGAATGCAAACGTAAACATGTGATCAACTCGGTTACGTCATGGGGAGCCAAATATGAACCGCTTGGGTGCCTTGTCACCACTCCTGTACACCACCTGTGTTTGAACTGAGGTGTTCCTCATGAAAGCTTTTCACCCATCAATGTACCTCAACGCCTTCCTGACCATGTTCCCTGATTGAGAAGCCCACAGCAGTTGCCAGGACAGCCCTCCACTACCCTTAGAATTTCACTCGTGTCTGTAAGCCCTGAGCATCTTGATTTGTTACAATTTTAAAAGGTGGGGGGGGAGGGGAGATTGATGTATCAGTAGTTTATGATAAGCATCATACATGGATGCACCGTGGCATGGTTAAGCAGAGTGATGTGACCCTCACACTCTCCATCGTGCTGTGTTTCTGCCCTGTGTCCGATTAAACCTGTTTTGTTCCACTCAAGCCTTCTCCCTCCTTCCACAGATCTCCGAATGTCTCCGTCCCACTGTTTTGTGCTTTCCTCCCTCACCCCGTCTCCTGCTTCCCTTGTTATACATTCTGTGTTAGCTCATATATATATATAAAACTTGATTGAGTCTACCTGTGCAATTTAATTGATTGACCATGATTTAGAAGACACTCCACCTTTCTATACAGAGTCCCACAGTTGAAAGTGCAAGTCAGAGCAGAAACAAACCATGAATCAGGGAGTCTGATACCTGTCCGATATAGAATGTGAGAGGCATAGATCTGGGAAGGTATAAAACATTTGAGAGTGTTGAAGTCTCCGAGAGCCAGTGAGCTCAAACATTAGGAAATGAAAGAATATGGAAATGACCTGAACTGTTACGAGAGCGCCGTCTGACAAAACTGAGCAACTGGCAAGAAGAACCTTGTCAGGGAGGTACCAAGAACCGAATACCACTTTAACAGAACTACAGAGTTCATTGGCTGAGATGGGAACTTGCAGAAGGACACAATCTCTGCAGCAGCACTTCACAAATCAAGTTAAAGACAATGGCCAGCTTGAAGCCACTCTGAATAAAAAAAGGCACTTGAGCACACCTGAAGTTACAAAAGGCACGTGAAAGATGCTGAGAGATGAGGCAAAAGATTTTGTGGTCGATAGAAATATCGACTCTTTGGCCGAATGCAAAGCGCTACGTCTGGCAAATACTGAGGCACAACTCATCACTAATCCAACTCATCCCTACTGTAAAGCTTGTGTAAGAACATCATACTCTCGTGATGCTCTTCAGTGCAGGGACTTGGAGAGTTGCAAGATAAGGAACATGAATGGAGCCAAATCCAGGCAAATCCTTGAGGAGATCTGCTTCAGAGTGCAAAAGACCTGAGACTGCAGTGAAGATTTATGTTCCAACAGGACAATGACCCCAAGCATACAACCAGCAACACTGGAATGGCTTCAGAACAAGAATAATGAAGTCTCGAGTGGCCAGCCAAAGCCCAGACTGAATCCAATGAGATCTGTGGAAAAACGTGAAGATTGCTGTTCACCGAGGCTCCCCATCCAACTTTGGCAAAATGAGCAAATATGCAAGGAAGATGAGAGAAAAATCCCAAATCCAGATGTGCAAAGCTGATACAACATACTCCAGAAGACTCGAAACTGAAATCGCTGCAAAGGCAGCTTCGACACGTATTGACTCAGGGGTGATCGCTTATGTAAATTAGATATTTCTCTGTGTCACTTTCATTAATTTGTAGAAATTCCTGAAAACATGTTTTAACTTTTCATTATGGGGATTTTCTGTCAATCAGTGACAAAAAAATTAAATTTAATCAATTTAAGTTCAGGCTGCAACACAACAAAATGTGACAGAGTCAAGGTGTGAATACTTCTTGAAGATACTGTACAACAGTGGCCTGTAAAAGTATCAGCCCCTCCAAAAATGCCACACTTAGATGAATTACAAATTATGTAGAAACAATTTTTCTAAATGAGCTTTCTTATCATAACTGGAGAGATCAATACAACCACTGTAATATGAAGAGGTTACATTCAGGAAATACCTGCAAAAAAACACTACAAATCAAAATGCACTGGTTGTAAAAGTATCAGCCCCTTACTCAGTTACCTGGTGGAAGTACCTTTTACAGCATGACTGCTACGATTCTTGTGGTAGGCTTCTATCAGCTTTGTACAGTAATGAGTGAAATATTCATTCATTCTTCATGTGAAAATTGCTCGAGTTCTGCTAAGTTTGATGGGATCATCGATGGACTGCATTCTTCAAGTCTCAACATAATGTTCAATTAGGTTCAAGTCAAGACTTTGACAGGACTTCATCAGGATTCTCCTTTACTTGTACCATCCATTTACCTTTGATACCTGACAAGCTTGCCAGTCCCTGGCGATGAAAACAGCCCATTACAATGCTGCCACCACCATCGCTTGACTGTTGGAATGGTGTGACTGGGTGATGTGCAGCGTTAGGCTTTTATGTCAGTCAGGTATGTGAGCATGTGCCAAGCAGTGTATCACTGCGTCCACTTTCCGCCAGTAACTCCAGGGTCTTCATCTGCCATCCCCCAGGAAGATTGCCACGTTTTGCTTGACCAGACGTAACACTTTGAATTTTAGCCCAAGAAGTTCAATTTTTGTCTCGTCTGGCCACAAAACGTTCTCCCCATGCTGCATATATTATGATGTTTTTTTTTCACAAACTCTATACAAGCTTTAGATGCATCACTTTCAGTAGAGCTTCTTTCTTGCCACTGTCATAGAGGCCACTTTGTGAAGGGAACAGGATATTGTTGATGATGAACACAGACCTCATCTTGGACTGGAACCTTCAGATCTTTCAAAGTCATTGTTTATTTACAGTGACAATCTTGACCCAGCTTCCCTTTGCCCGCTGCTGGTTTGGATGGGCGACTGATCTGTGTAGAGTCTGGTGGTATGATACGTCTCCTCTTCTTAATGATGATCTCACCATACTCAAAGGAAATGAGGAGTGACTTTGAGAATTTTCTGATAACACCTCTCCTGAACGGCGCTTCTCCATCACTTTATGTCTGACTTCTTTGAAATATCCTTGGTCTTCATGTTTGCCTCGTTGGTTGACCAAGTGAGTTGCTCCTTCAAACTCTTTAGATAAATAAGTGAGGAGATTAATATTTAAGTTAACACACTGATACATACAGGTGAACATATAACTTGTTTGTTAATCGTTCAACAAATAATTGCTCCTGAAGTTATTTGGATTCATTAGGTAAAGGGTTTGTAATACTGATGTAACTGGGAATCATCTGATTTTCTCTGTTAATCAAACTTATTCACATTTTCTCTGTATTTTCTTTAGTTTTATCGCTTTGGAGTAGTTGTGAAGACTTATTATATATATATATATATATATATATATATATATATATATATATATATATATATATTAAAGTTTGATTTGAAAGCATCATGAAAATGCTCAGGTGGCATCAAAAGTGAACCTTGGAGGGAGGGGGGGCGGGTTGAGTATATTCATCGCTGAAAATAAAAACGTTGGCACGACATGGACTATTTGAGTATCTTTCATAGAACATTTTCAATGTCCCTTGTGAAATGAAAACACTCTAACACTTCAGGTATCCTGCATCAATATTGCGCAGGCCTCCAAAATCAAATGAATCACTCTGTAGAGTGTTAAGATACACTTTTGTAAATCCATGTGACCATTGCACACTGCCCTTTTGATGGTGGTCCATTGTAACCTCACTTCGCCTTGCCATCTGAATTTGAGCATATCGGTTGACCCTGATTTTCTGACCGAAATATGACGACTTATTATGGGATTGAGATGTGCTTGACGCGTATTCAGTGTGCTATAAACACGAATTAATTACCATGTTTGATCGAATCTCATTCCGCATTGAAGTAATTGCAAAAAAGATTGTTTGATGACCTTTTGACCCCGTCATTGACCGATTTACAATGGGTATTTGTGGATGGTGATAACAAACATGATAATGATCACCATAAGATAGTGTCTAGCAAGTTTGTGAAAATGTAACATTATTCATATCAGAGAGAAGTTAAATGTTCATATGCCGACAGATGAAGATGTGCCATGGTCCAGCTCCCTCGACAGTTTGATGCTATGTAGCGATAACGATTAAATGCTAAATCACACATTTAAAGTAAATGTAGGATATACAATATGGTACTGAATGAGTGCACGCAAGGCCAAGCAGTACTAGAAACCAGATGGAGAATATTGGGCAGGTTGCATGATGTTCACTGTCAACAGTGTGGCTTAGATTGTTTAACCCAGGTGAGAGAAATATTGGAGCCTTCAATAGCAGAGAGATATCAGATAGATTCACGTAAGCTGGCGGATAGCATCGAGGTATGCATCCTCACCTCTGAACTGTCGAGCCAGGTTTGAATCTCGATCCAATTATAAACGATGCTCCAGTGTTCCGCATGCAGGGCGAGCATCAATGCATCACCGTCCATTGCAGTGAAGATTTAAGCTGGAGGACCGTCTGTCAGCACTCGTCATTGGTAGACGTTAAAGATTCCAAGGTGTCTTTTGCGAAAAGCAAGCAAGTTATGCCGCATCGTTAAAACAATTTACATAATGCTGCTACTTTCAGTCGAATGCGAGCCTAGCCAGCACGTTCGTGAAGAACTTCAAACTTAAATGTTCCCTGCCGACCTCACAACAACGTGGAAAATTAGGTCAATTAAATAATTATAGTCCATCAGGTAACGTCAAATTTTGTATGCTCATCGTGTGTTTTACCAAAGACTGATGTATCTCTAATATATCCAGGTAACTCTGAATCAGCAGATACCACTGAAGGTAGGTGTAAATGAGTGGTTAAAAAATAAAAATATATATCATCATTTAAGATCATATCACACACCACTGCTTGATAAACTAGAACAGCAATGGTAGAGCGCATATCTCCACCTGGCTGAACAGTTAACGTTTTGTAGCCGACCTAGCGCAGACCCTCCAAACATATAATTGGCTTGTTCTCCAACACCTCCCAACTCTCATCCACTGAGTTTTGTCATAATCTATCCATAACTGTTTGAATATCATTTTGCTCCATCTCTCAATGGTGAAGAAACATTTAAAATTATAGTATCCGATCTGATATTCAACAAAAATACATCAATTGTCCCATCACCGACCCACTCATCCAAGTTTTGTCAAAAACCGACCGCAAAGTTTTGAATATCTTGACATAATCGTTTTTGGTCTCCTCTCTCAATGGTGAAGAAACACTTAAATTCTTGTATCGGATCAGATCTTAAACAAAATATAACCAATCAACCTGCCACACACCTAACTATCACCAAATACATCCAAATCCATGCATAACCTTCTGGAATATCCTCTCACAGACAAACAATGGAAAATCACCTCACTGAGCGACAACTTTGTGAAACAGAATGAATTTTCGTTTCCCCAATACAATCTCTGTTGAAAAAAATAATAAATATTATACATATATATGTTGTGGTGCCGGGTTCGGTAGGAAGACGACCGCTAGATGGAGCAGTTGGGCCATCTCCCACTGAACAACGGAATTGAAGGTCTCACTCCGGATAACTCCGAAGTCGACGGTCGCTTAATGGACCGTGGATGCCAATATTTGACCGCGGGTTAGGGTCTTTTGTCTGATTCCAATTTACCAAATAGCCGCGCGGTTCTAGCTACCGGAAACCACACCCTCGCCGGCTTGTCCGACTGAGTCACTGTTACCGACTTGGATCCGGCGTAACCGAGCGGAATTACCAAAAGCCGCGTCGGCCAAATAACAATTTACGGCACAATCGGCCTCCCTAATCTCAGCCCGAACAAAACGTGGTCAATGAAAGAAAATGCAGACAAACGAACTGGAACATTTAACAGTTATTTATTTACAATAGGCAAGAGGGAGGAAAACACGAGCATTATATATATATATATATATATATATATATATATATATATATATATATAATATATACTATATAATTATGAGCGCCGCCGCGAGGAGGAGTGAGTAAGGACACATCGCCATTTTGGAGTTAATGCCATATAGCACTATTTTTAACCCTTCCCATCATCATCATATCATTAATATGTCGCAATACATCACTCCTCCTCGCGGGGCCTCATATATGTAAGTACATATATATATATATATATATATACTAACATAGATACATATATATATATATATATTGTATATATACATATATATATGGTGTCCCAAAAAATATACAACTTTTAAAATGCTTCGTTTGATCCTAAAAAAGCAGTAATTTTGCACTAATGCTTCAATTTCTTGTAGCAGACACCCTGGAAGTTTATTTGATACCAACAAGCGCAGAAAAAATACCAAAGCGACCGTACAACACAGACAAAATTGTTGAACTTGGCACCAGACGAAAAGTGTCATACAGGTGCACGTCTTTACTCGAGACATTCGTATCCACCAGCGCCATGCACCAACACTTTCGGACAATAAAGTGCACCATCGCAAAGTTACCAATGTGGGAAACCATCTTTGCCTTCACAAGGTCACAGTGTCGGCAAGATGACAGGTCGTAGTGAAGAAAATGTGGAAATGGTGAGACGGCGTCGTTCAGAGTCCAAAAAAATCGGATTCGACAACTTCTGCCGAGCAAACATTCATAAGAGCACCGTTCTGAGGATCCTTCGCCAAGACATTCATGCCTTCCATACAAAATTCAAATGAAACGGTGCTTACTGATCAACAAACCACAAACGACTAGACTTTGCAAATTGTTCTCAGGAAAAGTTGGAGGAAGATGCAGACTCCCTCAAAACACTTCACAATGACGGACGAATGCCATGCCCACTTGTCCGGGGAGGTAAACAAGCAAAACTTTCGGTACTGGGGAACTGAAAATCCTGGTAATGCATCAACTGAACTGGTGCTCGATCTGTCTCAAAGTCACCATGTGGGTGACGGTTGGTTGGTATGGGATAATTGGTCCATACTCTTTGAAGATGATCAGGGATGAACTTGCACGGTAAACCAGAGAATATCGCGAAATGATTCAGGAAATTCTATCTGCCTGAGCTATGTACTCAGGCTCAGGAGAAACAACCTGATCCAGATGAGAACCCAGTGTTCCAGCGGGAATGGGCACCGCCCAAACAGCCAGGGAAAAAAGCCATTTTCTCACCAACTTTTTGAGGCGCTTTATCTCCTCTACGAAACGTTGAGTGGCCACGGATTCCCTGACCTTACTCCTCCAGACTTCTTCTTGTGGGTATCACAAGGACAGGATCTATGGAAACCCTTGGCCTCAGACTCTTGATCAGCTGAGGAAAACTCCACGAGAAATCCACAACATTCCTCAGGAAACGTTTCCAAAGTGATGAGAGCATGACAAACGCATTGCAGGCAGTGATCGGACACATGGAGCCTACGTCGAACATGTGGTCTAAAAGAAAACATGATTTATTCCAAAATTTAAATTTTGGAGTGGCATTTTGACATTGGTACAATAAACTTCAACTTTCAGCTTTCTATTCAGCCATATATCTTTTTAAAAATAATATGTTATGACCACCCTTTGTAGATGAAAAGTTGTATATTTTTTTGGGACACCCTGTATATATATATATACATACAACACACACACACAAGTACAATAAACAGACAAATAAGAAATTTGTCTGCTGGATAGAACTTAAATTCATCAATTTTAATTCATCTTATCTTCCAAAGTAAGGACCATCAAAAATTTTATTGGATCGGATCCACATCCGGATCGTGACAAAAAATGTGTATTGCTGTCCATGCCGTCATATCTACATACCACAAAAGATTCAGAACAATTGCTTCAAAACTGTGGCCAAAATTTTTGTAACAAACATCAAACAGACTCGAAATTACTCAGAGCGACACTTGCGCGAAATAGGACAAATCAAACATTGTCGCAGCGTATCCTCCACTGTCAGATGCTGGAAATTGTTTAAAAAATACAGAATTAAATATCAATTCAATGATGAAATATATATATCGATCTTGTCTACCCCCGCTAGTACACCCCAAAACATCCTTCGTCTGCTTTTCTCCCTGAAAGTCCCTGAGTGTCCATCTTGTTTCCCCGTGTACCCCACCCATCCCTCTCCCTCCTGCAGATTTCCTCATGTCTCTGTTCCACACTGTTTTTTCCTTCCTCTCCCCCCTCCCCTTCTTCTCTCCTGCTCACTTGTCCGTTCTGTGTGTAGCTCTTATACAAGCTCGACAGTTATCCAAAAAAAAACATAGCAAGTAAGTAAAAATGAATAAAGAAATGAAGCCAAGCGTCTCGATGTTAAATTGAATTAGTGTGAGGTGTTACAGGTGTTGCACTATTAACTGGAGAGTTCATAGGATACATTACACCCTGCACTGCCACAGAGTTCATGGGACACATTACCGCATGTCCACAGAGTTCATGGACACATTACCATGCACTGTCTACAGAGTTCATGGAACTCATTACCCTGCACTGTCCACAGAGTTCATGGGACACATTACCCCTGCACTGTCTACAGAGTTCATGGAATCATTACCTGCACTGTCCACAGAGTTCATGGACACATTACCTGCACGTCCACAGAGTTCATGAACTCATTACCTGCACTGTCTACAGAGTTTATGGAACTCATTACCCTGCACTGTCCACAGAGTTCATGAACTCATTACCCTGCACTGTCCACAGAGTTCATGGGACACATTACCCTGCACTGTCCCCAGAGTTCATGGGACACATTACCCGCACTCTACAGAGTCATGGAACTCAATTCCCTGCACTGTCTACAGAGTTCATGAAACTCATTACCCTGCACTGTCTACAGAGTTCATGGAACTCATTACCCTGCACTGTCTACAGAGTTCAGGGACACTTACCTGCACTGTCCACAGAGTTTTGGAACTCATTACCCTGCACTGTCTACAGATTCACGGAACTCATTACCCTGCACTGGTCTACAGAGTTCATGGACACATACCACTGCACTTCCACAGAGTTCATGGGAACCATTACCCTACACTGATCTGCAGAGTTCTGGAACTCATACCCGCAGGTCTATAGACTCACACGACACATTACTGTGCGTCTGCAGAGTTCATGGAACATATTCCTGTGCTGTTACAGAGTTCAGAGGACACATTACCCTGCACTGCTACAGAGTTCATGGACACATTACCTGCACTGATCTGCGAAGTATGGAACTCATTACCTGCACTGTCTACAGAGTTCATCAGGAACATTACCCTGCACTGTCACCCCACAGAAAAGTTTTTTTCATTGAACTCTTACCTGCACTGTCCACAGAGTTCACTGGGACACATTACCCTACACTGATCTGCAGAGTTCATGGAAACTCATTACCTGCTGGTCGAGAGAACTCACACGACAAATTACTCTGTGCTGTCTGCAGAGTTCATGGAACATATTATCCTGTGCTGTCTACAAGTTCAGAGAACACATTACCCTGCATGTCTACAGAGTTCATGGAGACACATTACCTGCACTGTCACAGAGTTCATGGAACCATACCTGCACTGTCTAAGATTCATAGGACACATTACCCTGCACTGATCTGCAGGTTCATGGAACATTACCCTGCACTGTCTACAGAGTTCATAGGACCCATTCCCTGCACTGTCCACAGAGTCATGAACCTTACCCTGCACTGTCTACAGAGTTCATGGAACTCATTACCGCTGCATGTCTATAGAACTCACACCGACACTTACTCTGTGCTGTCTGCAGAGTTCATGGAACATATTATCAGTGCTGTCTAAGAGGTTCAGAGGACACATCCCTCTTCATAGAGTTTAAGGACCATTACCTGCTCTGTTAATAGAGTTATCGACACATACGCCGCTGTAGAGTTATAGGACACAATTACCCTGCTCTGTCTGTAGAGTTTTAGGACACGTTACCTGATCTGTCTTAGAGTTTATAGACACATTACCCTGCTCTGTCTGTAGAGTTTATAGGACACATTACCCTGTCTGTCTGTAGAGTTTTAGACACGTTACCCTGCTTTCTATAGATTTGTAGGACAACGTTACCTGCTCTGTCTATAGAGTTTAGGACACATTACCCTGCTCTGTCTGTAAAGAGTTTATAGACACGTTACCCGCTCTGTCTGTAGAGTTTAAGGACACATTACCCTGCTCTGTCCTGTAGAGTTTATAGGACACGTTACCTGACTCTGTCTGTGAGTTTATAGACACATTACCCTGCTCTGTCTGTAGAGTTTGTAGGACACGTACCCCTGCTCTGTCTTAGAGTTTATAGGACACATTACCTGCTCTGTCTGTAGAGTTTATAGGACACTTACCCTGCTCTGTCTGTAGAGTTTATAGGACACGTACCCTGCCCTGTCTATAGAGTTTGTAGACACATTACCCTGCTCTGTCTGTAGAGTTTATAGGACACTTACCCCCTTGTGTCTATAGGTTTTAGGACACATTACCCTGCTCTGTCTGTAGAGTTATAGGAACGTTACCCTGCTCTGTCTGTAGAGTTATTAGGAACATTACCTCGCTCTGTCTGTAGAGTTTGTAGACATTACCTGCCTGTCTGTTAGAGTTTATAGACACATTACCTGCTCTGTCTGTAGAGTTTATAGGACACATTACCCTGCTCTGTCTGTAGAGTTTATAGGACACGTATCCCTGCTCTGTCTATAGAGTTTGTAGGACTACCTGCTCTGTCTATAGAGTTTGTAGGACACATTACCCTGCTCTGTCTGTAGAGTTTATAGGAACATTACCACTGCTCGTCTATGAGTTGTAGGACCACTTACCCTGCTCTGTCTATAGAGTTTTAGACACATTACCCTGCCTGTCTGTAGAGTTTGTAGGACACTTACCTGCTCTGTTTAGAGTTTGTAGGACACATTACCCTGCTCTGTCTATGTAGATTTGTAGGACACGTTACCCTGCTTCTGTTTTAGAGTTTGTAGGACACATTACCCTCGCTCTGTCTGTAGAGTTGTAGGACACGTTTACCCTGCTCTGTCTGTAGAGTTTATAGGACACATTACCCTGCTCTTGTCGATTGTGGACACGTTACCTGCTCTTCTGTAGAGTTTGTAGGACACGTTACCCTGCTCTGTCTGTAGAGTTTATAGGACACTTACCCTGCTCTGTCTGTAGAGTTTATAGGAACATTACCTGCTCTGTCTGTAGAGTTTATAGGAACATTACCCTGCCTGTCTATAGAGTTTTGTAGGACACATTACCCTGCTCTGTCTGTAGAGTTTTAAGGACACGTTACCCTGCTCTGTCTATAGAGTTTATAGGACACATTACCCTGCTCTGTCTGTAGAGTTTATAGGACACGTTACCCTGCTCTGTCTGTAGAGTTTATAGGACACATTACCCTGCTCTGTCTTAGAGTTTGTAGGACAACGTTACCCTGCTCTGTCTGTAGAGTTTATAGGCACACTTACCCTGCTCTGTCTGTAGAGTTTATAGGACACATTACCCTGCTCTGTCTGTAGAGTTTATAGGACACGTTACCCTGCTCTGTTATAGATTTGTAGGACACGTTACCCTGCTCTGTCTATAGAGTTTGTAGGACACATTACCCTGCTCTGTCTGTAGAGTTTATAGGACACGTTACTCTGCCTCTGTCTATAGAGTTTGTAGGACACATTACCCTGCTCTGTCTGTAGAGTTTGTAGGACACATTACCCTGCTCTGTTTAGTTGCCTTACCCTGCTCTGTTTGTAGAGTTTGTAGGACACATTACCCTGCTCTGTCTGTAGAGTTTGTAGGACACGTTACCCTGCTCTGTTGTAGAGTTTGTAGACACATTACCCTGCTCTGTCTGTAGAGTTGGTAGACACGTTACCTGCTCTGTCTGTAGAGTTTATAGACACATTACCCTGCTCTGTCTGTAGAGTTTAGTAGACACGTTACCTGCTCTGTCTGTAGAGTTTATAGACACGTTACCCCGCTGCTCTGTCTGTAGAGTTTATAGGACACGTTACCGCTCTGCTCTTGTCTATAGAGTTTGTAGGACACAACCTGTTAGTGTACCTCCTGCTCTGTCTATAGAGTTTATATGGACACATTACCTGCTCTGTCTGTTGAGTTTATAGGAACGTTACCCTGCTCTGTCTATGAGTTTATGGACACATTACCTGCTCTGTCTGTTGAGTTTTATAGGCCACGTTACCTGCTCCTGTCTGTAGAGTTTATAGAACACGTTACCCTCTCTGTCTGTAGTTTATAGGACACAT
>CM068956.1:5955896-5978703 GCA_035128595.1 Eptatretus atami | reverse complement strand
ATATATATCGAAGAGTTCATTTGAGTTCTCTGATCACTTCCAGTTAGTCTTGAGCTCAGGTTTTACACAATGTAACATGCGCGTTTTCCATTTCCATGGAAGAAAGTTTATGATGTAATTAAGTGCACAGTCTTGTGTTCTCTTTGATATCTTTTAACTCTGAAATTTCAATATTCAAACATGCTTTGAAGTGTGCGTAAAACTTTATGGGCTATATTATCCTGCATATCGAATGAATACAATCCTTGACTTTGCGTTCATATTAAAAGGATATTTGGATGAAACAAATTTGCTAATGCGGGTTACGTGCTTGCCTTGAGTACATGCTATGATTATCGGCCAAGGTATGGCGCAAAGAGAGCATGGAAAAAAATATTCAAATGAAGTTAAAGCATCCAAAAGGAGAAGACAAGAAACATAGGCAGAAAAGAAAGGGGAATACAAGCCACACGCATTAGCTGCATTGGCCAGGAAGCTACAAACTGTCAAATAAATTCTACGAGTACTATTAACTGGGACTGGGCTGATGTACTTACTTGCATATATGGCCATGAAAATGAGAAACCTTCATTTATAATTAAAACATGAGAAGGAGTAGGAGGACGACATTGGACCATACTCTGTGCAGAGCGTTGGAGTGCCTAAAGAGTCTCCTTGACTATTGGGCACAAATCTGGACGGGCACACACTCCGACACAGGATACCAGCAGCTGGCACTCATTTTGCCAACCTCGGAAGGATGACAGACCGAGTTTACCCCACCTAGTATTAATTCAACAGTTGAGCGGGATTTGAACTCAGGACCTCAGATCCAAAGTCCACAACCCGAACCATTAAGCCAACACCAGGCATAATAAAACATGAACATGCATGAATCCCAGGAAATCTCAGAAAGTTAATGAGACAGGGAATCCCAATGGCACTCATGAACACCGACCCTACACGAGAATATCATTAGGGTTAAAAGGTTTGGGAAAAGGAAATCACGTTTGGTGCCACGAAGACATCATTCCAAATAACACAGAGCTTATTGGTTGTTACTCATAACCGTGTCTTTTTCATAATTTGTTTTAACAAATTGTTGGATTCATTATCATTGATTTTGTCATGAATGGAATTGATAAATCACAGGAAAAAATAAACAACAAATTGCCAAATAGAAAGCTTCAATATATTTGCAGGTTATTTGAAAATTTTGGTGTACAGAGTTGGTGCTGCTGAAGCTGTTCCTGGGCAAGCGTTATGTTGAGTGGTTTGCCATTGCCTTCCCAGCAGTCAGTCAGGCAGGAATTTGGAAGTTGCTTTAGAGGGCGACAATAACTTGCCGATCTTTACAAAAGACACCTTGTGAGATCACCAACGGCTAACGATGGTAGACTGGTCCTACAGCTTAATGTCCGTTCGGCGGATGGTGGTACACACTGATGAATCGCCCAGCATTTTGAAACACAAGAATGGCAGTTGATAGATGGGTCGAGATTCCAACCCAGGCGAGACAGCTCAGAGGAGTATGCATACCTTGAAGCTATCCTGACAATCCAAATGTGATATAATATACAGGACAAAGGCATTGCCAGAACGATACTCATCTCCCATCCAAAGCCATGAGTTTTTGAACCCGTTAACCCCCCCCCCCCAACCAAATTTCCAGTTTTTCCTTGCTGAGAGATTGCTCCTGTATTCATTTGTCCACCCCCTACATTTTCCTCTACTCCTCATTCTTACCCACATCTTTTTTCTCCGTCTCCATTATTTTTGCGCTCGCGTGCTGTTGGTGGTTCCCATTCCATTCTTCTGTTGTGTCCTGATCTGTTGTGTGTTCTCGCTCTCAATGACCTTGACGTTGTATAGAGAAATTGTTTTTTGTTTTTTTACAAAGGGTCAGCAATACAATAGAACAAATGCACAGAGTATATGATTTGAAGCCGGGTTCCTAAGTTCTCATCGGCGGTTCAGATGGGAATTTGAAGCTGGTTACTAGGTCTCGTCGGCGATTCAGATGAGGAATTGAAACAGACTCAAAGTGATGTGCAACGAAAGTAGGCTTTGAAAAATTTAACATGCTTTCTTTTATAAAGCACAATTGATCGGTGTCTGCGACAGAAATGCATCAAGTCTTTTTTTTATTTTTTTTTGTCTGCAAAAGTTGACTTTGAAAGGCTCGTGGAAGAGCTAGAAAGGGCTAGAACACAGAATGTATCAGGATGTAACATCACACAAAGGACAGCAGAACGAGAGGGGAAATGCGTAACAGAAGGCTGAGGGAGAAAATGGATCATCCATCCATTGCGACCATACTCTGTAAGAGTGTTGGTGATGCCTAAGCAGTCTCTTTGGATAGTGGCACAATCCTGGACAAGTCGCCACTCTGACACAGGGAGAAAATGGATGGAGATGGACAACAAGGGATGAATGGACAAACAAGAGGCAAATTCTCGAAGGAAAAACTGAAAAAAATAATTAATGGGGAGGGCGGCGGGGGGGGGGTTGTTGCGGGATGAGATTAAAAGTCTTTTCCAGAGAGTCAGGGATATCATTGATGAAGATTAGAAATGGATGGGGCTAAAACATTGCCCAAGGGCACCCAGCCTTGACAGAGAGGATAATAAAGTATTCCGTTGAAAGTCCCACATTGGTTCCGAGAGTGGATGAAGTCAGTAAACCAGGAATGAGTAAGCCTTGCTTGCTGTAGGCAGTATTTGGAGAGCAAGATGGGATGCGAGACTGTATCAACAAGCTTGAGATATGTTCAGAGAGACGGTCTGATCTCATGTGCTGACATTGAGGGCCTCCATCAATTTGGGAAGAGTAGAAGCAGCATGTCCAAAGAAGAGTGACCTGGTCTGAATCTGATTTGATGATTTGAGATGAAGTGGGAGAAAAGGAATGATTTTGTTTCAAACTATATAATGAATTAGGACTGTATTAAAGAGATTGTTTTTTTCACCTTTTTCTGCAATGCGGTGATGTTGACCGTCTTCCAGATGCCAGTGTGTTCAGGGCAAATGATAGGTAAAAAGGGGGAGATAGGAAGTACAAGAGCAGCAGAGCAGGTTTTTAGGACATGTGAGCTGATGCATCTGGTCAGTTGCTGCATCAGGATCGAAGGTTGTCAGAACCTTCTCCACCTTCTCAGGTGCAAAAAAACAGAATTCCAGGAGCAATTGGGTGCACCTGGATAGGTTGGTAACAGAGAGCAAGGGATTGGGAGCACGGAATTTGAAAGCAAACACAGAATCGAGGGATTCGGCCTTCTCACGAGTGGAGTCGGCTGTTGTGCCATTTTCAGTGAGGGAAGGGATGGAAGGGGAGCAGACTCCAGAGACAGACTTTACGAGGTGCGACAAGTTTTTAGTGGAGGTAGATAAGTTGAAAGTTCGATTTTGAGGTTGGACAGATGTTTTCTACGTCTCGTGAGAGATGGGACACACTTGTTGTGAGCTTAGGATGATCTGAGGTTCCTTTGGTCAGAATGCCATGGGCGTATGATTCAGAGTACCAGGGCAGAAGGATGGGTATGATAACTAAAGACAAGATGGGATGAAATCTCCGCAGATGAGAGAGTAGGTTCTGTGGAAGAATTCCGAGAGCTGAGTTAACATCATGGGTGGCAGATATACAGTAAACCCTTCAGAAGTATTTTCCACCCTGATTTTGTCAACATTTTGTTCTGTTAAAGCCTCAATTTAAAATGAATTTAATTAAGAAAATTGGCACTGATCTACACAAAATACCCACAATGACAAAGTGAAAACACGTTTTTGGAATTTTTTCAAATTATTTAAATGAAAAGCTGAACTCGCTGCACACCACTACCAGACCCGCTGCCACACCACTACCAGACTCCATGCTCAAACTGCCTGAACTCGCTGCCTCACCAATGCCTGAACTCGCTGCCTCACCAATGTTGAACTCGCTGCACACCACTACAGACTCGCTGCCTCACAACTGCCTGACTCAGCTGCTCACACAACCTGAACTCGCTGCTCACCACTACCAGACTCGCTGCTCACAAACTGCTGAACTCGCGCGCTCACCAATGCCTGAACTCACTGCCTCACCAATGCTGAACTCGCTGCTCACCATGCCTGAACTCGCTGCCTCAACCACGACCAGAACTCGCTGCCTACAAACTGCTGAAACTCGCTGCCTCACCACAGCCAGCTCCCGCTGCACCCCACCCACCCCTGGCTCCCACTGCAACTCACACCGCCTGCTCCCTGCAACCTCACCACCGCTGCCCCGCTGCAACCTCACCACCGCCTGCTCCCGCTGCACCCTACCACAGCCAGCTCCCGCTGCACCTCACCACGACTTGCTCTCACTGCACTCCTCACCACTGCCTGCTCCTGCTGCACCGTACCACTGCCTGCTCCCGCTGCACCCGCACACCGCCTGCTCCCGCTGCAACCCGCACCACTGCTGCTCTTGCTGCACCGTCACCACTGCTGCTCCTGCTGGACCATCACAAACTGCCTGCTCCCGATGCACCCGCAACCAGCGCCGCCCACCTGCACACCCCACTGCCGCTCATCGCTGCACGTCACACTGCCTGCTCTGCTGGACCATCACAACTGCCTGCTCCCGCTTGCACCCTCACCACAGCCTGCTCACGCTGCATCCTTCTACAGCTGCTCCGCTGCACCTCACCACAGCCTGCTCTCGCTGCACCTCACCACAAGCCTGCTCCCGCTGCACCTCACCACAGCCTGCTCTCTGCTGCACCTCCACCAACAGCCTGCTCCCGCTGACCCTACCACTGCCTGCTTTCGCTGTGCCTCACCATGCTCTTCCTGCTTGCACCTCACCACCACCTGCTCCACCACACACGCTGCATTGCCCCGCTGCCCCTGACACCGCACTGCCTCCCGCTGCACACTCACCACTGCCTGCTCCCGCGCTGACCGCACCACTGCCTGCCCCCTGCCCCCTGACACCACTGCTCCCGCTGCACCCTCACCACTACCTGCTCTCACTGCACCTGCAGCACTGCCTGCTCCCACTGCACCTCACCAATGCCTGCTACACGCGGCACTCTCAGCACTGCCTGCTCCCGCTCTGCACCCTCACCACTGCTTGCTCCACTGCACCCTCCCACTGCCTGCTACCGACTGCACCCTCAGCACCGCTTGCTCCCACTGCACCTCACCACCGCTGATCCCCTGCACCCTCCCCACCGCCTGCTCCCAGCTGCAACCCTCACACCGGCCTGCCCACTCACACCTCACCCGCTGCTCCCGCTGCACCCCACCAATGCCTGCTCCCACTGCACTCACAATGCCTGCTCCCACTGCCAATGACACCACCTTCTCCTGACCCATCACCACTGGCCAATTATCCTCAGCACCTCACTCCACAACCATAACTAACTATTATCTACAAATTTCTCACTTCTGCTACTTTCTGCAAATTATCTATCCTCAAAGTGGGTTATTCCTCACTTCTACAACAGTGAGTACCTCTGCTTCCCCTATTTTGATGCGGCCACATTGAGCATCTCATACACATTTTAATGAACTCTCTTCCTTTCTCCTTCGGTCTCTATTTATACCCTTTTTCACCACCATACTCCCGGCTCCAACTGACTTAATGCTGAACTCAACACTTACGCCCACCCCATGTTTCTTTCAATAAATAACACAAAATAACCCATAAAACTTTATATGAACACAAATACAATCATCATAATATACCACACAACCAATGACACAAATCTTGATAACAAAATACGTAAAAACAACACACAAAAAAACTTATCTATGTTCTGACTGAGGAGCTTACACCGCCAATGTGCTAACAACCGGAAGTGACGTCCTCAACGTTGTTACGAATAATCTTAAGATTTTCACTCATTCCAATATGGCTTGCCAAACCACGTACCTATTAATTAATGTGAAGCAAGGTATGATATCCTATCCATGAGGAACAAAAGTCCTCCATCTATGACATCATCGGTCATATGGTTTGGCAGCTATGATTTTTTTTGAAGATTTAAACTTTAAAACCCCTCTTCCAGAACGGCTTGACAGAATTGAGGGTAAACTTCAACCACATATTCCCGAAGGCTTGGGGACACCAGGGTGTTCACGATTCATTAATAGGTGACATGGTCTGCAGCTAGTAGTTGGATTGAACGAAAATCTTTAAAATATATATTTCTCTTCAATCAATCGACGTGAAACATCACAGTTATCATCTCGTAGACATGTGGGATATATGTTTTCAAATATCAACCTGATTGGATGCATGGTCTGCGAGACAGAATATTTAATATTTTGAATCTGGGTTCAGGGATTTTAATCTAACTTGGTGCTAGTATGTATAATGATGTAATAATGCGGGCGGAAGCATATATGATGACATCACGATGTTGAAGAGTGCCCGTATCTATCTATAATTCAGCAATCTGTGTGCGGGTGTCTGTGTCTGTGCTTGTGTGTGTGTGTGTGTCTGTGACCGCTGTTTCTCCGACAACCACTGGTCCGATGTAATTGAAACTTGCCAGCTATATTGCTGGGGACCTGTGGATGTGCCTTTTCAAGTTTGATAATTAATCGGACAAGTGCTTCCAAGTTAATGGCATTTATTTACCAAACACATGAAAGACACGTGCTGCGTAGGCGTGGCCAATGGGGAAGGGCGCCATTAGTGTACCGTGGCGTAGGAGTGGCAATGGTCAATGGAGCGAATGTCAGGCAAGCAAGACAGGGAGGTAAACTTGTTTTAATTTGGATTTTAATTAACTCTGTGTGTAAGTATCACAGCAGTTGTTACTTCAATGCAGCGATAATTCGTGGAAGCATCGTGAACATTCCGTACGGACACGCACCACTTCCGATATTGATGACTTATGTATTCTAATAATTTCTCGATTTCTTATGCGTATTTATAGATAAACACAATGCCCAATCAGTCGTCGTTTACGAGAGTGAAGGAACGGCCTGTGTGGTTGTTTCTGGCACAGCGTTTGAAAGTTTTTTTTTTTTTGCACGTACGGCAGGCACGTACGGCCACGCACGTACGTGCATGTACTAGTAGTTTTTAATGTTTTAAAGAGCTTTTCAAGAAGAAACACTTTTATTCAGTGAAGATTCATCTTTGGAAATATTGAAAAGGAGAAGATAGGGAATGAAGTAGTACTGTGCACTGATTTCTGTACTAACTGATAGAAGGGGAAGCTTATTTTTTGAAGGCATTTATGCGCCATCATTTGGCTTTCCCAAACAGAACGAGGACCGTGATGACTAGGTGATGCGATACTTTACTAATGAAATGTGATCTCTTTCTTTGATGCACAAGTTTGCAGTTTTACAACCGTAAGCAGCACACAATGGCATTTCTTAAATAACATATCACCGATTCACGCATAGTCTGCGGCAACCGGGAATGGACTAAATCAATGGGAAGGAAGAGAAAATCAGGAGAAGGTGGACTATTGACGGCAAATGGGATTATCTGTTTGTGGAAAAGAAACATGGTGGATCGGAGCACTTCCAGCGTGGCTTCGGTGGATTCAGGACCACGCTGACAATTAACGTTAAAGCACCCTGTCATTAGTGTGGCAGTCAGTGAACTGTTGCAACAGCTTGAGTCTTGTTGTTGTTGTTGTTGTTGTTTGTTTGTTTGATTATTGCGGGGGGTGGGAGGTTGGATGTGAAGAAACTTTGTTGTTTGTATATATTTTTTGGAGTGAGAAGGAAAATTATGAAGCTGAGCGATCAGAGTATAACACTCGGGAAAAGGAGCGAAAATAAGCAATGTGGTAAACAGAAGAAAGAAGCAACCACCCGACTAACAGCCGACGAGGAGGTTGGACTTTAGCAGAGACACAAATTCAACGATCCGAAGACAACAAGTATGGTTTTGGCACAGACATTGACGGAATAGACCAGCAACCCTGGAATGAAATAAGCAGTAAAACACAAGTATTGGTCCAGGAAACTAGCTTTTTGGAGCTGGAGAACTCACGAACCGATGACACATGTGGAGCAACCTCCGAACGAGAACTCAAGAGACTTGTTCAAAAGATTACCCCTACCTCTTACCTGTGATGAATGTAAATCCAGGTATCTACGGATCTATCTACGAGATTAACCTGTGATGAATGTAAGATTGTAATGTAAGATCGTGATATTAAGATATGTAGATGAATGTAAGAAAGAAAGAAATATCGATGCCATTCTATGAAGCCAAAATCATTGTGAAGACAGCAAGTCTGTTGCTTAAATATTTGGTGATTTTACTCAGATTTTTAAGTCACCATCAAGGATAAGTGAGTGATTAGCACTGTCTCCTCTCTCACCCATTTCAGTCTCTGCCTCCTTTGTTTTATCCTTCCCCAAGCCATCTTTTTAGCAATGAGACACATCAATTTATTTTGATTCCAGCCTGGAAACCTGATTCGCATTGATTTTCCAACCGTGACATTGTAAAACAATTTAGATACAACTCGAGTTTTTTTTGACAATTGCAGAAAGAAGACATGCATTGTTTTTGGAAGTTTTGTATTTTGAGATCTCGTCTTTGGGTTTTCCATGGAAGAAAGTTTATGATGTAATTAAAGTGCACAGTCTTGTGTTCTCTTTTGATATCTTTAACTCTGAAATTTCAATATTCAAACATGCTTTTGGAAGTGTGCGTAAAACTTTATGGGCTAATATATCCTGCATATCGAATGAATACAATCCTTGACTTTGCGTTCAATTAAAAGGATATTTGGATGAAGACAAAATTTGCTAATGCGGGTTACACGTGCCCTTGCCTTGAGTACATGCCTATGATTATCGGCCAAGGTATGGGCAAAGAGAGCATGGAAAAAAATATTCAAATGAAGTTAAAGCATCCAAAAAGGAGAAGACAAGAAACAATAGGCAGAAAAGAAAAAGGGGAATACAAGCCACACGCATTAGCTTGCATTGGCCAGGAAAGCTACAACTGTCAAATAAAATTCTACGAGTACTATTTAACTGGGACTGGGCTGATGTACTTACTTGCATTATATGCCATGAAAATGAGAAACCTTCATTTTATAAATTAAAACATGAGAAGGAGTAGGAGGACGACATTGGGACCATACTCTGTGCAGAGCGTTGGAGCTGCCTAAAGAGTCTCCTTGACTATTGGGCACAATCCTGGACGGGTCACCACTCCGACACAGGATACCAGCAAGCTGGCACTCATTTTGCCAACCTCGGAAGGATGACAGACCGAGTTTACCCCACCTAGTATTAATTCAACAGTTGAGCGGGATTTGAACTCAGGACCCTCAGATCCAAAGTCCACAACCCGAACCATTAAGCCAACACCAGGCATAATTAAAACATGAACATGCATGAATCCCAGGAAATCTCAGAAAGTTAATGAGACAGGGAATCCCAAGATGGCACTCATGAACACCCGATCCCTACATGAGAATATCATTAGGGTTAAAAGGTTTGGGAAAAGGAAATCACGTTTGGTGCCACGAAGACATCATTCCAAATAACACAGAGCTTATTGGGTGTTACTCATAACCGTGTCTTTTTCATAATTTGTTTTAACAAATTGTGATTCATTATCATTGATTTTGTCATGAATGGAATTGATAAATCACAGGAAAAAATAAACAACAAATTGCCAAATAGAAAGCTTCAATATTATTGCAGGTTATTTGAAATTTTGAGTGTTATACAGAGTTGGTGCTGCTGAAGCTGTTCCTGGGCAAGCGTTATGTTGAGTGGTTTGCCATTGCCTTCCCAGCAGTCAGTCAGGCAGGAATTTGGAAGTTGCTTTAGAGGGCGACAATAACTTACCTACTCTTTACAAAAGACACCTTGTGAGTCCACCAACGGCTAACGATGGTAGACTGGTCCTACAGCTTAATGTCCGTTCGGCGGATGGTGTACACACTGATGAATCGCCCAGCATTTGAAACACAAGAATGGCAGTTGATAGATGGGTCGAGATTCCAACCCAGGCGAGACAGCTCAGAGGGGAGTATGCATACCTTGAAGCTATCCTGACAATCCAAATGTGATATAATATACAGGACAAAGGCATTGCCAGACGATACTCATCTCCCATCCAAAGCCATGATGTTTTTGAACCCCGTTATACCCCCCCCCCCCAACAAATTTCCATTTTTCCTTGCTGAGAGATTGCTCCTGTATTCATTTGTCCACCCCTACATTTTCCTCTACTCCTCATTCTTACCCACATCTTTGTTTCTCCGTCTCCATCTATTTTGCGCTCGCGTGTGTTGGTGGTTCCCCATTCCCATTCTTCTGTTGTGTCCTGATCTGTTGTGTGTTCTCGCTCTTCAATGAGCCTTGACTTTGTATAGAGAAATTGTTTTTTGTTTTTTTTACAAAGGGGTCAGCATACAATGAACAAATGCACAGAGTATAATGAATTTGAAGCCGGGTTCCTAAGTTCTCATCGGCGGTTCAGATGGGAATTTGAAGCTGGGTTACTAGCGTCTCGTCGGCGATTCAGATGAGGAATTTGAAACAGAACTCAAAAGTGATGTGCAACGAAGTAGCTTTGAAAAATTTAACATGCTTTCTTTATTAAAGGCACAATTGATCGGTGTCTGCGACAGAAATGCATTCAAGTCTTTTTTTTATTTTTTTTTTTGTCTGCAAAGTTGACTTTTGAAAGGCTCGTGGAAGAGCTAGAAAGGGCTAGAACACAGAATGTATCAGGATGTAACATCACAAAAGGACAGCAGAACGAGAGGGGAAATGGTAACAGAAGGGCTGAGGGAGAAAATGGATCCTCCATCCATTGCGACCATACTCTGTACAGAGTGTTGGTGATGCCTAAGCAGTCTCTTTGGATAGTGGCACAATCCTGGAAAAGTCGCCACTCTGACACAGGGAGAAAATGGATGGAGATGGACAAACAAGGGATGAATGGACAAACAAGAGGCAAATTCTCAGGAAGGAAAAACTGAAAAAATAATTAAATGGGGGGAAGGGCGGGGGGGGGGGTTGTTGCGGGATGAGATTAAAAGTCTTTTCCAGAGAGTCAGGGATATCATTGATGAAGATTAGAAAATGGATGGGGCCTAAAACATTGCCCAAGGGCACTCCAGCCTTGACAGAGAGGATAATAAAGTATTCCGTTGAAAGTCCCACATTGGTTCCGAGAGTGGATGAAGTCAGTAAACCAGGAATGGAGTAAGCCTTGCTTGCTGTAGGCAGAGTTTGGAGAGCAAGATGGGATGCGAGACTGTATCAAAAGCTTGAGATATGTTCAGAGAGACGGTCCTGATCTCATGTCTGACATTGAGGGCCTCCATCAATTTTGGAAGAGTAGAAGCAGCATGTCCAAAGAAGAGTGACCTGGTCTGAATCTGATTTGATGATTTGAGATGAAGTGGGAGAAAAGGAATGATTTTGTTTCAACTATGATAATGAATTAGGACTGTAATTAAAGAGATTGGTTTTTTTCACCTTTTTCTGCAATGCGGTGATGTTGACCGTCTTCCAAGATGCAGTGTGTCAGGGCAAATGATAGGGTAAAAAGGGTGGAGATAGGAAGTACAAGAGCAGCAGAGCAGGTTTTTAGGACATGTGAGCTGATGCCATCTGGTCCAGTTGCTGCATCAGGATCGAAGGTTGTCAGAACCTTCTCCACCTTCTCAGGTGCAAAAAAACAGAGTCCAGGAGCAATTGGGTGCACCTGGATAGGGTTGGTACAGAGAGCAAGGGATTGGGAGCACGGAATTTGAAAGCAAACACAGAATCGAGGGATTCGGCCTTCTCACGAGTGGAGTCGGCTGTTGTGCCATTTTCAGTGAGGGAAGGGATGGAAGGGGAGCAGACTCCAGAGACAGACTTTACGAGGTGCGACCAAGTTTTAGTGGAGGTAGACAAGTTTGAAAGTTCGATTTTGAGGTTGGAGAGATGTTTTCTACGTCTCGTGAGAGTGGACACACTTGTTGTGAGCTTTGTAGGATAATCTGAGGTTCCTTTCGGTCAGAATTGCCATGGGCGTATGATTCAGAGTACCAAGGGCAAGAGGATGGGTATGATAACTAAAGACAAGATGGGATGAATCTCCGCAGATGAGAGAGTAGGTTTCTGTGGAAGAATTCCGAGGCTGAGTTAACATCATGGGTGGCAGATATACAGTACCTTCAGAAAGTATTCACACCCCTTGACTTTTTCACATTTTGTTCTGTTAAAGCCTCAATTTAAAATGAATTTAATTAAAGAAAATTGGCACTGATCTACACAAAATACCCACAATGACAAAGTGAAAACACGTTTTTGGAATTTTTTCAAATTATTTAAAAATGAAAAGCTGAACTCGCTGCCACACCACTACCAGACCTCGCTGCCACACCACTACCAGACCATCCCTGCTCAACAACTGCCTGAACTCGCTGCCTCACCAATGCCTGAACTCACGCCTCACCAATGTCTGAACTCGCTGCCACACCACTACCAGACCTCGCTGCCTCACAACTGCCTGAACTCGCTGCCTCACAATGCCTGAAACTCGCTGCCTCACTATGCCTGAACTCGCTGCCTCACCTATGCCTGAACTCGCTGCCTCACAACTGCCTGAACTCGCTGCCACACCACTACCTGACCTCAGCCTGCTCACAACTGCCTGAACTCGCTGCCTCACCAATGCCTGAACTCGCTGCCTCACCTATGCTCGAACTCGCTGCCCCTCAACAACTGCCTGACTCTGCTCTCACCAATGCCTGAACTCACTGCCTCACCAATGCCTGAACTCGCTGCCTCACCATGCCTGAACTCCTGCCTCACACTGCTAACTCGCTGCCACACCACTACCAGACCTCGCTGCCTCACAACTGCCTGAACTCGCGCTCACCAGCTGAACTCGTGCCACACCACTACCAGACCTCGCTGCCTCACAACTGCCTGAACTCGCTGCCCACTGCTGAACCTGCTCAACATCCTGACTCTGCCTCACCATTGAACTCGCTGCCCCAACTGCCTGAACTCGCTGCCTCACCACGCCAGAATCTGCTGCTCACAACTGCCTGAACTCGCTGCCTCACCACAGCCAGCTCCCGCTGCACCCCCACCACCGCCTGCTCCCACTGCAACCTCACACCGCCTGCTCCACTGCAACCTCACCACCGCCTGCCCCGCTGCAACCTCACCACCGCCTGCTCCCGCTGCACCCTACCACAGCCAGCTCCCGCTGCACCCTCACCACAGCTTGCTCCACTGCACCCTCACCACTGCCT
The DNA here is from genome assembly GCA_035128595.1 of Eptatretus atami. Taxonomy (NCBI): domain Eukaryota; kingdom Metazoa; phylum Chordata; class Myxini; order Myxiniformes; family Myxinidae; genus Eptatretus; species Eptatretus atami. The sequence goes on along the minus strand of CM068956.1, from coordinate 5,965,493 downwards.
GCTCCTGCTGCACCCGTACCACTGCCTGCTCCCGCTGCACCGCACCACCGCCTGCTCCCGCTGCACCCGCACCACTGCCTGCTTCCGCTGCACCGTCACACTGCCTGCTCCTGCTGGACCATCACAACTGCCTGCTCCCGTGCACCCTCACCACCGCCTGCTCCCGCTGCACCCGCCCACCACTGCCTGCTCTCGCTGCACCGTCACCACTGCCTGCTCCTGCTGGACCATCACAACTGCCTGCTCCCGCTGCACCCTCACCACAGCCTGCTCACGCTGCATCCTTTCTAACAGCCTGCTCCCGCTGCACCCTCACCACAGCCTGCTCTCGCTGCACCCTCACCACAGCCTGCTCCCGCTGCACCCTCACCACTGCCTGCTCTCGCTGTAGCCTCACCACTGCCTCTTCCTGCTGCACCCTCACCACCACCTGTCCCACACCGCTGCATCCCCCGCTGCCCCCTGACCACCGCCTCTCCCGCTGCACACTCACCACTGCCTGCTCCCGCTGCACCTGCACCACTGCTGCCCCCGCTGCCCCTGACCACCACTGCTCCCGCTGCACCCTCACCCTACCTGCTCTCACTGCACCTGCACCACTGCCTGCTCCCACTGCACCCTCACCAATGCCTGCTACCGCTGCAACCTCAGCACTGCCTGCTCCGCTGCACCCTCACCACTGCTTGCTCCCACTGCACCCCACCACTGCCTGCTACCGCTGCACCTCAGCACGCTCTCCACTCACCTCACCACGCTTGCTCCCACTGCACACTCCCACCGCCTGCTCCCGCTGCACCCTCCCACCGCCGCTCCCGCTGCACCCTCACCACGCTGCCCCCACTACACCCTCACCACTTGCCTGCTCCCGCTGCACCCTCACCAATGCCTGCTCCCACTGCACCCTCACCAATGCCTGCTCCCACTGCACAATGACCACCACCTTCTCCTGCTGCACCATCACCACTGCCAATTATCCTCAGCAACCTCACTCCACAACCATAACTAACTATTATCTACAAATTTCTCACATTCTGCTACTTTCTGCAAATTATCTATCCTCAAGTGGGTTATTTCCTCACTTCCTACAACAGTGAGTACCCTCTGCTTCCCCTATTCTTGATGCGGCCCACATTGAGCATCTATCACATTTTATGAACTCCTCTTCCTTTCTCCTTCGGTCTCTATTTATACCCTTTTTCACCACCATACTCCCAAGGCTCCAACTGACTTAAATGCTGAACTTAACACTATGCCCCACCCCCATGTTTCTTTCAATAAACACAAATAACCCATAAAACTTTTATGAACACAAATACAATCATCATAAATACAAACCCACAACCAATGACACAAATCTTGATAACAAAATACGTAAAACAACACACAAAAAACACTTATCTTGTTCTGACTGAGGAGCCTACACCGCCATGTGCTAACAACCGGAAGTGACGTCCTCAACGTTGTTACGAATAATCTTAAGATTTTCACTCATTCCAATATGGCTGCCAAACCACGTGACCTATTAATTAATTGTGAAGCAAGGTATGATATCCTATCCATGAGGAACAAAAAGTCCTCCATCTATGACATCATCGGTCATATGGTTTGGCAGCTATGATTTTTTTTGAAGATTAAACCTTTAAAAACCCTCTTCTCCAGAACGGCTTGACAGATTGAGGGGAAACTTCAACCACATATTCCCGAAGGCTTGGGGACACCAGGGTGTTCACGATTCATTAATAGGTGACATGGTCTGGCAGCTATGTTGCATTGAACGAAAATCTTTAAAATATATATTTCTCTTCAATCAATCGACGTGAAACATCACAGTTATCATCTCGTAGACATGTGGGATATATGTTTTAAATATCAACCTGATTGGATGCATGGTCTGGCAGACAGAATAATTTAATATTTTGAATCTGGGTTCAGGGATTTTAATCTAACTTGGTGCTAGTATGTATAATGATGTAATAATGCGGGCGGAAGCATATATGATGACATCACGATGTTGAAGAGTGCCCGTATCTATCTATAATTCCAGCAATCTGTGTGCGTGTGTCTGTGTCTGTGTCTGTGTGTGTGTGTGTGTCTGTGACCGCTGTTTCTCGACAACCACTGGTCCGATGTAATTGAAACTTGCCAGCTATATTGCTGGGGACCTGTGGATGTGCCTTTTCAAGGTTTGATATTAATCGGACAAGTGCTTCCCAAGTTATGGCCATTTATTTACCAAACCAATGACAAGACACGTTGCTGCGTAGGCGTGGCCAATGGGGAAAGGGCGCCATTTAGTTACCGTGGCGTAGGAGTGGCAATGGTCAATGGCAGCGAATGTCATGGCAAGCAAAGACAGGGAGGTAAACTTGATTTTAATTTGGATTTTAATTAACTCTGTGTGTGTAAGTATCACAGCAGTTGTTACTTCAATGCAAGTGATAATTCGTGGAATGCATGTGAACATTCCGTACGGACACGCACCACTTCCGGATATTGATGACTTAATGTATTCTAATAATTTCTCGATTTCTGATGCGTATTTATAGATAAACACAATGCCCCAATCCAGTCGTCGTTTACGAGAGTGAAGGAACGGCCTGTGTGGTTGTTTCTGGCACGCGGTTTGAAAGTTTTTTTTGCACATACGGCCACGCACGTACGTGCATGTAGTAGTAGTTTTTAATGTTTTAAAGAGCTTTTCAAGGAAGAAACATTTTATTCAGTGAAGATTCATTTTGGAAATATTGAAAAGGAGAAGGGATAGGGAATGAAGTAGTAACTGTGCCACTGATTTCTGTACTAACTGGATAGGAGGGGAAGCTTATTTTTTGAAGGCATTTGTCCGCCATCTTTGCTTTCCCAAAACAAATGAACGGGACCGTGAGGAACTAAGGTGAATGCGACTTACTAATGAAATGTGATTCCTCTTCTCCTTTGATCACAAGTGTTGCAGTTTTTACAACCGTAAGCAGCACACAATGGCATTTCTTAAATACTATCACAATTACGCTGTCTGCAACCCGGGAATGGACTAAAATCAAGTGGGAAAGGAAGAAAATCAGGAAGGAAGGTGGACTTTCAAGGCAAATATGCACCTTGAACAGAAAGTTTTGTATTGACGCAAATGGGATTATCTGTGTTGTGGGAAAAGGAACATGGTGGATGGAGCCGCTTCCGGTGGATTCAGGACGCCTGACAATTAACGTAAAGCACCCTGTCCAGTTAGTGTGAGATCAGTGAACTGTGTGCAACAGCTTGAGTTTGGTTGTTTGTTGTTTGTTTGTTTGTTGTGTTTTTGCGGGGGGGGGGGGGTTGGAGTGAGAAAAACTTTTGTTGTTTGTATATATTTTTTTGGAGTGAGGAAAGGAAAATTATGAAGCTGAGCGATCAGAAGTAATAAACCTCGGAGAAAAGGGAGCGAAAATAAAGCACATGTGGTAAAAACAGAGAAGAAGCAACCACCCGACTAACCCAGCCCGACACGAGGAGGTGGGACTTTAAGCAGAGACACAAATTCAACGATCCAAGACAACAAGGATGGTTTGGCACAGACAATTGGACGGAAATACGACCAGCAACCCTGGAATGAAAATAAAGCAGTAAAACACAACGTATATGGTCCAGGAAACTTAGCTTTGTTGAGCTGGAGGAACTCACGAACCAGTGACACATGTGGAGCAACCTCCAACGAGAACTACAAGAGACTTGTTCAAAAGATTACCCCCTACCTCTTACCTGTGATGAATGTAAGATTCACAGGTATCTACGGTATCTATCTACGAGATACCTGTGATGAATGTAAGATGTAATGTAAGATGTGATGAATGTAAGAATGTAAGATGAATGTAAGAAAGAAAGAATATCGATGCCATTTCTATGAAGCCAAATCATTGTGAAGGACAGGCAAGTCTGTTGCTTAATATTGGTGATTTTACTCAGATTTTTAAGTCACCATCAAGGATAAAGTGAGTGATTAGCACTTCTCCCTCTCTCACCCATTTCAGTCTCTGCCTCCTTTCGTTTTATTCCTTCCCCGAAGCCATCTTTTTACAAATTGAGACACATTTCAATTTATTTTGGCATTTCAGCTTTGGACAACCTTTACTTCGCATTGATTTTCCAACCGTGCATTGTAAACAATTTAGATACAACTCGAGGTTTTTTTTGACAATGCAGAAAGCAAGACATCATTTGTTTTTGAAGTTTTGTATTTTGAGGCTGAGCTCAGTATTTTTTCATTTTAATCTTGAATATATTCATTTTTCAGATGTTATGGTAATACTTATTTCATACCGACATGACTCAAAACTGTGTGTGTGTGTGTGTGTGTGTGTGTGTGTGTGTGTGTGTGTACGTACATATAGTGGCCTTCAAAAGTATTCACCACCATCTGAAGTTTTCACATTTTGATGCCACATGAGCTTATTACCTCCGACACCGAAGGTGGGCAGAGGTTACGTTTTCACACCTGTCTGTTTGTCTGTCTGCTTGTTTGTTTGTGTGCAGGATATCTCAACAAGTTGTAGACAGATTCGGATGAAATTTGGTGGACAGGTTGGGTGTGTGACAAGGCCGAATTGATTAGATTTTGATGTAGATCCAGATCGCATAAAATAAAACAACCAGGCCTACCTTAACCACAATTGAAATTTTCCAAACACAAACTTCTCGAATTGACCACGACCCTAGTGGATGACGTCACATGCTCCAGCAGATCAGTTCTAACCCAATTTTAAATCTACTCTAACCAATTGCACTGGCGAAATCCCCCCCCCCTTCCCCTACCAACTCCGGAGCACATATAGAGTCGCATGTGACCGAGTGGAGTATTCACATATAGTCACTCAACATTACAATGAAAACATTTTCACCCTTGTAAGGCCATGACTTTAAAACTAACTGCATGATGTGGTCATCTAACTGGTCAGCGAGGCGGTCCTCCAATGAGGCAGGTCTATGGTTACTGTAGTGTAAAAACAAAGTCTCATCTTGATGGGAAATCCTGGGCTCCCCATCTATCTGCCCCCAACTACAAGCACGACAACAGCGCCCTTTGGCTGCATCCTTGGTTGAGGGGTCACCTCACCTTGCCTGATTTGCAGAGAGGACACGTACAAATTACACCTTCCTATCTAAATACCAATGTCGACTACATCACCCCTCACGATATACATAACAACAGAACAACTACACTCGAATGGGTCCCTGGTTACAAAAAAAATTTCTAACCCACGATGGTATACGGACCATGCTAATTTAACATGCTACCTAATTTGTATCCCCCTCCAACATCAGACCCCCTAACTGTGTCGAGTACGTACAAGCCAAATTGTGACCTATAACAGCCATTGCTGCACAATTGGTGGCCAACATGCGTCGTCTGTCACACGAGGGCATTGTCTATTGCTTTACCATGGCACGATGAGGACACTGTTTTGCGTTTGGGAATAAAGATGATTATAATCAGCTTTCCAACCTGCAATAACGCCATGACGTCACCATCATGCTTTGCAACACTGCAACCCCGAGGGGGCCTGCCCTAACCTCACGTTCTCCCCGTCCAAAGGGGGGAAAAAGGTGTTAAAGCGTGTCACGGTATTGCCTTACTGTTGTCATACGTGACATGCCAGGATGAGGAAAATCATTGACTCACTCTGTCATATTGAATCTGTCATTCAATTGAGAAATGGTTGCTGGGTGAACATTTAACCAGCAACAAGTCTTTGTGACATTCCAGCATCCGGCATTCCAATTGCCTGGTTCCTCTCAACATTAGTCAATCTTGGCATTTTGCAGATGTGTCCTAAAACATCATTGCATGTTTCTTTAATATGATTTGTGTGCCCACGATGCATGTGCAAAACAAAATCCTTGCCTTGCGGCGACGTCTAAAAGTGAATCAAAGTATTGTATTTTAGGGTACAAATTCATCAATTTGGAAACAAACCAGACTTGAACCCCGTCCCTGTGAAGTGTACAAGATATACTGTGTGTTTCAAAACCAACTGGAGTAGAAACTTAAAACCTCTTGTGCAAAAAGAGAAGCCTTTCAGAGAAAAGTACTTATTACTGAATACAACAAATGACATAGCAGAGATAACAGAAGATTCAGATGATACCTGCAAGTAAAGGAGGATACATTTTAATTTAAAAATATCAAACACATGAAACGTATATATTTCATTCAGCGCACTGTTACTTTTGAAATGCCCTGTATATTAATAACAATGGCCTGACAGGATGGCCTTGAAGTACGCACACTCACCTCGAAGCTGTCGAGCCTTGGTATAAACTGTCATCCCGGTGTTTCATGGGTCAGGTGATTCATCAATATGTGTGCCATCCTTTGGATGGATGTTCAACTGAGTGGCCTGTCTGCCAGCATTCGTTGGTGGACGTTGAATATCTCATGGTGTCCTTCACGAAGAGTAGGCGAGCTATTGCTGGCACTACGAACAAATTACAAATTCCTGCCCCAACATACAGAGGGCATTGGCTGTGGGCATAGCTGTGCCGCTGATGCAACGATGCTACTCCACAGCCTTGCGTTGCATAAGAAGGAAGATTAATAACAATATCCACTGACAATAGAAGGTCAATTTCTTTTTTTCACCTAACTAGGTGTCACGATTTTAATGCGCCCGAGTATATTATATACTCACAAATACAACCGTCACTTTGCTGACGGTAATACTAAAGGGGGGACGGAGAAAAAGAGGGGGGATAGGGAGAGATGGGTGCGGGAGAGAGAGCGGGGAGAGTGAAAAGGTGGAGGGAAAGGAGAGAGGAGGGAGGGGGGCAAGGATGGGTGGGGGAAGGGAAGACGATGTGAGGTGAGAGGAAGGGAAGGCAGACGTGCGGTGAAACGTTGATTACGATTCAGACCGTCTCATCAAAATGATTCTGCATAAAATAACAGTGAAGATTGAAACAAAACAAGGTCTGAAATCCATATCTACCGCTCACTATAAAAACACGGGGCGGAGACAAACTCCTGTCCAGACACAAACATCACCTGGATGCGTCGGAGACAAACACCGCCCGGATGCGTCCGGAGACAAACACTGCTCAGACACATCCGGAGAAAAATACCGTCCAGATATAGCACCATCTGGACATGTCGAGAGGGAGGGAGGGGTGGGGTAGGGAGTTCACAGAAAGAACATGGTATGCTTTATGTACAACAACAAGAACAAAAACAAACAACACACACACACACACACACACACACACACCACACACGGGCTTGGCGGATACGAAAAAAAAAAATGATCCAAATTAAGGCAATTTTTCGGGAATCGGCAGGTTGGAGTCAGTGTGTTTACAGACTCCTACTTACTGTATACAACCCAGAAACCTTGAGTAGCTTTCACCGAAAAACAACGTGATATTTATATAGACATTTCAGGGATAAGTTCACAAACATTAATCTTTATAAACAGCTGCATGTGACGGGTGGAAAAAAAATTTGGCTCGGTAATTGAGAAAACACGTTAGTATGGAAAATGGCTCAGAAATCGGATGTTATTTCACAACCACTCGCTCAGGGCGAAGGAGCACGGACCACTTGCTCAGGGCAAAGGAGCACGGACCACTCGCTCAGGGCGACTGAGCACGGACCACTCGCTCAGGGAGGCGGAGCACGGACCAATCGCTCAGGGCGGCGGAACACGGACCACTCGCTCAGGGCGACAGAGCATGGACCACTTGCTCAGAGCAACTGAGCATGGATCACTCGCTCAGGGTGGCGGAGCACGGACCACTCACTAAGGGCGACGGAGGATGGACCAATCGCCCAGGGCAGCGGAGCACGGACCACTCGCTCAGGGCAATGGAGCACGGACCACTCGCTCAGGGCAATGGAGCACGGACCACTCGCTCAGGGTGACGGAGCACGGACCAGTCGCTCAGGGCGAAGGAGCACGGACCACTCGCTCAGGGTGACGGAGCACGGACCACTCGCTCAGGGCGACGGAGCACGGATCACTCGATCAGGGCGACGGGGCATGGACCACTCGCTCAGAGCAACCGAGCACGGACCACGCACTCAGGGCGGCGGAGCAAGAACCACTCACTTAGGGCGACGGAGCATGGACCAATTGCTCAGGGTGGCGGAGCACGGACCACTCGCTCAGAGCAACCGAGCGCGGACCACTCGCTCAGGGCGGCGGAGCACGGACCAGTCGCTCAGGGTGACGGAGCACGGACCACTTGCTCTGGGCGGCGGAACACGGACCACTTGCTCAGGGTGGCAGAGCACGGCAAAAGCATCTGCAGAGAGTGAACGATTCGCTCCGAGCGAGGTGGTATTGCAAAAGCGTCTGCAGAGAGTGAACGATTCGCTCCGAGTGACGTGGCACGGCAAAAGCATCCGCAGAGAGCGAACGATTCGCTCCGAGCGATGAGGTATTGCAAAAGCGTCCACAGAGAGTGAACGATTCGCACCAAGCGACGTGGCATGGCAAAAGCATCTGCAGAGAGTGAATGATTCGCTCAGAATGACATAGCGCGATACCACTGTCGACAATGGGCACTCAGCAAGTGGCTTATGCACTCATGCAAGCACTCCAATGATATGGTTGATAAGGTACGGTTGGCCAGGCTGTCGCTGCACACGGGGCGGAGACAAAGGACCCTTTTAACTTTAAAGCCCATCTTCACTGCGCACACAGCAGTTAATGAAATTAAATGACTTCATCCACAAAAGAGTTGCAGCTTAATGCAGAACAACCCTGGAGGCATCGCAAAATTCAATCACCCGTGAAATAAACATTGCAGAAAATGCGCCATTTTGCCTGCTCGTCTGTGCACGTGTCACGTGGTACATCGGTTCTAGGTCCGTGCAAACGTTATAACTTTATTTTAAAGCATCTGGTTTTTTTTTACCAGATTTGCTTTGATTTCCTGTAGAGCACATCGTGAAACATCCAAAAATATAGACACGGATCTGGCACACGCTATGGATAGGCAGTACCTATGGGGGACAGGTCGCGAGGTCGAGTAGTGAATGCATTAAATCATACAGCTCAATGAAGCTGATTCTGTGAAATAAACATTGCAGAAAATCCACCATTTTGCCTGCTCATTTGTGCACGTGTCTCAGACAGACATGCATTTTCTCAGACATGCATTTACGGATCTTGTTCAAACTTGGCACATGGTACATCGGTTTGAGGTCCAAGCAAATGTTATGACCTTTTTTTTTTAACGTCTGTGTTTTTTTACGAGATTTGCTTTGATCGTCTGTAGAGCACCTCACGAAACCTCCGAAAATATAGATACAGATCTGGCAGACACTATGGATAGGCAGTCCCTCTGGGGTACAGGATGTGAGGTCTTGCAGTGAATGCATTAAATCATACAGCTCAATGAAGCTGGTTAATTTTGTTACGTCCCTTAAAAATTTTGTTCACTCAATATAATTCTCCAAACAGTAGAAAAAGATAAGTTTAATGCTTTGGAAATTATAGATTTTCTTGTGTATGTATGGAGGAGGGACAATAGCCTTGTTTGCTTATAGTAAATAGTGATATCGGCTTAGTTATAAGACACATTATTTCTTTAAATTATCAGATTTCACAACAGATTTCGACACTT
>CM068956.1:5899620-5924837 GCA_035128595.1 Eptatretus atami | reverse complement strand
ATGGACCTGCGGAAATGGCGATAAGGGAGGCGAGATGAGAGGGACAACTCTTTCTTGGAACGAAGCAAAGAGAGACCAAGATGCTGATGTCGTGTGCAAAGTTCAAGTGCCACGTAGAGTGTGGCCATGGCCATCGCAAACTCTTGGACCGCCCCCATGCATGGGAGTCCCTGTTATTGGCCGTCCACTGCTTGTGGGTGGGTTATCTTCCATGCGTCCTGTCCTGTGGAACGGTCCTGAACAAAATGTTCTGCCTTACTCACAAGCTCTGAAGCAGACCTTGCTTCCATGGCTTGCACAGCATGCCGGACAAAGAGTTTGTAATGGTCGTTCTCCACAAAGTGCAATGTGTTTTCCAGTGTGCCTTTGGTGTTAAATCGGTGCCACCAGACCTCACCTGGCTTTCCCTGATTTACAGGACGTTTCACACAACAAACCTCTCCTACACTGTCTTAAAGTTAACACTCACTGCTTCCTCAGTGCACTTTTTACAGGATGACTTATTCTGCCATTTTCCCTGTTACAAGAGTAATCTAACATACACGGACATACAGACCATACTATCTTACCACAATATAGCTATGGATACCCCCACCCCACCACACTTTTCCATCTTTCATGTAACAATATCATTTACACTGTAACAGTATTATGGAAGCTTAAATGCTACATATTATATGAACACCTCGAGCTAAAAGCTACATCAGAGTGGTGATCCGTTTGGGATTGCAACCCTCATCAAGGACTGCTTCAGCAGAACCGATGCTCTCTAGAGAGCATGGTGCTCAGATCATGCTAGATATGTTATTATCCAGAAAAAAAAAAAACAAGGGCTTGGACAAAGACAAAGGTGTTCCCATACCTACTCTAATATTTTGGCCTGACCCAAACATCTTACACAACACTTTTGATACAATACTGTTACAACCTTGATCTTCTTTTTCTACCTTCGCATGCTAAATGTTTAGTTGAGCCTAAATATTGATATTCTAGCTTCTACCTACCTCTTCACTTTCAATTTTCAAATAATATAGACATATGTACATAGTGTGCATTTCAAATGACATAACCAAATCTTTCCTCTTTTTTTATCAAAAAATATCCGATGCCCACGCCAATCAGTGAATAGTCAAGGATCTCACTATCAAACCTCACATGTCAGAAGCAATATACATCCTGCGAAGCTTTATTTGTCTGATGGTATTTCATCACCTTCCTCACAAAGCTTGATGGAATGCAACTTAGCTTGCATCATTTGTATCCACAGAGTGAAATTTCAACCTGGCATGTGTGCATTAGCTGTAATTAAATATTTCAGGAGGGAACAACCCCTAAAAATGCTCTCTTGTGTCAATATTCTTCAATGAGCTCCATTCAGAAGAGGCGACATGACCTCACACATTTTCACTAGCTTATTTATTTATTAGTAGGCACCCTGTGGCTGTTTGGCGACATCATCTTCTCGGGGTGCAGCTGTGCTGCTGATGCAGTGCCCCCGTTACTCATAAGCTGGTACTCATTTCGCTGACTTTGGAAAGATGATAGACTGAATCAACCTACCTGGAGATAATTCAACAGCACGACAGGGGTTTAAACTCAAGACCCTAGGATCGAAAGCCAGCCACCTCAACCGTTTAGCCAACGCCAGGCATTTCCACGAACTGCAATTTGTGTAAAAGATTATATTACATACAATATCATTAACTTAATTGATTTACCTCGGATAACAGCCAAAAGATAAAAACAGTAAGAAATTTTCTTCTTCTTCTACAGCATTATACCCACTTCAAGTGGATCGCTGACACGTATCCTGCTCCACATTTGGTTGATCGTATACCCATTCTTTATCCACACCTTTCTCCTTCGTGTTCGCTTCCACACAATGATTCCATCTCCTCTCCAGTCTGCTCTGACATCTCTCAATTTCCAAGTGGTATCATTCTCATATATTCTACCTACATACTCATCATTCCTTCTCATCACATGCTCATACTATCTCATTCAACTTCCCTGTACCTTCTTAGATGCTTCAACCACCTTCACAGTTCCTCTGAAGTATTCATTCCTCACATGCTCTTCTCACATTACACCACACAGCCATCTCAGCATCCTCATCTCAGTCACATCTAATCTTTGCTCCAACCTTCTCATTATTGCCATGTCTCCATGCCATACAACAGCGCCAGCCTCATGACCATTCTGTACACCTTTCCCTTTAGTCTCATCAGCATCTTTCCATTACAAAGCACTCCTGAAACCTTCTTCCAGGACTTGTCTGTCATATCAAAATCTGAACTTCTCAGAGCCACAAGGCCTTTGTCCATAGCTCAATGGAGTAGTGCTCTTCCCAGTAGAATGGTACACCTATTTCATGCCTGTCTTCCTCATGCTGTGGAAACCAAAACTCTCAACATCATTAGCAACTATCATTATGCAGTAAAAGCACACTGCCTGCTGCTCTCTCAGGGCAGACAGGTTGGTAGCCTTTTTAGCTATTTTCTACAATCTCTCAGGTCTTGTTCCTTCTGCTCTTTCATTCTTCCAACTGTTTTTCACTCCCATTGCCTCCTCATCAACACATTCTTCCAGCAACCTTTCTACTTGTGAAACTCCCAAGATCCAGACTCACTTCTCATCTCCACTCCTTCCTCTTTCCTTCCTCATTTGTGGGGGTCAAACACCCCCCCCCCACCCCTCCGTAAACTCCCTAAGTGAGCACAAATTTTGATGTCATCGATACACCTTTCGTACATTGAGGGCGATGAGAGTTGTGGTCAAGTTTCATCGAATTGTGTGTCGTTTCAAAGAAGATAGAAAATACATATTTTGGGAGGTAACCCCCCCCCCCACTAGGCTGCCTAAATGAGTGCAGTTTTTGATGCAGTCGACACACTTTGGTACAACACCGGTGATGAAGGTTGTGGTCAAGTTTCATCGAAATGTGTGTGTAGTTTTGGGAGAAAGAGTAAATTCCTATTTTGAGTGGGGAGGAGGGGTTAATCCCCCCTCCCCCCTGTAGGGACCCCCTTCATGAACGCAGATTTTAATGTGGTCAATACAACTTCGTTTGGCATCAGATATGAAGCTTGTGCCAAGTTTCATCAAAATTGTTTGTTTGGTCAAGCGATAATGACTGAAGTTACAGGTCTTTTGGGTCCTGAGGTATTTTGTGTCATGTGGGTTTTCAGGGTCTTTCAGGTTTTTTAGGTCTTCAGGGTCTTTTGGGTTTCTTATTTTGGGTCTTATTTTAGGTATTTTGAGTCTTTGGGGTATTCTATGTCTTTTGGGTCTTCTGTATCTTTGGGGCATTTTTGGCTCTTTGGGGTCTTTCAGGTCTTTTGGGTGTTATTTTAGGTATTTTGGGTCTTTGGGTCTTTTGGGCCTTCGGGGTCTTTGGGTCTTTTATGTTTCGGGGTCTTTTGGGTCTTTTACATCTTCAGGGTCTTATGCAGAAGTACATCATACATACGCACATACACACATACATACATTTACTCCATTATACGAGGGGCAGTCAATAAGTAACCTTGAAATGGCGATATATAATTGTTATATCTATGGGTATGAGTTATGTTTTGCCTGTTTTAGATTTGCAGAGGTATGATGTCAGTAGAGCAGTTCCAAGATGGTGGATCCCTTAGAAGCATACACCAGGGAGGAGCAACGTTCTGTCATCCGTTTCTTGGGAAGTGGGGTGTTGAATCCCAGTGAAATCCATCGCAGAATGAAAATGCATATGGTGATGCCTGTTTGTCACTGTCGCAGGTGTACAACTGGGACAGGAAGTTTTACAACCTGAACCCAGTCCATGAAACCAAGGGAGATGGAGAAAGGGGAGCTGAGTTGGTGCCACACCCCAAAACATCGATGTGGCAAACATTTGCAGATGAAACGCATAAAGTATGATGTGGAACAGGACAGGTTACCGATGTGGATTGCTTATGTCATCAACTGGAGTGCTGTAGTAAGCATCACTTTCCACTGCATCTGAAGTGGTGCCTAGTCGTCGTAACTTGTGGCCCTGGAATAGGAACATCAATGTGAGAAAGTGGACATCATACATAAATAAATAAATCATGTCTCAATATTACAATTCGTCGTCAAAATTTGTACATTTTTACCGTGAATATTTGTTGTAATGCATGCATCCCATTGTAACATGTAAAATGCAACATCTCATATCATGTAAAATGTAACATTTTAAGATAGCATTTTGTTTTGGTGCCCTGCTGTCAAAAAATGCCAAAGGATATTCGCAAATTTTTTGTTGTGGGATAGATTTCCAGTTTTCACAAAGGCAATGTAGAATTCAGCCGTGGATTGGAGACAATCTGTTGAAAGACTCAATTTAAACACATCCGCACAGCTCGTGCAAAACGCTGTATTGCCAATTTGCGAAGTTGTTAGCAAACGTCAGGTCCTACTTGGCTATGTTTCTACAAAGATGCCAAAGAAACGACCAATAAGTGGCGCTTGGGGCAAACTATCACAATCCTTATAGAAAGCCAAATCCTCAATCTATGCATTAGTAAGGACAATTGCTTCGGGTATGGCAAGTGAGCAGAAGGAAATTGTCACTAAATGGGTGTAGGACTACTTTTTGTCAGTTTAATATCCTAATATGAACCATATAAAAAGGAACCATCCTCTGCAAAACCTTTGTTAACGACTTTGAACATTTCTCTAATCATAACCCTAATGTTTTACTGCTTAGGCCTCTGGTTATGTTGCAATTACTTCAAGAATAATTTTATAAAAACAATGATGATATCAAAGGTGTGAAAAATTACTGAAGTTATGTTGCAATGAGAAGTCTCTTGATATAAAAATACTCTATCAACTGCTGCCTCAAACAAAGGGTGCAGGACGATACTGTTAAAAGAAGGATTTTGGATTCAAACACAAAATAACATCCTTTAGAATACATAAACATTTTCCAATCTGAAAAAGGCATTTACTTTGTCGATACATTGAACAATGAACAAACCAATTGATAATCTACAAGTAATAAAAACTTTTTTTTAAAATACAAAAGGATGTCGGGCTGTGACTCTAAAAAGTATGTAAACCAGGAATGGATGGTCACAAGAAATCATCATGTGTCCTACATCTTTCTTTGAATAATGGTTGTCCCGCACAAGACACTAACAAGAGCGAGAAAAGACATGAACTGTGTGTGTTGTGTGTTGTGTGTTGTGTGTACTGTATATATTTATATATACAGTATATATATATACATATATATATTGTTACGGCTGTGGAAATTCGCATTACACCATAAAGGTCCGTAGGTGAGATATATTCTTAAGTACATTGTTGTTAGCCCAAACCCATTGTTTAGAGGGAATTAATGTGATTCATTCGGGCTGCGATCCTTTGAGTTAGGCGTTTTTCTGTTTCTACCTTTGTTTTGAGCCAACCACTACAACAACAACAACAACGCCAGCAGCCACACCTACCTCACCACTCGCTACCGCAAACCTCACATCACCGCCATTCAAACAGCACCATGGCCATCGAACACGCCGAAACCCTCCACCACCTTCTCCTACGGCCATTCCCGCACCACCTGTGGCACGAGCGTCGGGCTATCTTCAGCGATGCACGCGAGCGCGAGTGCAGATGCGGTTTTTTCGAGGAGATTGGATCAGGATGCTACACGCCACATCTGATCCATCCAATTAGGAAGCGCGGGGCGGCTTGGCCCCGCCTCCAGACGCGCCTGACGAAAATCGGCTATGCAAATTTGAGGATCAGGAAGATACACGCCCCCTTTCTCCATCCAATCGCGAGCGTGGCTCCGCCCCTGAGTCGTTTGGATCCGAGAATTTGCATATGGTGGGTTCCTGGAGCGATAAAAAGACGAGCGCAAGGCGAATCAAGCAGTATCGTGGGCAAGTCAGAGACGGAGTCGAAGCAGTATCGTGGGCAGATCGGGAGACGGAGCTCGAAGCAGTATCGGTGGGGCAGAGTCGGGAGCGGAGCTCGAGCAGTATCGGTTGGGGCAGAGTCGGAGAGACGGAGCTCGAAGCAGTATCCGGGGGCAGAGTCAGGAGACGGAGCTCGAAGCGTATCGGTGGGGCAGAGTCGAGGAGACGGAGCTCGAAGCAGTATCGGTGGGCAGAGTCGGGAGACGGAGCTCGAAGCAGAAGTGGGCAACGGCTACGGAGTGCGAACGGCTGCGGAGGGGAGATCGGCTGAGGAGAACCTGGAGGCTCGGTCCGGGACGAGGAAGTCAGCGACGAGGTCACGTTGAATCGCGCATCGCGGGACTCGAGCAAGCCAGCCATACTCCCTCCCCAGAGCATCAACAATTTCCCTTTCCCCCCCCGGCTGAGAGAGAGCGACAAGGGGGCCCCGTTCCCACTTTACTCCAAGCAGGGTGCCAACGAAACTGGGCACCGCCGTGCAGCGACATTTTGCGGCTCGCCACGTGGGCGCGGGTAGGACCCTTCGTCTCGTGGACCTGGCCGTCATCCAGTTCCACGCGCATTAGGCCCACGGGCCCAGTCTGACTCCCTTGCCTTTGAGGGGGTCTTTTCTTTGCTTAGGTGTGAATGCGTGTTGTGCGCCGTGTCTTGTAAGGTAGAAACTGTATAAGTGTTGCCGAGTGTTCGCGTTAGTCGGTCGTAGCTCTGCGTTGCTTGCAATATTGTTTTTGTCTTAAATTGATATATGTGCATTTGCTAATTGTGGCTGTAAATACGTGCTATATGTGTGCTCCGTGTGCGCGCGGAATAAATGTGCATTGGTGAACTTTTCCCTTTCGCTCGTCTTTTCTTCATTGCCCTCCATCCTGCTTCACGTAAAGGGTTCGTAGTTGGTGAAAACCCCGGTAAATATCTGAACCGTCGAGGTCGACGATAACACGCTCGGTTATCCGATAGTACGGAACGGGCCGCCCAAGCGGCTCGTGTCCGGAGTCGACCTGCGGCGAGGTACGATCGCCGTTTACCATCCGCGTGGTACTTAGGTAGGTCGAGTTTGGCGAACACCCTATCCTACGCGGTGGCGATTGCACGATTGTGGTGAGGTCGAAAGGCCACCGTGACTGGCTCCGGGCGTAGTTCCGGGGGTCACGACTGAATTGCCGTCCGGTGGGCGACGTGCGCGTCTCGAGTTACGTGGGCCGTCGCACCGCCGGCGGTGCCAACGGCCACGTGACTCGAATTGCGGCACGTCGTCCCACCGGACGGACAATTCAGTCGTGACCCTCTCGACAACGCCGGGAGCAGTCACGGGTGGGCCTTTCGGCCTCACCACGATCGTGCCAATCGGCCACCCGCTGGGATAGGGTTGTTCGCCAAACTCGACCTACCTAATACCCACGCGGATGGTAAACCGGGCGATCGCACCTGCCGCAGGTCGACTTCGGACACGAACCGCTTAAGCGGTCCGTTCCGTGCTATCGGGATAACCGAGCGGTGTTATCGTCGGCCTCGACGTTCCAATTAATTATCGGGCGTATCACGCCCACTACGAACCCTTTTACGTGAAGCAAGATGGAGTTTCAACGAAGGAAAGGACGCAGCGAAACGGAACAATTCAACACAAAGCACATTTATTTCACACACACGGTAGCACACATATACAGCCATACAGTAATCACAAATGCACATATATCAATTTAAAACAAAAACAACAATGCAGAGCTACGACCGAATATGCCTACACACGGCAACACTTATACAGTTCTACTTTAGGGACGGCGCCAACACACAGTTACTCAAAAGCAAAGAGCCACCCTCATAGGCAAGGGGGCAGATGGGCCTGTAGGCCAATATTTGCGCGGGACCTGCAGGAGCGGCCAGGTCCGCGAGACCGGGGGGTCCTACCCGCGTCCTTTCGACGAGCCGCAAATGTCGCTGCGCGGCGGTGCCCCAACTTCGTGCTCCTTCGCGGGTTTCGTGGCACCGCTTGGAGTGGGTGGAACGGGCCCCTTTGTGCACTCTCTCAGCGCGGGGAAAGAGGGGGGGATTGTTGATGCCCTGGGGAGGAGAATGGCTTGCTGGTGGGTCCCGGACGAGGATCCCGCCGGACCTCGTCGCCGACCGCCGTCTTCCCTGCCTCGGACCCGAGCTCCTTGGCCTCCTCCCACAATTCTCCTCACACACGCCGCCGCTGCCACACTCCGCCCGATGACTCTGCCAAAAACTCTCTGCTTCTGCCTCTCCTCTCCTCTCTGCACCCGACTCGACTGCCAAGACTCTCTGCTTCTGCCTCTCCTCTCCTCTCTGCACCCGACTCGACTGCCCTTCACTGCCGTGCGCTCGGCGTTTTATCGGCCGGCAGGAGAACCAATATGCAGATTTCCGGATCAGGATGAGCTCAGGGGCGGAGCCACGCTCGCCCATTGGCCGGATGTAAAGTGGGCGTGTAGCATTCCTGATCCGAATTTTCATATATGGATTCCACACAGACGCGCCTGGAGGCGGGGCCAAGCCGCTCCGCGCTTGCTGATTGGACGGATCAGAAGTGGGCGTTGTAGCATTCCTGATCCGAATTCTCTCTCGGAAAGGCGCTATTTGCACTCGCGGCTCGGTGCGTATCGCGGAACGAGCCCAAGACAGCCCGACGCTCAGTGTTCACAGGTGTGTGGGAATGGCCGTAGCAGGAGAGAGGTGAGGGTGGTGGAGGGTTTTTGGTGGTGCTTTGATGGTTATGGCGTTGATTCAAAATAAAGATAGAACAGAAAAACGCCTAACTCAAAGCGTCGCACCCGAATGATCACATAAATTCCCTTTAGACAACGGGTTTGGGGCTAACTATACATGTACTTAGAGTTATCTCACCTACGGACCTGAATGGTGGTTTGCGAATTTCCACAGCCGTAACACTACCCCTCCCCTTTTTACAGACTCGTCCCGAGTCGTCAAATTTCGTGTGCCATCATGTGTAGTTCTCCCCTAGTACGTTTTACCTTCGGATCCCTGAGTGCGACATTCATGGTATTCGTGTCCCCAAAATAAATAACCTGAGGGCTGAGTAACTAACTAAACAAACCCACTCATACGGACGACTTAAATAAAATTGCCGGCGCTAGACAGACATGCCGGGGGCGCACTCATATTTACAATACAATACACCTTAACTTATAAATTTTACACTAACCATGGCCCAGGATCAATGGACTCTGCAGGGAGCAAAACAAAAAGTCACAGAAAACCGGTGCACGGGCCGCCACTGCAGGCCCGTGTTGTAGCTGCCAACAGGACAGTTCTTGCAGCTGCAAACTGTTGCTTGATGATCCTGGCGCACATGGAAATGAACAGGGGGGCAAAGCAAAATTGAACGGGGCTGGTGAACAGGGGCAGTGGGCATGGCATGGCAAAGGTGAGCAGGCAAACACAGCCTGCAGAACAAGGCTGTTGCAGGCAAACACAGCCGGCAGATGAACTGGCCGGCACAGGCCTTGAAGCAAAACACCAGCAGACGATCCGGCCGGCACAGGCCTTGCAGTAACACAGCTGCTGACGATCCGGCCGGTACAGGCCTCGTAGCAAACACAGCCAGCCGATGAAGTGGGCCGGCCTTTGCCTTTCAGTGGAGGTTGGTGGAGGGAGTGCGGTGGTGCTGGCCACTCAGAAGGCGGGCTCGGACCTACCTACCTGTCTCCTCCCACCTATCGCCTTTGCCTGTCACTGTCCATACCCACTCCCTTAATTTGTAAAACCCAATTTAGCCCCAACTTATTTTTTTGTTTGTTTTTATTTTTACTTACCACTAGAAAAGTCCCCTAACCCCCTTTACTGTCCTTGTTCGGCTAACCTATCGTCCCCTAGCCTACTCCCAACCCTACGTTCCCTTTCCGGAGGGAATGAGGGAGAGCTAGCGTCCTGTGTCGAGGCCCAACTCAAGCCTCAGGATGGCCTCGCAGACTTCAGCGATCTTTTACACAAAGTGGTCCAGCGGCCCACAACGAGAGCGAAGGGATGGATGGTGCGGAGGGGTACACTTCCTAATCTACCCTAACCATTAACTTTAAACTACCCCGGGGCTTTCAACAAGCGCCTCTCGCTTAAACTATTGGTTCTAACAACCCAGATTCCCGTCGCCTGTGTTGTGTCCTCAAATTTCGGGCCTCGCCCCCCAATTTCTTTCCGTGCCCTCACACGGTCTCATGGCTGGGACGCGTGGCTCCCCTTGGCAGGCACGACCCTCTGCCGATTCTCTAACGATGGCACCTCCGGGCACTACACTGCCTCCGAGCCTACCAGCTCCCTAAACACGGGGAGTGCCCTCCATGGCGACTCCCCTGAAACGCTCACGTGGCAGGCTGGCTGCCCGGGCCCCTTTCCGAGGGTCACCCTGCCCACAACACTGCCCACGCGGCTAATGGCGCCCCGGGCCCCGCACCATGCGGGCGCACCCGTGCCCACTACGCTATCCCGGCCCCCCATGGGCCCTTGGCCTAGTACGGCCGACTAGCCTGGTGCCCGGGGTACCCACTCAGCGATACTCACCTTTCGCAGCCACGCTCCCAGCCCGTCAACAGGGCTCCTGCACCCCTCCAAAACAGGTTTCGAGCCTACACTCCCACCAACAGCACAAACGACTTCCATTTTTGTTAATTTGACTACCCCAGCTAACTCACTCTACACTGACCCCGGGGTCCCTTGGCGCGGAGTCACTCCTCCCTCCAATCACTCATCGCACCATGCATTCCACATTCGCTCCATACACACAGACCCGCTGGCCTCACTCACTCAACACGTACATTTTTCCACTCAACTCACCAACTCTTCAACACACACATCGCTGAACTCTGCCATCCTGCTGACTACCTCCCCTAACTACCTCGTGCCCCACATCGTCCCTTAAACTATAGCACGTTCCTTTTAACACTACGTAGCTAAGCTACGTCCCCTCTACACATCCACAGTCTGTCTCTGTCTCCAAATGTCATAAATCCATTTCCCAACCAAAGCTCACTACAATCCCTCTACCTAATCCATTCCACGGACTCCATGAGGACTTACCCCTGCCCCATGAAGCCGGTCTAGCTAAACTAACCCTTCCCCCTAGCTAGTGCCATCCTGTGCCCTGCCCAAGGGGTCTTCCACCCCTTGCCCAGGAATCCTGTTCACCCGAAAGCAGGCTTGCTTTGTTTAATTTTTTTTTTTCAAATTTTGCGCAGCACCAGCGCGAACTTCAGCCTGCGCTCTTTGCACCTTGCCCGTGACGTCATGCAGCTGCACGCGTACCTCGTCCCTCTTGACGGTACCATCCGGCAGGGATTCACCTCCTGCCGGATTCCAACCACACGTGCAGCCATGACGTCACCGTGCGCACCACAAAAGCAAACCTCGCACTCCGAGGGGCTCCCCACGCGAACACATGTGCTCTGCCCGTTGGAGCTTAACACAAGCTCGCGTGGAGAAACCGTCGGTCCAAATCCGAAATCCTGCCTAAACTTTGTCGTCCGCGGGATCGGCAACATTCACCGCTGGCGTTTCCGGACCGGGTTTCACTTCCCGCAAGCGAGCACGTGGGGCCTCGTGCGTTGACGGCACGGACCGCCGCTCGCTGCTGGGTGAACCCGGCGCGGTTCCCACAACAGCTACGGCCGCTACCCGGCTTTTGTCCCTCTGTCGCTGTCGTCGTCGCCATTCCACCCACGCACACCTGCGTGTTACGACGCTCACTTCCATTTCATCACACTCACACCGGAGACGCGGCTGCATGCTCACGCATGCCCACCGTCATCTCCCTCACATACGCCTCTCTTACACACACGGTCTCTCTCACACTCGGCCGCTCACTCACTCGTGCCATTTCCCTCACACAAACCATACCACTCACACACGCGGGGGCACTCGCCCGCGGTGTCTCACTTAGACACGGGCGCTGGGAGGCACGCACTTCGGCACACTTGCCACCACACCACTCACACACGGGGTCTCTTCCATCCACGGGGTCTCATCCACACACGGGGCACACTCACACCTTGCACCACACACACCGGGACAACCACACTGGGGACAATCACACTGGGGACTGTGCCACCCCAAGGTTTTCCGGGGCCTCTATACCCCCCAAGCTCGGCGTGCACCCGTCCGCAGCACCCTCCCCTCAACTCCGCGAAGCCGACCGAACCCACCTGGTCGTGATCAGCTTCAAGGGGGCAAACTCCCTCCCCTCGTTCCTGGAGGAGGCCATCCAGCTGCTCACACCGGGTCTCTAACCAGTCCGCCAGCTCCCCCTCATCGTCCTCCACTAACTCTGTGTGTGGTGTGTGTGCGTCTTTACCCCCGTCTTTATCATGCAGTCTCTCCTCTATTTTTCTATCTCTGGCAATACTTCTACTTCCTGGCTCCTTCTGAGTCGTTCCTCCTTTCGGAACTTCCTGAGTTCTTCGTTCTCCCTCCGGAGTTTTTCAATCTCGTGGACTCTAATCTTGCTCCCCGTTTTAGTTGTTCAATTTCAAACTCGAATAGTTTTTTGTTTCTCTCCCACTGTTCCTCCTTCTCCAGTTTCGTTGTTTGCTTCATTTGGTTAATCTCCTTTTTGTGTTTCATTCGCTGTTCTTTGTCCATCTCCTCGCACTCCAGCCTCGCCTTTTCTTTAAATTGGTCCTGATATTCCTGTTTTCTTGTTACCTCCTTCTGCAGTTGCTTTACCCCAAATAGAGTTTCCGTTTTTGCTCTTCTAACTCTTTCCTCAGCTCGCTCTCCGCTTGTTCCCACTTATGGATACTCAACTCTATTTTCCCTATTTTTCCCTTCCATTTTCTTCTTTAATTCTTCCCAAAGCCGCCGATGTCCGGCGTAGGCGCGCTTGACCTCGCTGCCATGCCCACGTGGTTTGAAACGATTGTTGGGAGCGCTCGCCTCTGTCCGCCATTCGCCGCGCCATAAATAGCCGCTCGCTCCGTGCTGCGCTGAGGTGCGATCGCGCCGCCATTATGCGACTCAGCCCGCCGGCAAAGTCCGTGCTCAGAGTATGAGGGTGAGCTCCCTCTGATTTAAAATTACAAGAAGTAGTACCATCCCGGGCCATGGATTCTAAATTATTACACATATAATTTCTACCCCCGGCACCCGCTCGCCTTGAGACGCCATCTTATTTCACGTAACGGGTTAATTAATTGCTCGTAATTTGGAGGGAATCGGGGGTCGCTCCTCTCACCCCTGGACCGATTCCCGCGAATTTAGCTTGGAGACCGAGAGTTCCTTTCCCGCTCTCTTACACCCGTGTTGTGAATTCGCGCCCGCCGGCGTGCCAACGGCCACGTGACTCGAATCGCGGCACGTCGCGCCCACCGGACGGACAATTCAGTCGTGACCCTCTCGGACTAACGCCGGAGGCCAGTCACGGGTGGGCCTTTCGGCCTCACCACGATCGTGCCAATCGGCCACCCGCGTGGGATAGGGTTGTTCGCCAAACCCGACCTACCTAAGTACCCACGCGATGGTAACCGGGCGATCGCACCTCGCCGCAGGTCGACTTCGGACACGAACCGCTTAAGCGGTCCGTTCCGTGCTATCGGGATAACCGAGCGGTGTTATCGTCGGCCTCGACGGTTCCAATTAATTATCGGGCGTATCACGCCCACTACGAACCCTTTTACGTGAAGCAAGATGGAGTTTCAACGAAGGAAAGGACGCAGCGAAACGGGGAACAATTCAACACAAAGCACATTTATTTCACACACACGGATAGCACACATATACAGCCATACAGTAATCACAAATGCACATATATCAATTTAAAACAAAAACAACAATGCAGAGCTACGACCAAATAGCGTACACACGGCAACACTTATACAGTTCTACTTTAGGGACGGCGCCAACACACAGTTACTCAAAAGCAAGAAGCCACCCTCATAGGCAAGGGGCAGACGGGCCTGTAGGCCAATATTTGCGCGGGACCTGCAGGAGCGGCCAGGTCCGCGAGACCGGGGGGTCCTACCCGCGTCCTTTTGACGAGCCGCAAATGTCGCTGCGCGCGTGCCCCAACTTCGTGCTCCTTGCGGGTTTCGTTGGCACCGCTTGGAGTGGGGTGGGAACGGGGCCCCTTTGTGCACTCTCTCAGCGCGGGGGAAAGAGGGGGGGATTGTTGATGCCCTGGGAGGAGAATGGCTTGCTGCTGGGGTCCCGCGACGAGCATCCCGCCGCGACCTCGTCGCCGACCGCCGTCTTCCCTGCCTCGGACCCGACTCCTTGCCTCCTCCACAATTCTCCTCACACACACCCGCTGCCACACTCCGCCCGATGACTCTGCCAAAACTCTCTGCTTCTGCCTTCTCTCTCTCTCTGCACCCGACTCGACTCCCAAGACTCTCTGCTTCTGCCTCTCCTCTCCTCTCTGCACCCGACTCGACTGCTATTCACTGCCGTGCGCTCGGCGTTTTATCGGCCGGCAGGAGAACCAATATGCAGATTTCCGGATCAGGATGAGCTCAGGGGCGGAGCCACGCTCGCCCATTGGCCGGATGTAAAGGTGGGCGTGTAGCATTCCTGATCCGAATTTTCATATATGGATTCCACCAGACGCGCCTGGAGGCGGGGCCAAGCCGCTCCGCGCTTGCTGATTGGACGGATCAGAAGTGGGCGTGTAGCATTCCTGATCCGAATTCTCTCTCGGAAAGGCCGCTATTTGCACTCGCGGCTCGGTGCGTATCGCGGAACGAGCCCAAGACAGCCCGACGCTCAGTGTTCACAGGTGTGCGGGAATGGCCGTAGCAGGAGAGAGGTGAGGGTGGTGGAGGGTTTTTGTGGTGCTTTGATGGTTATGGCAGTTGATTCAAAATAAAGATAGAACAGAAAAACGCCTAACTCAAAGCGTCGCAGCCCGAATGAATCACATAAATTCCCTTTAACAACGGGTTTGGGGCTAACTATACATGTACTTAGAGTTATCTCACCTACGGGACCTGAATGGTGGTTTGCGAATTTCCACAGCCTAACAATTTATATATATATATATACTAACTGTCTCTTCACCATCAAAGACAACACTCCAGAGATGAAAATTACAAATGGCAACTTGGAGTGTTGAGGAGGAGATAATCCTCCAAATGTATTCCATACATGAGGCATGGGGGAGGAAAGGTAAGGGTGAGTGATTCAGGGACCAGCTGATAAAAAACGAAATTGGATATCAGGGTGGAGAGAGTTTCCCTTGAGAATTTGAGAAGGGTTTTTTTCAACAGTTAAAAGATATCTAGATAAAGATAGAAAAGAAAAAATTACATCTATGGCAACGCAACAAGTGGCAAGAGATTAGAGCGAGGGGAGCTAAGTACTCACTTGAAGCTGAAGAAAGGGATGTCAGGAATTTGGCCAAGATAGCACAAGAGGAAATTATGTCTGTGCAATGAGACGGGGAGCCAAACTCCGACATAGAGCCAGTCCAAAGGCAGCAAAGAACGTATGGCTAAAGCAGAGAACGAGGGTGTCCCCATGAAAGAGAGGCAAGACCGATTCAGAGAAAAGGACCAGGTGAGTCAGGGACAGACGAAGGGGAAAACAGTGGAAAGGCGGATGATGGGCAGAAAGACATGGGAGAGCAGCAGAATGAGGGAGAGGAGGAGGGTGAAGAAGATGAAGAGCAGCATTGGTTGAAAGAAGAGTTGGCCAACAAAATAGAAGAGATAAAACTGATAAAACTAAGAGTGAGACCAAAACTCCATCATAAAAAACAACAAATGGACAAAAATCCTGGTGAGGCAGACCAACCATTCAATTAGAAGAATGATTTCAAAATCATCCACCTTCAAATAAATCAATATCATGTGTTTTGCAGCAGCATTCTTCATTCAAGAAAGAGTAAAGAGTAAACACAAGAAGAGGAAAAAGAAATTAGGACCTACAAATAGAAGCCAAATCCCACCATGGAAACAGGATTAGAGACACAAAGAGAATAAGTGAGGAAGGAAGTAGGTCAGATACAACAGTTCAGGAAAGGAAACAGAAGCCCAAAACTAATAAAGAGAATACAAAGAATAAAAAAACAAATACAAAATTGAAGACAAAGACCTTGAGTGCTTGGGTGATGAAAACAAACTCAAAATAGAAATGATAGCAAGGAAGGTTAAAAAAAAAATAACCTATGAGGAAGCAAACAACAGAAGAAAACAAAACCACATGTTTGCGAGTAACCCAAAGAGATTCTACCCCAAATTAGGGAAACAAAAACAGAATGTGTCAACTCCCCCTGAAAAGGAAAAGCTAGAAAAATTCTGGAAAGGAATTTTTGAAGATCAAAAGGAACATAACAAGGAAGCAGAATGGATCCCAAACATGGAAAAGAAGAAGTAATATCTCAAGGGAATGACTCCAGTGATTATTGATGAAGTTAAAAATTAGAAAACAACTTCAAAAAATGCCACCAAACATTAAAAACCCAGACCCAGATGGAATTCCAAACTTCTGGATAAAACAACTTGATGCTCTCCACAATCACGATGCCAGGACACTTCAATGAACTGATCCAAGAGGAAAAGGCAGTGGATGAGTGGCGTGGAGATGGAAACCCATTTATCATCCCAAATTCAGAAGAAACCCAATTTCCTCACAAATACCGGCCAATAACATGCCTTCAAACAGGAATCATTACAGAAATGATGTACCATCACCTAACACAACAAGGAGGTTTGGAGGGAGAACAAAAGAAATGTAGGAGAGGTTGTTGTGGAACAATTGACCACCTGTTACTGAACAAGGCCATACTTGATAATTGCAAAATGCGAGAAACAAATTGTCCACGGCCTGGATATACTATAAGAAAACTTTCGACAGTGTCCCACATTTGTGGATGATAAAATGCATGCAAATATACAAAATCAATCCCCAAATAATCAAACTGATTGAGAAAGCAACGGAGCTCTGGAATACCTCATTGATATTACAACACTCAGAAGGAAATATCGAAATAGCAGATGTGAAGATACGATGTGGGATCTTCCAGGGAGACCGTCTTTTCCCCCTCTTGTTTTTTTTTCTGGCTCTGGACCCACTGAGTAACCTCGTCACCAAACAAGGACACGGATACACCCCAACAATCAATATAAGAACATCCAAATAAACAGGAAAGGTGACACACCTACTATACATGGATGATATTAAGCTCTTCACACCGAATGACGAAAAATGGATAGAACAGCTAACACTAGTAAAACGGTTCTCTGAGAACATTCAAATGGAATTTGGACTCGATAAGTGTGTCAAGTGCTCATTTGTCGAAGGTAAATCAACAAAAACAAACAACATAAAAATTGACCTCAAACAATATAGCAGTTAGAAAAAGAAGCATCATACAAATACCCCAGAGAAGAAAAAGGCCACCAAATATGTCACAAACAAATACGCAAAACAATCTCCAAGGAATACCGAACGTAGAACGAAGCTGATCCTGAAAATGTACCTCTCCCCAGGAAACAAAATCAAAGCCATAAACCAACTTTTGGTCCTTGCTGTCAAAACATGCCAAAGGATATTCGCAAATCTTTTGTTGTGGGATAGATTCTCAGTTTGCTTGAAGGCAATGTGGAATTCAGCTGTGGAATGGAGACAATGCTGTTGGAAGACTCAAGTGTTGGACTAGCTGAGTATGTGAAATGCTCAACAGACTATCGGATTCAATTTGTAAACAAACATGAACATAACAAACCTCTAAAAGTATTCCTAATTCACCTTGCAAGGAATTTCCAAAAATACGTGTGAATAAAAGACACCGATTTGAAACAGCAACAAGTACAGCCCTAACAATTGCAAGAAAGACAAAATAAATATATAAAAATAAATATCAACAACGACACACCAACAACTGGGAGAATGACAAAAGAGCAGGAGAATACAAAAAATTACCCCCGCGTGGGGATGAACGTCATCTCTATAATACCACAAGTTCTCAATGTTCAGTTAGACCGAAGACTACTGCGCATCTCGACTGCGCAGTTTGGTTAAAGATGACTCGGCATTTTGGCGCGTGCGCACGGAATTATATTTTGAAAATAATGCGACGTTTACATTTCGGGTTTTGAAACTTTTGCACCTTCGGCGGAAAATGTATAAATATACAAGGTCAGCTGCTATGCAATGACACCATTCACTAACTTTTACCATGCCCAGTAGAATATATAGCCTCCTGAAGGTAGGGCAGTTTTTGAAAACTTTGAAGTCACGTGACGCGAAAACGAAAGCGAAATTCGAAATCCGTCCCGACCAAATTTAGAATATGTCCCATAGATTCATATGCTACAATAAAATTCAAGATCGCTTGAGAAATAGCGGAGGAGATAGAATTTGAAAATCGTCATTTTCGCAACTTCAAAGGCTCGTGACCTTGACCTTTCGGTAGACTTGAAAGTCATACCATCGTGTACGTCTCATCGACCTCTATCAGGATCACTAATGACGAGATCTCCCGCTTCAACTTCATTGTGGAACGGACGGACGGGCGGATCGAAGGACATCGACACCATATTATTAGGTCATGCTCGAAGAGATGACCTAAAAAGGAATTGGACTGAATTGGGATCGACAAAGCAGGCTCAGGAATGGCTAAGAAGAGGTCAGCTCAACTGGACGGAGAACGAATAATAATACTGTAAATGCCCAAGATCAAGGGCACTACACGATGGATTTATAAAGATGGCGGGACTGAGCCAGATAGACAAGTGTAGGTTTTGCAAGACAGAAACAGAAAGTACCAGCCATCTGCTTTCAGGATGAAAAAACCTGTTATCGGAACAACTTTATACACAATGGCACAACAAAGTATGCAAAGTATTCATTGGCATATCTAGGAAACTTTCAACATCCCAGTTCCAAAAAACTCATGGAAACATGAACCAATAACAGGACAATCATTGAAAAAGGATGTCATGCTCATGTGCGACCGGATGATCCCATCGAGCGTGAACAGAGAGAACAAATCCTTGCGACTGGACATCGTTCTCAGAAACAAAAAGGAAAAGACAGCATTGCGATTGAGATACCAGTACCCAGCGATTTTGGCTTAAATAATGAAGAAATCAAGAAAATGACCAATACCAGGATCTCAAAAATGAGATCAAGAGATCTTGAAGATGAAGTGGGTCAAATTCACCAACAGTGATAATTTGAAGCAACAGGAATAATAAAGAACCACCTCACTGAGATTTTGAAAACCATCCACGGGAATATTACTACAACTAACTACAGTACAATTGGAGGCAGTCCGGGGTTCGGTGACGATCCTGAAAAGAGCCCTCGGAACAAAACTCTGAAAAAACAAAGTGAACAGATTTGCCATAATCTGTGATCCCTGACTGAAGTGAAGGTGGATACTTTGAGTCCTGGGAGGACTTCATTCCATCTCCTCAAACCCACAAATGGAGATAACCAGCGGTACACAGGTTCTTGCACTTGACATTGCGAATGTGCGCATCACAGATATACAAAACCACACACATGCATACTCACACACAAACACGTTCATGACCCTCGACATTGCGAATGTGCGCATCACAGATATACAAACCACACACATTCTACCACACACAACAACGTTCAGCACTCGACATTGCGAATGTCGCATACAGATATACAAAACCACACATTCATACTCACACACAAACACTTCAGCACTCGACATGCGAATTGTGCGCACACAGATATAAAACAACACATTCTACTCACACACAAAACGTTCATGCACTAACATTGCGTGCGCACACACACGTCTTGTGTCGGGACAACCATGATCAACGAAAGATGTAGGGATGGTTTCACATGAATATTTCTGTGACCATCCCTATCTTGTTTACAAATTTTTGGAGGAACATCCAACAACCTTTTGCATTAAAAAAATACGTTTTTTTTACTTGTTTCTTTACTTTTTTAGAAATGTGTTTGCATGCTGAAGAATTCCATTGATATTGCACGGAATTGTTTTTTTATTCTTAAAATTTGTGTATAGAGTATATATACCCATACTATATATATATACACATATATACATACAATACTATATATATCATACATACATATATATACATATACATATATATATCATATATATATACATATATACATACTTAATATATATAACATATATATCATATCATACATACATATATACATATACATATATATATATATAACATATACTGTACATACATACAAACATACATATATATATTATATATACATACTACATATATACATATATACATACATACATATATGTACATATATATACATATATATATATATCATATATTACATATACATATATCATATACATATCTATACATATACATATATATATAATATACATATACATATTAATACATATATATACATACATATTATATATATATATTATATAATAATATATATATTAGTATATATATTTAACTTTCTTTGCCTTCTCCGTGTTCTCTCTTTCATCATTTTAAACTACTATCTATCTATCTCTATATGTATGTATAGTATGTATGTATGTATGTATGTATGTATGCATGTATTATTAAAAAAAAATATTTCCACATTACGTATGCAGACCTGTAGTTATTTATTGGAAATCTGTAGTTCTCTTGAAGCATCCAAAGATAGACTGTAAAATATTCTTCTTTCTTGGTCACTAATTCACTGGGGTCCATTTCCCTGTGTTACACCATTCTTACAGTTTATTGCTATCGACTTAACTTGACAGGTGCGGGGCAAACATCCACAACAAAATCTAATACCTTAAGCATGCCATCATCAGCACCCATCTGTTCATGTCAGGTTCATAATTTGCATTGTCTTATGTTATGCAAATGCACCTCAGTTGTCGTAGGTATATTTTTCCATTTAATTCCCGTCATCGCCTCGTTGCTTTTCCTCACTAAATAGTCATTATAGTCACTGCGACTGGACGGAATATCAGGCAAACGTGCTGGCGAGATGGTGGTGTGGTCTGTAAATGAACAGGTATATACACAATGTTCGTGGTGAGCTTACAGGTACGGTGCGGCAGAAAAGCATGGAGGGTTTTATACAGATGGCTATGCAGCCATATCTTGGCAGCAACATTTTGCCACCTCAGAAGATCCCGATCTCCTGGGTTGAGATATCACACTGCTGGCCAGTCAATCACCATAGAAGCCACGGGCCCTGTCAGATGGAGAGAGCTGCCATTGACTAAGCTCCAATCAATTATTATTCGTGCAACTTGGCGCTTCACCATCTTTTATTCGTCCTCGGCGAACCCTGCTGTCCATCCACCTGGACTTACACATATTGTCACCAGTGAAATTAAATTTCACTGCTTTATTTTCCTTTGTCTTTTCTCCTCTCTGTCCATTTTCCTTCCAATTCCCATTGATAAAATGATTATTCATTTTTTCGTGTGTTTATTCTATTTCGTTATCACTACTGCAGTAGTTTTTGGAAGCCTTATTGTGCAGACCAATTTTAAAAGGTGGTCATTACATGTTGTGGTAATTTGTTCATTTGTCTCTTTTATTCTTCATGCGAGCCCTTTCATCAGCATTTTTCTGTTTAAGATATAATTGAGGTCGATGGCAGCAACTCTCAAAATACTGTTCATTATCTCAGGGAGTGTTCTGTAATAGATGATGATGATCAAGAAGCTCTCTGCCTGTGACATACAAAGCCACCTTCATTTCTGGATTTCTGACTTCCTTCACTCACACAATCAATGTGTCACCATCAATGGAGCCTTCTCTTTCCCTCTTCCAGTGGAGGCTGGAGTTCCCCAAGGTCGTGTGCTGGGCCCAGTCTTGTTCCTCACCTAAATAAATGATCTCTTCAAAGCTCAGGAAAACCATCTCTTCCTTTTTGCAGACGACTCCACATTGTGCCATGCAGGTCTCCATTCCACTGTGAGGCAGACTGCAACTTCTCACTGTCTGCTGATCTGAAATTGATTAGATGGTGAATGGAACATGTCCTTCAATCCAGAAAATTAGAATTGTTTCACCGTGTTGCTCCGACGGGATTGTCAAACTATACCCCTTATCTATTTTCTTGCTCAGTCATTGAAAGAGGTTCAGTATATTGAATTTCTAGGCCTCACCATTAGCTATGACTAATGGTGAGGCCGAGACCTCTTCTGGGCCAATTAAATAGCAAAGCCAACCTCCAAAGCCAGCCGCAGACTGGGCATTCTCCATTTATCCAAACTTTTCCTTGAAAAATCAGTTACTCACAGTCTACATGGCCTATGTGCAGAGCACAATGGAGTACTGCTCTCCCCTTTCGGCTGGGGCCCCAGCATCACATCTCTGTCTCTCCTTGATCATATGTAATTGAAAGCTCTCAACATTATTGGCATCTCCCACGATGAGGCCGAATCACAAAGTTTGTTGCTTTCATGCCGCAGACATCCCCCCAACCCCTCCCCAAAAAAGCAAAAAAAAAAAAAAAGCAAAAAACAACACCAGCAATTTCTACAGATCGTGTAGTAAATGAAGTGCGAGTTGTAACTTTTACCTTGAGAACAGGTACTGTTCCACATATGGCAAATTATTCAATTATGGCAAATTATATTTCCATATTATCTTGCTGTGTTTGTTTTCAGATTCAATTAAACTTAATTTTGTATTCATCTCAAAATCTGCTTTTAGATACGGGATTGTTTGTTGATTTAGTATGAACAATTTACAAGATTGTGGAAAGCAGTTGAATGGGTAAATTGTTTTTTGGTTTGCACTGACTGCCAAAACATTGTGGATATTAATTGAAAAAAAGGTTGGAGAACAACGTCAAACTCTTTTGTATTTGAACCAAACTACCGTCCTTTCTTAAATAAATATACAGGGTGTCCACAAATTACCATTCCAAATTCAAACCATAATAAAAAAAATTATGAAATGGGATGCAATGACATAGTTTGCTGTTAGTGAAATAATTTTCTCAACATTTTATTGTCATGATTTATCAAGATCATCATCCAATCCAAATAGACTTCTGTTGACAGTGTTGCTATCACATGCCAAGCCAGCCATTCCTTATCAACCATTTAATTGGAGTGCTTGCTTGAGTGATTAAGCCTCTTTTCCAGCACCCTACAGTCGATAGTGGTACAGTTCGTGTCCCGATCGGGATGTACAGTCAGCAGTTGCTACAATGTAGAGGTACATGTGGGTAGATTTAGATCTGTAAAGGTACTTTCCATGGGTGTGGGTACATGCCTGCATGCTTGGTTACGGGCGCCGTGGTGACAAAGTTTCATCCTGTATCTTATGATGATGATGATGATGATGATGGGTGGTGGAGGTTTTAACTTTTAACCGGAGCAGCGAACGAGCGATCACGTTTCCGTTTGTCCTCGTGACTGTTTCCAAAGCAATTGGTTATTTTATATGAACCAGGTGTGCTTTCGAAAGGTTATATGGTTTCTCTTTGTAAGTTTCAAAGCAAAATATATTTGGTATTTATCGTACGACCAATAGAAAATGGATTTCAGACATTATTTTGTTTCCATCTTCACCGTTATTCTATGCAGAATCATTTTGATGAAACCGTATGAATCGTAATTAACGCTTCACCGCACGTCTGTCTTCCCTTCCCCCACTCTCCTCACGCTGCCTTCCTCTTCACTCCCCCACCTCTCCTCACTCCCTCTCCCTCCTCTCTCCTCTCTCTTCCCCCCTCCACTTCCTCACTCTCCCCCATCACTCTCTCCTCACCACCTCTTTTTCTCCCCTCTCTTAGTATTCTCATCAGTGAAGCGAGGGGTGGTATTTGCTGGTATAATAATAACCAGAGTGGTGTCAAAGCCACCCAATGCTCGCCTGTTTATACATTTATCGTTTTTAAAAGACAAGTCTAATAATATTTTTTATAAAGCATTGCAGTGATGTCTGATCCAAATAATTTTAAAGCAATATATGTATTTGTATATTGTAATCAGTAAAAAAAATAGTGTGGTAGATAAAAAGATTAGAAAGGAAATAACTTGCACCAAAAACTTTAACATTTTCACGCTTACACTGATGCTGACGCTGACGCGCACGCCGGGGGTATCGCTATAGCTCTCTGTTCTTCGAACAGGCGAGCTAAAAATAGGACTGTGCATCCTGAAGCTCACCTGGATCAGGAGCAACAATCACTCAAACCCACTACAGATGCCCATACACCCTGATTTTCTTTTTATGGCAAGAACAAACTTTGTTACATCACGAGTGATGAAGGTCGTGGTCAGGTTTCATTGAAATTGTGTGTGTAGTTTCGGAGAAGAGAGCAAATACCTATTTTTTTTTTTGGGGGGGGGGGGATCAAATCCACCACAGACCCCCATACACCCTGATTTTTTTTTTTTTAATGCCGTGAACAAACTTTGTTACAACACAAGTGATGAAGGTTGTGGTCAGGTTTCATTGAAATTGTGTATGTAGTTTCGGAGAAGAGAGCAAAATACTATTTGGGGGGGGGGGGGGAGTCAGAACCACCCCCTCCCATAGACCCCCTTAATGAGTGCAGGTTTTGTTGCAGTCAATACACCTTCGCTCGGCATCAGATATGAAGCTTGTGGCCAAGTTTCATCAAAATTGTGTTTAGTTCAAGCGATAATGACTGAAGTGCCTAAAGACTCACTGACTGACTGACTGACTGACTGACTGACTAACTGACACTGTTCGATCACATAAGCTCACCAGACTAAAGTCAAAGTGAGCTAAAATGGTACCATTGGAAAGCTAATAATCGATTTGATCATAAACATGCCCGTTTTAAAAGCCCCTCATTCTGGGAGGAAGAGAACGAAGCAGGAATTGGAACATTAAATATACTGTCGTGGTGCTAAAGGTATGACAGCATGAACCTTTTGGGATAAAGCGTGACGGACAAGGAGGGAGCACACAAAATTAAATAACATAATACTTCTCGAAGCGTAGAAAAATAAAAGCGGGGTAAGCTTACCCATTGCGTAAGCATACGAACTAAGCATACAAACTGTGTAAGCATACAAAATTTGTGCTTCCTCATTGTCTCGGGTCGCTTACCTGCATTTGATTTTTCTCGTTTTTTCCCCATTTATTTCATATTTTCATTTACGGATGCTCTCCAACGGTTCTGTAATTTATCCTGGTGTATTGGCTTTGATGTCCGTCAGCATGCAAAATTACCATGCGTCACCATTGCCCTGGGTCACTCACCTGCATTTTTTAATTTTTTTCATTACCTCCACCACCGAAGGTGAAGCTGGTTACGTTTTCACCCCTCTCTGTCTGTTTGTTTGTCAGTCTGTGTGCAGGATATCTCAAAAAGTTGTGGACG
>CM068956.1:5870158-5893413 GCA_035128595.1 Eptatretus atami | reverse complement strand
ATCTCTCCGACTCTCTGGAAAATCCTCTTTATCTCTTTGCTGATGACTCCACCTTCTGCCGTACCATCTGCCATCCCTCACACCAGCAAGCAGCAGCTTCTTTGCTCTCTGCAGATCTGGGTAAAATAACAAACTGGTCCAATACATGGAGCATGTCTTT
This sequence comes from Eptatretus atami, assembly GCA_035128595.1. Lineage (NCBI taxonomy): Eukaryota > Metazoa > Chordata > Myxini > Myxiniformes > Myxinidae > Eptatretus > Eptatretus atami. The sequence continues at coordinate 5,893,253 of CM068956.1, read as the reverse complement.
CAATACTGACACATCTCACACTCTCACTGTGTCTCTCCGAAAGGACCGTTGACCCCCCGCCCCCCCCCCCCATCATCACTTTCTCAACAATCTTCTTGGAAGAAGGTCCTTTTATTCAACTTCCTGGGTCTCACTATTCCTGCCATGATCTTTCCTGGGAAAGCCACATTTCCAACCTGGCCTCCAAAGCCGACTGGAATCCTCCGTCATGCAAAGTCCTTCCTTGACCCACATGAGCTACTGACCACGTACAAACTTTCGTCCACAGCCTGATGGAGTACTGCTCTCCCCTCTGGGCTGGTTGCTCCTGCCTCACTCCTTTCTCGCTTCACACTGTGGAAACAAGGCATTTCGGATCATCTGGTACCTCCCGCGATGAGGCCAGAGTCTTTGGGCCCTCTCACTCTCTCACCGAGGCAGGTCAGATACTTCCTGTCTTCTTCCGTCTCCTCTCCGTGTCGCCCCCCCCCCCCCCTGCTCTGTCTGCGATTTGTCCCCACATATTCCGACAGGGCGCTCAAGGTCCACCAACAACCCCCTTCTGGTAAAACTCACCAAAATCACGAATAACTGCTCACCTTCACCTCTTAATTCTCTTTTTCCCCACCTTTGGAATAAACTCCCTCACTCTGCTTCATTCCTATTCTCCCTCCAGGCTTCAAAACAGCTGTTCACACACCACCTCTTATCGACCCCCATCCAAATCCTCGATCTTTCTACCAACCGCGTTAATCACCCCAAACTCACCTCCTTCAAATTCCCTGCTTTCTTCCTAAAGTCCCTGTAATGTCCTTTTTTGTTTACCCCGTGTTCCCACCCCATCCTTCCACAGATCGCCTAATGTCTCTGTTCCCCACTGTTTTGTCTTTCCTCCTCCCGCCACTCTTGTCTCATGCCCCCCTTGCTGTGCGTTGTGTGTTGGCTCTCATGAGCCTCGACAATGTATACAAAAAAACAAAAAACCATTGATGTAAAAGGCAATTGAGGAGGTTTGAAACGTTTACCAAATAAAGCACGTATTTACAGCAAGGCAATGGTCACAATAATTAATTCACAAAGTAATCAAAGACATATGACAACAGACTTAACGAGCACATAAAAAAGAACCCCTTAGATGTTGTTACTTACTCACAAAATATGAGACAAGTGTGCTGCATTCATCCGAGAAAAGTCGATAGGAGGAACAAAAAGAAGATAGAGGCAGGGTGAGGCAGGGTGAGGCTTCCGTGCGGCCTCTTTCTTACCCTGGATAAACAGGCGGGCTTAGGCGGATCTCAAAATTGAGGGAAGGGAATGGAAGGGAAGGAAATAAGGTGGTGTGTGGTGTGTGTTGTGTGTGTGTGTGTGTCGTGGGCGTGCTGTTAGTTATGTGTAGGGAGAAGTGTAGCATATGCGGTGTAAGCTGTAAACGAAACGGTGTGAGGTGCAAAACCGTGCCTCACCCACTTGTAGACAGAGGTCAATCGCGATGGCTCTTTTGTACGTTGTGAGCTCTTTGTGCATCTCAAGTAGACAAATTAGAGGTTCTTAGATAAAGAAGAAACGATCGTGTACAGTAAGTCAGTATGGAGCTACTGCTGTGCGCCAAGGACCTCGTAGCATTGTCTGTGCTCAGGCCCTGTGTTCATCTTGCCACAGTGCAGCCCATCTCAGGCCAGTGCAATTTGTCTCAGGTCAGTGCAGCTTGGCTTGGCCCAGTACAGATTGGCCCACAAACAGGCAGGCAACTTCACTCCTCAACAGGCAGGCAGTTTTCCTCCACGAGCAGGCAGGCAGTTTCCTCCACAAGACCCCAGTGCACACGAACAGCAGTTTCACCCCAACGAACAGCAACTCCGAATAGCTCCGTTGCTTTGGCTTTTATCCCTTCCAGGCCAGGCTTGACCTCGGTGGGCTAAGTTCACAAGGGCACACTCTACCCCCACCCCGAGGTGGGGCTCCAGGGGGCAAGGTTTGCCACCCGCTCTTTGACCCCACACGGGGCACTCTCATTGGCTCACGCTTACAAACTCTTGTTGGCAGTGATGTTGCGGTGTAGAGTTCTCAAACAGCCGACTGCAAGGCAGAAACATTCCTTTCAAGCGATGCTATTGACTTGTAATGTGTATGCTGTGTGGCTTGTTGCGTTGTGTGTCTAAGTCGTGCGATGGGAAGGATGCTGGGGGTGGGTGAAGGAAAGGGGGGAATTTGTATGGGTTTGACGACGGAAGGGATTGTTGGGGATTTAATTGAGGTAGGGTTCTTAAACCACTACGGGGCTCGTGAGGTGAAGGGTGTAGGCTTTTAGGGAAGCATGGGGAATGAAGGTTTGGGAGTTTAAGGATGAGGAAAAGAGATGCAGGGATGGATGGATGGATTGTTAGGTGGATTGATGGATGGAAAGATTGAAAGCACACAGGCAAAAAAGTTCACACAATACATATTCCCCTTCTTCCCCTGTTACGAAGGGATGGGACCTGACTAACCACACATCTATCTATCTATCTCTCTATATATTACTAAAACTCTCATCTTGTGCATATGTATGTATGTATGTTATGTTCCCAAAATGGTACACGACAGCACAAACATTTTAGGGCTACCTTACTCACCATTCTCCTGCGGTGTGTAGTATCAAGTTTCGTTCAAATCGGGCAACGAAAAAAATTATTAAAAAATCAATTCCCGATTCAGTCAATACTCTTCGGAGAATTTGATCAATGCAAACAACCTCAGCGGTATAGTTCGCTGGAGCTATCTTCCCCCCCCCCCCTTGAAATGATTTATTTTTAAAATCTCAAACATTTAAGTATAGACAAAGAACCATTTATTTTTAAGCATAAAATAAACATCGCCATTTTGATCTAATACTTCAGTGTTCATTCTCGGGGTCGGACATCCGGGAACTTCGCCGACCAATAATGCAATGTCCACATAGCATCGCTGGCGAAAGGGAAAACAAAGTACCTCGTTCGCTCGGATCGCCCTGCTATGCATTGCAGCGGTGTATGTCGCACTAGCGCTATCGCACGGCACTCGACTCGTACCTGTTACAAGTTTGTTTCTTTCGCAGCCTTTATTACACATTATTATTTGCAACAATGCCGAAAAGTTGCTGTATTTTCAGTTGTACCAATAACAAGGCAAAAAAATTCAGAACTCTCCTTTTATCTCATACCAAGTCGGACCCAAGGATGGTGAGGTTCTTTCGATCACTCTCCATGATGGCTTGACGTCAGCTCTGAAAGGACATGGTTACCTCCAACATTTTTGTGTAGCACAGTCTGCACCCAACCAGAGACAAAAAATTTGTGGCCTTCCAGTGATCTTTAGTTTCATTGCCTCAGTGTGTAAACACTCCTGAGATTAAAAAGAAAAATATTGTTGCGAATTCGCGCCCGTCGGCGTGCGGACGGCCACGTAACTCGGATCGGCGCACGTCGCCCACCGGACGGACAATTCAGTCGTGACCCTCCGGGAACTATCGCCCGGAGCCAGTCACGGGTGGGCCTTTCGACCTCACCACAATCGTGCCAATCGGCCACCCGCGTAGGATAGGGTTGTTCGCCAAACTCGACCTACCTAAGTACCCACGCGGATGGTAAACCGGGCGATCGTACCTCGCCGCAGGTCGACTCCGGACACGGCCGCTTGGGCGGCCCGTTCCGTACTATCGGGATAACCGAGCGGTGTTATCGTCGACCTCGACGGTTCAGATTATTTACCGGCGTTTTGCACCTACTACGAACCTTTACGTGAAGCAGGATGGAGGGTCAATGAAGAAAAGACGAAGCGAAACGGGAAAACAGTTCACACAATGCACATTTATTCGCGGCACGCGGAGCACACATATAGCACGTATTTACAGCCACAATTAGCAAATGCACATATATCAATTTAAGACAAAAACAATAATGCAAGCAACGCAGAGCTACGACCGACTAAACGCGAACACTCGGCAACACTTATACAGTTTCTACCTTACAAGACACGGCGCCACAACACGCATTCACACCTAAGCAAAGAAAAGACCCCCTCAAAGGCAAGGGAGTCAGACTGGGCCGTGGGCCTAATGCGCGTGGAACCTGGATGAGCGGCCAGGTCCACGAGACCGAAGGGTCCTACCCGCGCCCTCGTGGCGAGCCGCAAAATGTCCTGCACGGCGGTTTTCGTGGGCACCTGCTGGTGTAAAGTGGGAACGGGGCCCCTTGTCGCACTCTCTCAGCGCGGGGGAAAGGGGAATTGTTGATGCTCTGGGGAGGGAGTATGGCTGGCTTGCTCGAGTCCCGCGACGCGCACTCAACGCGACCTCGTCGCCGACCTCCTTGTCCGGACCCGAGCCTCCAGGTCCTCCTCAGCCGATCTCCCTCCGCAGCCGTTCGCCCGTAGCCGTCTGCCCCACCTGCTTCGAGCTCGTCTCCGACTCTGCCCACCGACACTGCCACTCGACTCACTTCCTCGTCTTTTATCGGCTTCAGGAACCCACCATATGCAAATTCTCGGATCCAAACGACCTCAGGGGCGGAGCCACGCTCGCCGATTGGACGGAGAAAAAGGGGCGTGAGTCTTTCTTGATCCTCAAATTTGCATATGCCGATTTTCGTCAGGCCGTCTGGAGGCGGGGCCAAGCCGCCCCGCGCTTCCTAATTGGGTGGATACAGATGTGGGCGTGTAGCATTCCTGATCCGAATTCTCCTCGGAAAAACCGCCATCTGCACTCGCGGCTCGCGTGTATCGCTGAAGATAGCCCGACGCTCGGTGCCACAGGTGGTGCGGGAATGGCCGTAGGAGAAGGTGGTGGAGGGTTTTCGGCGGTGTCCGATGGCCATGGAGCTGCTTGGAATGGCGGTGATGTGAGGTTTGCGGTAGCGAGTGGTGAAGGTAGGTTGTGGCTGCTGGCGTTGTTGTTGTTGTTGTAGTGGTTGGTTCAAAACAAAGGTAGAACAGAAAAACGCCTAACTCAAAGGATCGCAGCCCGAATGAATCACATTAATTCCCTCTATACAACGGGTTTGGCTAACTACACATGTACTTAAGAAATATATCTCACCTACGGGACCTTTATGGTGTAATGCGAATTTCCACAGCCGTAACACTACCCCCTCCCCTTTTTACAGACTCGTCCGAGTCGTCAAATTATCGTGTGCCATCATGTGTAGTTCTCCCCTAGTACGTTTTACCTACGGATCCCTGAGTGCGACATTCATGGTATTCGTGTCCCAAAATAAATAACCTGAGGGCTGAGTAACTAACTAACAAACTCACTCACACGGACGACTTAAATAAAATTGCCGGCGCTAGACAGACATGCCGGGGGCGCACTCATATTTACAATAAACTTAACACCTTAACCTTATAATTTACACTACTCCATGGCCCAGGATCAATGGACTCTGCAGGAAAAAGGTAAGAGTCAACAGAAAACCGGTGCACGGGCCGCAACTGCAGGCCCGTGTTGCAGCTGCCAACAGGACAGTTCCTGCAGCTTGCAAACTGTTGCTTGCGGATCCTGGCGCGCATGGAAATGAACAGGGGGGTGCAAAGCAAAATTGAACGGGGCTGGTGAACAGGGGCAGTGGGCATGACATGGCAAAGGTAAAGGCAACATAGCCTGCAGAAAAGGCCGTTGCAGGCAACACAAGCCGGCAGACGAACTGGCCGGCACAGGCCTTGCAGTAAAAACAGCCGTCGGACGATCCGGCCGGCACAGGCCTTGCAGCAAAACACAGCAGACGATCCGGCCGGCACAGGCCTTGCAGAAAACAACCAGCCGATGAAGTTGGCCGGCACAGGCCCCGCAGCACACAGCCGCAGACGATGAAGTTGGCCAGCCTTTGCTTGCAGTGGAGGTTGGTGGAGGGAGTGCGGTGGTGTTGGCCACACAGAAGGTGGACTCGGACCTACCCTACCTGTCTCCCTCCCACCTATCGCCTTTGCCTGTCACTGTACCTACCCACTCCCTTAATTTGTAAAAACCAATTTAGCCCCCAACTTATTTTTTTGTTTGTTTTTTTTCTTTACTTTCACTTCCCCACTATAGATCGTCCCAACCCCCTTTACTGTCCTTGTTCGGCTAACCTATCCTGTCCCCTAGCCTACTCCCAACCCCTACGTTCCCTTCCCGGAGGGGAATAAGGGAGAGCTAGCGTCCTGTGTCGAGGCCCAACCAAGCCTCAAGATGGCCTCCCCAGATCTCAGCGATCTAACCAAAGTGGGTCCAGCGGCCACAACGAGAGCGAGGGGATGGATGGTGCGGAGGGGTACACTTCCTAATCTACCCTAACCATTTAAGTATTAAACTACCCGGGGCTTTCAACAAGCGCCTCTCGCTTACACTATTGGTTCTAACAACCCAGATTCCCGTCGCCTGTGTTGGTGTCCTTACAGTTTCGGGCCTCGCCCTCGAATTTTCCCTCGTGCCTTGCACGGTCTCATGGCTGGGACGCGTGGCTCCTTTGGCAGGCACGACCCTCTGCCGAATCCCCTACAATGGCACCCCCGGGCACTACTGCCTCCGAGCCTACCAGCTCCCTAAACACCGGGGAGTGCCCCCATGGCAACTCCCCTGAAACGCACACGTGGCAGGCTGGCGCCCCGGGCCCCTTTCCGAGGGTCACCCTCACGACACTGCCGCCACGCGGCTAACGGCACCCCGGGCCCCGCACCAAGCGGGCGCACCCGTGCCCACTACGCTAACCCGGCCCCCCATGGGCCTTGGCCTACCACGGCCGACTAGCCCGGTGCCGGGGTACCACTCAGCGATACTCACCTTTCGCAGCACGCTCCCAGCCCGTCACAGGGCTCCTGCACCCCTCCAAACGGGTTTCGAGCCTACATTCCGACAACAACAAAACGATCCATTTTGTCAATTTAACTAACCCAGCTAACTCACTCTACACTGACCCCGGGGTCCCTTGGGCGGGAGTCACTCCTCCCCCCCAATCACTCAACGCACCATGCATTCCACATTCGCTCCAAACACACAGACCCGCTGGCCTCACTCACTCAACACGTTCTCATTCCACCTCACACTTCACAACTCTTCAACACACACCGCTGAATCCTGCCATCCTTCTAACTACCTCCCCTAACTAACTCGTGCTCCCCCGTCGTCCCTTACACTGTAGCACGTTCCTTTTAACTACGTAGCTAAGCTACGTCCCTCTACACACTCAAAGTCTGTCTTGTCTCCAAAATCCTCAAAAATCATCTCCCATCCTAAATCTCAACTACAATCCCTCTAACTAATCCATTCCACGGACTCCATGAGGACTTACCCCTGCCCCATGAAGTCGTCTAGCTATGCTAACCCTTCCCTAACTAGTTCCATCCTGTGCCCTGGTAAGGGGTCTTTCACCCCTTGCCCAGGGAATCCTGTTCACCCGAACGAGCGAGGCTTGCTTTCGTTAATTTTGTATTCCAATTATGCGCAGCACCAGCGCGGCAACTCCAAGCTCGCGCACTTTGCACTTGCCCTGACGTCATGCAGCTGCACGCGTACCTCGTCCCTCTTGGACGGTACCATCCGGCAGGGATACCCCTCCTGCCGGATTCCAACCCTACGTGCAGCCATGACGTCACCCTGCGCACCCCCAAAAGCAACCCTCGCACTCCGAGGGGCTCCCCACGCGAACACATGTGCTCTGCCCGTTGGAGCTTAAACACGCTCGCGTGGAGAACCCGTCCGGTCCAAATTCGAAATCCTGCCTAACCTTTGTCCGTCCGCGGGATCGGCAAATCCACCGCTGGCGTTTCCGGACCGGGCTTCACTCCCGCAAGCGAGCACGTGGGGTCTCGTGCGTTGCACGGCACGGACCTCGCGCTCGCTGCTGGGTGAACCCGGCACGGTCCCCATTCCAACTACGGCGCTACCGGCCCGTGTCCCTCTGTCGCCGTGTCTCCGTTCCACCCACGCACACCTGCGTGTCACGACGCACAGACTCCACTCCATCACACTCACATTCACACCGGGAGACGCGGCTGCATGCTCACGCATGCCGACCGACATCTCCCTCACATACAGAGACCTCACGCACACGGTCTCCCTCACACGGACCTCTTCACTCACACCAACTTCCACTTGCACAGGGGTCTCTCTCACACCATGCGTGCCGGAAAGCACGCATCTCCGCACAATCGCAAACGCACACCCCTGCACCACCACACTGGGGATTCGTGTCCCCACAAGGGTTTCCGGGCCTCCATACCCCCCAAGCTACACGTGCACCTATCCACAGCACTCGTCCTTCAACTCCGCTTGGCACGACCGAACCACCTGGTCGTGATTCGCCTCAAGGGGCATACTCCTCCCCTCGTTCCTGGAGGCAGCCATCCAGCTGCTCACACCGGTCCCTACCCAGTCCGCGAGCTCACCCCCATCATCCTCCATACCTCTGTGTGTGTGTGTTCTGTTCCTTTAACCGTCTTTATCGTGCAGTCTCTCCTCTACTTCTCTACCTCCCGCGTCTCTATACATTTATTAGTCTCTGCTTCTTTCTGGCGTCTTTCCTTATCTTTACATAGGTCAACCTTGCTTTCTCCTTAAGTCGTCCCGTCCTTCCCTCTGTTTCACTCCTTGCTCTTTCAGGATCTCCGCGTACCTCATCCTTGCTTTTCGTCTAAATTGTTCTTTTCTCCCTCCCAATTCCTTTCACCTCGTGTCTTATACATTTATTAGTTTCTGTTCTTTCTGGAGTTTTTCCATTTCTCTGGACTTCAATTTTACTCTCTCTTCAGTTCATTAACTTCAAACTCGTATAGTTTTTGTTTCTCTCCCACAATTTTCTATGCTCCTCATTTTCCAATCTCATCGCCTCTTCCAATTGGCTCATTTCCTTCCTGTGTTTCATTCGCTGTTCTCTCATTACTCTTCCTTGTTTCCTCTCCTGTCCTTCCTTCTCCAGTTTCATGGTTTGCTTCATTTGGTTAATCTCCTTCTTGTGTTTCAGTTGCTGCTGTCTCATTACTCTTCCTTGTTTCTTCTCCTGCCCTCCTTCTCCAGTTTCGTTGTTTGCTTCATTTGGTTAATCTCCTTTTTGTGTTTCAGTTGCTGCTGTCTCATTACTCTTCCTTGTTTCTTCTCCTGTCTTTCCTTCTGCAGTTTCATGGTTTTCTTCATGTGGTTAATTTCCCTTTTGTGTTTCATTCGCTGTTCTTTGTCTACCTCTTCGCACTCCAGCCTTGCCTTTTTTTCAATTGGTCAACCTCAGCTTCATGTTCTTTTTGTTTTCTATCCCATTGTTCCTCTCGTTCTTCCCTCTCCAATCTCGTTGTGTCCTTCAATCTCCTGATTTCTCCTTCCTGCTTCATTCGTTGCTCCTTCAACTTCTCCTCGTATTCCAACCTATTTTTTTCGTTTTGTCGTTCAATTTCAAATTCATACTCTTTCAGTTTTTTATTCCACTGTCTTTCTTGTTCCTCGTTCTGCAATCTCGTTATTTCTTTCAACTGACAGATTTCTTTCTCCTGTCTCATTCCTTGTTCTTTGTATTTCCTATTCACTGTCTTTCTTGTTCCTCATTCTGCAATCTCGTGGTTTCCTTCCATTGATCGATTTCCTTCTTCTGTCTCATTCGTTCTTCCATCATTACTCTTTCTTGCATCTCATTCTTTAATCTGGCCTTCGCTTCCAGCTGTTCGATCTTTACCGTGTGGTTCCTTAACGTTTCATTCTCTGCTGTCGTTCTTCTCTCTCCAACATCCTCAGCTCGTTTTGTAACTCAGAAGCTTTCTTTTCCAATTCCTTTCTCATCTCCGCACACTCCAACTTTGCTTTGGCTTCTAATTGTTCAATCTGCTCAGTGTGGCTCCTTAACGTTTCATTCTCTGTTCTCTTCCTTTCCTCTTTTGCTCTCTCAGTTCGTTTTGTAACTCCGTTTCTTTGGCTTCGTGTCCAGTATCTCATCAACTTTTTTCCATTTTTCCTCACTCTGTTCATCCCTTTTCTTGCACATCTCATCCCTTTCCCTGCTCATCTCATCCCTTTCTTGCACATCTCGTCCCTTTCCTTGCAAATCTCATCCCTTTCCCTGCTCATCTCATCCTTTCCTTGCTCACCTCCTCATATGCAACCATGCTCTTCTCCCCAATTGTTCCTGATATTCCTTTTCTCTTGTTACCCTCTCCTCCAGTTGCTTTAGCCCCAAATCGTTTTTCCGTTTTTGCTCTTCTAACTTTTCCCTCAGCTCACTCTCCGCTTGTTTCCACTCATGGGTCTTGAGGTCTATTTTCTCTATTTTTTCCTTTAATTCTTCGAACCGTGTTGACTTCCCCAATAGTTCCTTCTCTAATTGTTTTACTTCAGCTCGTGTTTCTGCTTTTTCTTTTTTGAGCTCGGTCCTCCATTCTTCCTTTAATTCTTCCCAAAGCCCGCCAATGTCCGCCTGCTCACCTGCCATGACCACGTGGCTTAAGCGATGGCTGCTGGGAGCGCTCGCTTCGTGTTGCGCCATTCGCAGAGCCATAATTAGCCGCTCGCTCCGTGCTGCGCTGAGGGGCGATCGCGCCGCCATTATGCGACCCAGTTTGCCGGCAAAGTCCGTGCTCAGAGTACGAGGGTGAGCTCCTCGTGATTCAACATTACAACAAGTAGTACCATCCCGGGCCATGGATCCTACATTAACACATATACATTTCTACCCCCGGCACCTGCTCGCCTTGAGACGCCATCTTATTCCACGTAAGGGTTTAATTTAATCGCTCGTAATTTGGAGGGAATCGGGGGTCGCTCTTCTCACCCCTGGACCGATTCCCTATGAATTTAGCTGGAGACAGGAGGGTTTGTTTTCCCGCTCTCTGACACAGTGTTGCGAGACGGGAGGATTTGAATCCCACTCCTGAACCCAGTGTTGCGAATTCGCCCGTCGGCGTGCGGACGGCCACGTAACTCGGATCGCGGCACGTCGCCCACCGGACGGACAATTCATCGTCCGTGACCCTCCGGACTACGCCCGGAGCCAGTCACGGGTGGGCCTTTCGACCTCACCACAATCGTGCCAATCGGCACTGACTTCCGGATGAAGATCATCGAACTATCATGATGTAAGGCTACAAGTTTACTTCGGCTAGTCTAATGATTCTGATATGGCTTCTGTTTACTTCTGGCTGTCGTTTTCATTGTTCCTTTACGCGTAGGGTTGTAACCGTGGGGTGCACGTGCGTGCAAAATCTTCTGACACACGTCGGGTCGCCGATAAAACCCAGCAGTATAGGGTATGTTCGTAAATCAAGACAGCGAACCAAACTACAGACCCTATATAACCCTAAGTACCAGCACAAACAAACGCGGGCATGTATAATATCCCGGTGGGGTGCGATCGTTACCTGGCGCGCAGGTCCGACTATTTTATCCGACACGAGATCCGGCCATACTTGGGCGACGGAACGGGCCGTTGCGCTACCACTCCCGGGATCCCCCCACCCCGCCCAGCCGCCGTCGCCGTACTTCCGTAACGACCTCGCGACGGTTCGAGACTATTTAGTGTCGCGTTTGCACACCAGCTCTACGCAACGCCATTTACGCTTAAGGCAGGGATGTGAGAGGGTCATATGAAAGAAATACGGCACGAAGGCGACACAGCGGGTGAAATTACACAGTCTTCGCACACAACATGGTGACGGTATATGACTTTTAGGTTTCGGCTGTCGAGTTTTGGCAGCGCGGGAGCAAACACTAACTACCTATCCACGTATCTTACGACGGCGTGAGCCGATATGGCCAGCCCGACAATTAAGTTGTCGGATAATGGCGAGGTTGAGTAAATGGCCTCAACATCCTGAAGACTAGGAAACAATAATGCCAGGACCGCAACTCGCACGGAGCGTACGAACCTAGAGTCTAAACGTGAACCACCCGCGGGGGAATAAAGGGGGGGGGTCGGCACACTTATTATCAAAGCAGATCTTGCAATACCTTATCAAGACACGGCTGTTGTCCCCGTATCAACACGCATTCCGACGACCGCTAATGCGCAGCAGGAGAAAAGCACGACGTGCCCGATCCTGAAGAGCGTATTTACGTCGGCCGTTGTATTCCTCACGCGAGTCAGCGACTGTCGGCGGCCGTGGGACCTTATATGTCTCGCGAGTCGTGGACTACTCAAGCTGGATCGAGCGCGAAGCTGGACATTTACAGGTCACTACGAGAATTCCATTAACTTGTCCGGGTGTCGGACAGTTAATACGTCAAAGCAGAATGGAGAAAGTAGCCTGCGCTAACTACTGCTTGCGTCGTGCAGCAGAAGCGGACAACAAATGCCACAAATCTGGAACATCGCGCAAGCCGACAAGACCTCCGCCTCTCCGGCTCCAGCGGATCGCCCCACCGTGTCACGTGGCTGACCGTCGCATGGTGCTAAAAGTGGGAGAACTCTCATAGGGGAATGTCGGCCTCCCCATGGTGTCGGCCAACTTCGTACGTAGACGGACGGGCGTAGAAAGCGGCGACCCGATTTCAATGCTCGTTCGATAATTACGAACGCATTTGAGTGGAAGGTTAGAGACCTCCATTAACGTGTGAAATAAAGTGATGGGCCGTCTCAATGTGCGAGCAGGTGCCGGGGCGTTAGAAAGTGTGTCATCAGATAGTGGTCAGTACTCGTCGACGCTAGGAGTGGGCGATCGGAGCCTCGGGATCGAACGCTTATGTACCTTCTGTTCGCCCGTAACTTGTTGTAAATGACTGATAAGTCACGAGGGGAGTCTACTCCTGCTGTACCTCCTGAGCACCGGGATCCTTGTGGCGCCTGGCAAAGAGTCGGCCCTAGGGATCAGCCGCTATCAAGTACCTGGGCAGCCCCGGTAGCGCTCGTCATTCGCCCCCTCCTAGGCAACGCAACGTCAGTGAGCGTCGAACGGCCGGCCCTAAGTTAGCCTGTGTCTCTGCGCCACGACTGCTCGTGCACCACACTCGGGAAGCTGCAGCGTCTCCGACTACCAGGCACGCCACTCGCTTCAACCGACCACGTGTCATGCGCAGGTGAGGCACGGCGGAACATTGGCGGCTTTGGGGACAACTTTAAAGGAAAGAATGGAGGTCGACCGAGCTAAAAAGACCATATAGCATGATATAAACACGAAGCTGGGAAGTAAAACAATTTAAGAGAGGAACATTGGGGAAGTCAACACGGTCGAAGAATTAAAGAAAAAATAGAGAATAATAGACCCTCAAGACCCATGAGTGGAAACAAGCTGGTAGAGTGAGCTGAGGGAAAAAGTTAGAAGAGCAACGAGAAACGGATTTTGGGCTAATCAACTGACGAGAGAGGTAACAAGAGAAATAGGAATATCAGGAACAATTAGGAGATACTGAGAGCATGCCAGTAATTGGCAGATTACTGTCAGGAGGCATGAAGCAAGGAAGAGGGCATGAGATTGAGCAGCGGCAAAAGGGCTACTCGAGATCTTTGTAGTGGCAAGTGTGAAAGGGAGAGAGAAGGGTGAGTCTTATCTTAGAATCTACAGATTGTGCGAATGAAAGAACCAAGAGGATGAGTTAGTGAGCAGGAAAGGGAATGAGAATGTGCACACGATACGGGATGAACACGTAGTGACTGGAGGACAGGAGATGGCCAAAGCAAGCTTGACACTGACGACTTCCTCGTGAGGCATGCGGATCAGGGCCATGTAGGGAAACGTGAGTAGTACATATCCTAACGAAGATCTGAAGATTGTCAATCGCGGTAATAACCAGAGGCCTATGTGCACAAGGAAGATCGCAACGGAGAGACATGAGAACGCGTTAAGAAGCGTCAATGAAATACGCCACGCAGCACTTCGATGACATTACGAACCACGCCAGGCTAGGAGGCAAGGAGTTGGAGATGGCTGCGGTAGAGATATGAGGATGGTGAAGGATTGGAGGAAAGAGTTTAAGGAGCTTCTGAGTTGTACCGAAAAACTGGCCAGCTGAGGTGTTGAGAGTAGGGACATGCTAGGAATCGACAGCGAGGATGGAGATTGAATGACGGTTGATATGAGCGAAGTCCGCAAACGGTAAAGATTTGACAGTGAAGCGAAAGGAGAGTTAAAGATATGAGAGAATGGCAGGAAAAGTAGAGTAATGATTGGATAAGGAATGCGAGATGACAATAACAGGAGGAAAATCCTGGATTTCATGGAAAGGAAACCACGAGTATTGTGTCTCAGAATGAGATAAAGAAGTGTACAGTGGAAGTAGTAAAATATCAGAGAGTGTGAACAGAGGAATGTACAGAAAAGGAGAACAGAAGGTAAGATTAACCTATCAGTTGGAAAAGAAATAAGAAACGAGTTGCCAGACACGAGGAACAAGAAGATCAGAAGCTGGAAAATAAAAAACTGAACAAGAGATATGAAGTTGGTGATCGAAAGTCAAACGACCAAAAACGAAAAAAAAATAACGGTTGGAAATTTTACGACAGGATTAATGTCTCCTGGATAGAGGCACAAGCGGTTGAGGCTAATGATACAGCAGGTAAGGAGAATATAGCAGGAGATTATGATAAGGTCACATCACATAGCGAGATTGGAGAGGCGCATATGTGATAAACGCGAGATTGTGTACACAACTAGGCGATATCTATAGAAAATATCTGATGGTATAATTATGTAAAGTAAACAGAAGCTGAGGTTGACGCAATTGAAAGAAAAGCAAGGCTAGAGTAACCAGGTGCAATTAATGAGGTACAACGGTACAAAAGAACACGCGTAAAAGAATATAATACCACTACGGATTAGAATTGCCAGTATATAAGATTTGAAAATTGCACCAATAAAATTGCAATGACAATGCGAATAGAACGGTTTCTCCTTTAAAGTAGTAACTACGCAGTGCACGCATGTCCTAGAGGGCAATCAAGGAGTCAGGAGAAGAAACAAGGAAGAGTAATGAGAACCGCAGTTCAACGTCAAGCAGACACACAGAATGAGAAAGCCACGCACAAATGAACTACAATCATTGACAAAACATAGGGGAGGCGAGAGGAACGTGAGGTGCACGATTCACAGCAACGGACTCATACAACAAGGGTAATAAACTATTAAAATCAAGGTGATAACTAAACAGTAATTTATACAACATGAAATTGTGCGCAATTATTTTTAATCAGTTCATTTGATCATTTTCTGACTCGGGTAAGTAGAAGATGCCCCACACACTAGCACACGTGACTCACACCGTCAAACAGTACAAACAAAGGCAAGGATCAAATATAAAAAACTATTATAACTAAGCTCACATCATCTCTGTGGAGTTCATATAGAGTGAAATAAATAGACAATATACAAACGACACCCATGTACAGATGAAAGTTTGAGAAGTAAGTGACCAGAGCAAGGTTAAAAATGATGAGTTATAAAACATAAGGAATTAGACAAGTCCTGTGTGTCCTTAGAATAGTATGAAGCGATCGCTAAGCTAAGCGTCACGAAGGTATTTGACAGTCGACCAATTGCCATATGCGGATGTGTCGATACACACGAAATAACAGGGTGGATAGCTCGAGGTCGGGCCAAGTTATTCAATTTATGTAATGTATGTGGCTCGATATCTGGGCCAATGGCATGAGCTTGACGGAGATGTGTGCTATGATTAGTGATTGGGCGGTGCAAACAGCGTGGTGGGAACACAGGATGGGGTGAGGGTAATAAAAAACAAAAAAAAAAATAAATCTAAAATACGATCGAACAAGAAAAAAAAACAAATCAACGGCTTTGCGTGCAAAGTAAAAACACGAATAGTGCTGATGAGTACTGCGATCGGTGATGAGCATGTTTATTTTCCCCTTTTGCCCAATTAGTGCGGTCAGGGGAAAGGAGCGAAACCAGGAAGAACGAGAGTGAAATGACTGTGACTATAGATCCGAGCGATCATAATTGTATGAAAGAAATGAGTGTTTAGATAATTAGACATATTTTCGACTATTATTTCTCACCATCATATGTGTATTTTATGATTGCACATTGACGCTTGGAACGAGATTACTGCATAGAGTAATCATGGAGATATCGGAAGAACGAGAAAATGCTCATAATAAATTCAGAACGAAATTCGCCGTATCTGAGGATCAATGTACTGATGCCGAAGAATTCATAGAATCATAATAGCCACAAGAGCTCTCTAGAGAGAGTATTATCAGCTGGAACTATTCGTTATATTGTTCTATAGTCATGAGAATTGAATTTTATTTATACTATCGCCGAAATTGCAACAGCGACGGGTTTCCAAGGGTCATCATAAGTAAAACTAACTCAGTAAATAGTACTCACACTAGGAGAGTTACTTATATTAGATGTATAGGAGACACGAGAGCTGACGCGCAGTACTAATCGGTTTTGCGAGGCGAAGGACCACCGTAACACAGTATTAACGATTTGTGAATCGATATCTAATGTCATCGATCAAACGCTACATCGAAGAATTGAGGTACTCGACTTGGACAAGATCAAATGCGATAAGAATGGAACTACTTAAATGGGCTAGGGGATGAAACAGAGGAAATGGAAGGACTGGAGATCTATAGACTTAATACCTATAAATGTTGAATGAATTGTATTCTAAGCTAGAGTGAGTATATTTTGCATGCTAATTGTAACGATATATAGTTCGTCTGGCAGCGCAAGAGATGAGGATATCGCATCATATAAGGAAGGGTAGTCAGGATGTGAGCCGTAGTAAATGTATAGAGATGAAGTGCAGGTGCAGCGTGGAACGTATAGAGAGCAGTAGAAGATGTATGTAGACTTGCTCTAAGATGGTGCTAAAAGGTAGCGGGATAGGTCTCGCTCAACTCTTCAGCAAGGACACGTACCACCATGGGGATATTCTACAACACATACACTTGCCCCCAAGATGGATAGTAGACTAGGAGTGAATGGAGCGATGCCTGTTGAGCCGCTGGACTTGGGTTTAGGGACCCGGTGTGGGAGCAGCTGGATGGCTTGCCTCAGGAACGAGGGAGGGAGTATGCCCAACTTGAGGCGAATTCACGAGGCCGCGCCGCGCGCCCATAAACCGTCACTGCCCAACGGGAGGCAGCACCATACTTATCGAACTCACGCCCTGTAGAACTTGCGATGATAGCTTTTATTGCTGGTTGCGTAGTATTCAGAACGTCGAGGTAATAGATCAAGTATAGAGTGACGTAAGCGACTTGAGTAACAGAGCGCGACATGCCTGCCAGGCAAAGTTACAGACAGATAGATGTGCTGCTGCGCAATAAGGTGACAAACTGGCACTCGTCGTCTAGACTTGGATGTGAATTCATGGCACAGAATGTCCTCGGGAATTCCAACAGTCCTCGTCATGGTATGGAGCAATTGCAACACAAAGAGGTGAATGCCCAGTTGCGTATGGTAGCTGTGCATGGAATTGTCATGAGTTGGACGATGTAAGCGAATATGTTTTGTTGAGTGGATAGAATGGTAAGGAACTGTTGAAAGTGTTCTTTCGCTCTTGGTACCGGCACAGCACAATCGGGTAACGAGGATAGCACCGGACGCCGCGTGTATAGCTCGCTGATAGGTGGGAAAGTAGGTTAATGGGTACAGTGCCTGCTAAGTCGAGTAGAGGTCATCTGTAGATACAAGTAGGAAGGTGTTCAAATGTGTATTCATTGATGTATCGTAGTCTGCATGTAGCGTAAAGACTTTCGAGTTAGAACAAGTATAGATGTAGAATGGATGGCAAGATAGTACGGAGTTAACAGGCATTATTATTTCTTGATTGACATTGCCGTTTATAAGAGGGGCTTGTATCTGAGTATCGTACAGCAGCCGTATGGTACAGATAACACTCGAGTAGAATCTTGATCTTGTGAGTGTGAACCTGAAGAGTATGGAAGTCTGATCGCTGTGCCCTCGAGATAGCTACAACTGTTGATGCGGGGTCATGCGTGACTCTCATCGAGTGTGGAGAGTAGTGGCCAACGCACGCGATATTCTGGCCAGACAGAGGGACACGGGCCGGGTAGACTCAGCTCCTCCTCCCACAGGTTGTGTAAGACGCTGAGGTATGTGGAGCAACTATGTGTGTGTACCTCGATATGCGTCATTCATCTCAGCCGGTATCAGATGCCACGAATTGGAGCTTGAGGATCTGGTGACTGGGCAGGTCCGCCATGCACGTGACAACAGCATGATTGCTACTCGTCCAGCCTACGGTGTGGCTCGCGAATATGCGCGCGAGTGACACCATGTCCTGACAATCCCTAGCGGTGTGCGAAGGCATTATCGCTCTAGCACGGAATCCGAGTTCACAATGGATGATCACGAGAATGACATGCAAGAGGTATGCACCTGCAGTTGAAGCATGGACTAGGTTAACAGTGTAGAGCAGGTACTCTTCGATGTTGAAGACGGAGTAAGTTCGCAAACGTTAGCTCACTTGTATATGCAACGTGGTGTGTTCACGATGACTCTGTGCCATGAAAAACGGCACGAACGCAGCAAAATAAAAGATGATATCAGACAAAAAAAAAAAGTCAGGGGAGAGACAACAAACAAAACAGGACAGTGAGTATCGAGGCGCTTTACATCTATATGTTGGAGTAGCCGTGCGAATGTGCTCTAGTCGGGTGATCGTATGCATTGTAGTCCTTGATCATCGGTATTGGGTCTGCCGATACTCGGTCTCCACGCCACGCGCGCTACGCATCACTCGTGAAACAGGATACGCGTAGATTCATAGACCAGGAGATGTTTCTTGCAACTCCTTCAGAGTTAGTGGCATCTGTACTGTCGCGATGACAGCATGTCGCAGCTGGCATGACGTCACGCAAGGATGCCAAGTGAGCGAAAGCTGTGGAAGTATGCCAGCGATGGAGTGCTGCGACATAATTGAGAATACAAATTACACACACCGCAGGGTGTGTGCTTTTGCCGAAGGAGGTAGAGCTGAACATCTGATACGATAGTACGGTCGAGGTCTATGCGCAGTCATAGCCCTCCGCGATTGTGCTGCAGGTGAGGGACAGAGTATGTGACATTGTGGAGTCCACTTTGGGATTAGTGCAAGGGTTGGTTGGCAAGCAGACGCAATTGTACTGAGGAGCGACAGGATTGGAACTAGGACTATTTACGAGGTGACGCGTGTTATTGAGCTCAGTCAGCTCGTACTCGAGATTGCCTTCATCACATGATGTGTCAGCGTGCATTAAGTGGCACTTAGAATATCAAGAGTCAATTTGCCCTGTACTGGTGGAACATTGGTATTCTAAGTATACAGCGTATTGGTCAGTTGAGCATTGTGTGGATTAGGATGGGAGATGATTTCTTGTGAGGATAGTTGGCCATTTCTTGATCAACGGAAAAATGTTGAGACAGGAGAGTGGAAAAAGCCAGAACTGTTTATGAAGTGTGTAGTAGGGAAGTGAGCTCAGCCGTAACGCCAAGTGCTCTCTAAAAGGCAATCGCATGTTCTACTGCACGTAGCTCATAGACTGAGTACGGGATCCCGCCTTGTGATGTACACGGGTGACAGACCAGCAGATCTAACTAGTCAGAGTAGGCAGCTACAAAGTCACGCTTGAGTAATGGTAGTGGCCGGGATTCCACGGCACTCTTGAATTGGCAGCGTTGTAAGTGTATGACGACAAGTCTGCATGATACTTCATGCGTTCTCAGGCTTGGTAGTTATCCTCTATTTACTCTGGGGGGGGTGGCCTGCGAGCTGGAATGACATGTAATAGCCGCGTACAGGATTGTATAGTAGTAGTGAGATGCTACGAGGTGCATTGAACTGTGTCATGACATGGATCGATGAGATTGGCGAACATAGAGTATGCAAGCCTGAGATGGCAGTGCATAGGTGTCGTCATAGGGATGCTGATTTGGGGAGGGTAAGGTAGTGCCCTCCCCAGCCCCAAGGGTACGTCCGGGTCAGTAGTTAGAGTGAGTTAGCTGCGTAGTACATTGTGTTAGATATGCTTAAGTGAGGGGTGGTTGCCTAGAGGGGGTTGGTTCGAGAGGGTTAATGTTTTTACCTCGTTTTGTGAAAGAATAATGACACTTTGTTAGTGTTGTCACGTGCCAACTGTAGGCTCCGCCAATGTACCGTATAATGGGTAGGTCAGTGTAATGTATTTTGCGATAAGATTAGGCTAGAGTGAAAGCAGATAGCCGGTACATGTGATCTGAATAACGTAGCTGGGTGATGACGATTAGGCATGGTGCGAAGCTGTAGTCAATATCCCGTCTGTGGATAGGTGCATAGTTGGGCGGCACCGTACATAAGCTGAATCGCCATGTGGAGGGAGAGAACCTAGATGACCCCTATCGACAGCCAAAAATTCCAAGCTGCTTATGGTATCAGCTGCGGCGATGGTAAACGTACGCGACAGCTGACGGCAGGCTCGTTGTTAAGGCTAGCGTAGTGTGGCACGGTGAACAGGAGCCTGGCTGTGGCAGGGCCATACGGGGAAGAGGTGCTGAATAGCGCTTGTGCAAGGTGTCGAATGGGCCACGGGTGACCTCGGAACAGGGGCCCGGGGCGGCGGTCGCGCGCATAGCTCTGCCCGTGTATGCGTTTCGCAGGTAGTGCAATGGGAGCCTAACTCGCAGGTAAGTGTTTAGGAAGAGCTGGTAGTGACACGAGGGCAGTGTAGTGGCCCGGGAGGGTGCCATTTAGTAAGGGATTATGAGCGGAACATGAGGTCGTGCTGCCAAAGGGACCCCAAAACGCGTCCCAGCACCATAGAGAACGTAGCCAAAGAGAAAGAGGGAATTCAGAGAGCGCGAGGCCAGAAGAATGCTGTAAGACGATGTGTGCCTGTACCGACCTGGACATGGATTAGTGGACGACGATGGTCATACTCTCTTGGGTTGAGAGTAAACCAGATCTTTCGAGTTAACCAGCAGAGATTATGCACTATTTGGGGGGGGGGGGGGGGGGGGTACAGCGAGGAATGGCGTCTTGGTTCAGAGAGGAGCGCCCGCGTGCGGGGTCTAGAGTGATACTAAAGCTGTAGCTATAGGACTGAAGATGCATCACAGGTGTAGATCTCAGAACGATCGCCGGTGCATGACTAAAGACAGACGCAACAAGCTTTAAATAATAGAGGTTTAATTGACATAGATGTTATACACACTGTACTTCGCGACTATTACTAGGAAATAAAACGTCTATACATGCGATCAATTACAAATGGTTAGTTAGGGAAGACCAGAGGTGTCTTGCCAGACTGCCAGCTAATGGAGTCTAGGAGTCGAGCTGTAGATCTGGGGAGGCCGGGATGTCGGTACTTGAGGCGGGTTTGGTTGGCATAGGTAACCGGACGAGAAAGATGAACAGGTTACAGCATCATATGACTTTCCTCCTTGATCCTATACACTTTCCGTGGGCATAGGGTAGTTGGGCGTGGCAGAGATTTGGGAGTACTTTTGAGTTAGACTAGCGATCTCAACACACAGTCGGAGCCCACCAGTCCCATGGCGTAGTGAGAGTCAGCGAAATTAGGGTTGTTTGGCGGGGAGGCTTTGGTCATGTTGTGGCTGATACCATTCATCTTCTCTTACTATGGCTACTTGTATGTTCTGTACTCTAGGGTAGGAGAAGGTTGATCTCCACCAAGTGCTGGTCCCGACAAGAACAACGGACTTAAGTGTATGTACCAGGCGTGTGTCAGGGAGCCGAGGTCGTGCGGAATAGTCGCGGGTAGTGAAAATGGTAAAGACCAAAACAACACAAAACCCCTCCGCACACCCCCCACGCTGCTCCTGTTAAGGCCCACAAACCTTCATGCAGTTTCTTCTCACGAATGAATGTGCTCCTCTCGCCGCAATGGTCGCTTCCTTTTTCTTTGACCATACGACGGGACGATTTCTGAGGCCCCGAGATATGGCCATGGGGCGCTCTTTTCTCTTCTCCTCTTCCATCCAACTTCACGACTCAGCGAACAGTAATGGCTAGCGTCTTGCTCAGCATGCGGCTAATTCACACAGCACGAACATGAGAACCATGCAGCCTTTTCAGCGTGTCGAGGAGAAGCCAGCGAGTGAGGCCCTTCCATCTCAATTGCGTCCTCACCCAACGATCTGCTCTTTGGTCATGTCCTTTCTCTCACATCACACCGACCAATCATAAGTCTTGGGGCATGGATTGTTGGCACGAGCCGAAAGGAGGGGTTTCTTGCCTGCTCGGAAATGTTTCGGCCTTGTTGGTGGTGGTGTTGTTGTTGAAACCATGGTTTCTTTATTTCTGGTTTTGTAAATACAAAAACATAGGAAAGGTCACAGGGGGCAATGACATTCTGAGAGAAATTAGCCTTAAATCCTTTCCTCATTAACATACAGCCGCCCCGTGCAGTGACATGTAACAATCTTAAGCTAATGGTTTCACTACTATATTACATCGAGATGTCTCTTGCTCATCCACGAACCATGCTACCTATACAATCCTACTTTGCTATGAAAGTCCTCAACTACCACACAATATTTGTCTTCCTTTGAGATGCTTTGCCAAGCCTTTGCTGCAGCCATTTAAAGTTTTTGTATGTTTTGGGGGTTTCTGATTTTCGTCTCCTCTTCAAAAAAAGTGAAATGCATGATCCATGGATTTAAATCAGAGATTTACATGGCATCACTCTAAAATCTTTGCAAAAGCAAAGCTAGACATTCACAGCTCTTTTATGTATGAACAATCATGTAAAAAGAAATTTCATCATTTGTTCAAATACTTATGTTACCTAAAATTGGGGGAATGAACATAAAATTGTATTGTCCACACATGGTGTGAACATTATGCATAGAAATAACATAAATAAAAGCTGACCTTTGTACTCTTGCCTCATATTCATATTTCGATCTCAAATCCAAATTTATTGAGTATAGAGCAATAATAACAAATTTGACTTCACTGTTCCAATACTTTAGGAGGGCACTGTACATAATGATGACACAAACAACAAAAAACGTATGTCGCATCGCTGCACGTGACCTCTACACCGTAAAATCTTGCGAATACCCTTCCTCACCAATGAGCGAGATGCACCCCCATTTAACACAGACGGCGGCAACAAACCGTGTTCGGGCCTGGATGAGCGCCAGTCCGGCCTTTTGCCGGAACAACTGAGCAGGGGCCATGAAGCGCTCAAAGTGCGTAAAATAATCGTCTATATTCCAGCCATGTGTCTGTGGAAAGCCT
>CM068956.1:5845120-5870133 GCA_035128595.1 Eptatretus atami | reverse complement strand
TTCTTTTGTTTTCTATCCCATTGTTCCTCTCGTTCTTCCCTCTCCAATCTCGTTGTGTCCTTCAATCTCCTGATTTCTCCTTCCTGCTTCATTCGTTGCTCCTTCAACTTCTCCTCGTATTCCAACCTATTTTTTTCGTTTTGTCGTTCAATTTCAAATTCATACTCTTTCAGTTTTTTATTCCACTGTCTTTCTTGTTCCTCGTTCTGCAATCTCGTTATTTCTTTCAACTGACAGATTTCTTTCTCCTGTCTCATTCCTTGTTCTTTGTATTTCCTATTCCACTGTCTTTCTTGTTCCTCATTCTGCAATCTCGGTTTCCTTCCATTGATCGATTCCTTCTTCTGTCTCATTCGTTCTTCCATCATTACTCTTTCTTGCATCTCATTCTTTAATCTGGCCTTCGCTTCCAGCTGTTCGATCTTTACCGTGTGGTTCCTTAACGTTTCATTCTCTGCTGTCGTTCTTTCCTCTCTCAACATCCTCAGCTCGTTTTGTAACTCAGAAGCTTTCTTTTCCAATTCCTTTCTCATCTCCGCACACTCCAACTTTGCTTTGGCTTCTAATTGTTCAATCTGCTCAGTGTGGCTCCTTAACGTTTCATTCTCTGTTCTCTTCCTTTCCTCTTTTAGCTCTCTCAGTTCGTTTTGTAACTCCGTTTCTTTGCTTCGTGCTCAGTATCTCATCAACTTTTTTCCATTTTTCCTCACTCTGTTCATCCCTTTTCTTGCACATCTCATCCCTTTCCCTGCTCATCTCATCCCTTTCTTGCACATCTCGTCCCTTTCCTTGCAATCTCATCCCTTTCCCTGCTCATCTCATCCCTTCCTTGCTCACCTCCTCATATGCCAACCATGCTCTTCTCCCCAATTGTTCCTGATATTCCTTTTCTCTTGTTACCTCCTCCTCCAGTTGCTTTAGCCCCAAATCGTTTTTCCGTTTTTGCTCTTCTAACTTTTCCCTCAGCTCACTCTCCGCTTGTTTCCACTCATGGGTCTTGAGGTCTATTTTCTCTATTTTTTCCTAATTATTCTCGAACCGTGTTGACTTCCCCAATAGTTCCTTCTCTAATTGTTTTACTTCCAGCTCGTGTTTCTGCTTTTCTTTTTTTGAGCTCGGTCCTCCATTCTTCCTTTAATTCTTCCCAAAGCCCGCCAATGTCCGCCTGCCTCACCTGCCATGACCACGTGGCTTGAAGCGATGGCTGCTGGGAGCGCTCGCTTCGTGTTGCGCCATTCGCAGAGCCATAATTAGCGCTCGCTCCGTGCTGCGCTGAGGGGCGATCGCGCCCATTATGCGACCCAGTTTGCCGGCAAAGTCCGTGCTCAGAGTACGAGGGTGAGCTCCCTCGTGATTCAACATTACAACAAGTAGTACCATCCCGGGCCATGGATCCTACATTACTACACATATACATTTCTACCCCCGGCACCTGCTCGCCTTGAGACGCCATCTTATCCACGTAAGGGGTTTAATTTAATCGCTCGTAATTTGGAGGGAATCGGGGTCGCTCTTCTCACCCCTGGACCGATCCCTATGAATTTAGCTGGAGACAGGAGGGTTTGTTTTCCCGCTCTCTGACACCAGTGTTGCGAGACGGGAGGATTTGAATCCCACTCCTGACACCAGTGTTGCGAATTCGCGCCCGTCGGCGTGCGGACGGCCACGTAACTCGGATCGCGGCACGTCGCCCACCGACGGACAATTCAGTCGTGACCCTCCGGGAACTATCGCCCGGAGCCAGTCACGGGTGGGCCTTTCGACCTCACCACAATCGTGCCAATCGGCCACCCGCGTAGGATAGGGTTGTTCGCCAAACTCGACCTACCTAAGTACCCACGCGGATGGTAAACCGGGCGATCGTACCTCGCCGCAGGTCGACTCCGACACGAGCCGCTTGGGCGGCCCGTTCCGTACTATCGGTAACCGAGCGTGTTATCGTCGACCTCGACGGTTCAGATTATTTACCGGGCGTTTTGCACCCACTACGAACCCTTTACGTGAAGCAGGATGGAGGGTCAATGAAGAAAAGACGAAGCGAAACGGGAAAACAGTTCACACAATGCACATTTATTCCGCGGCACGCGGAGCACACATATAGCACGTATTTACAGCCACAATTAGCAAATGCACATATATCAATTTAAGACAAAAACAATAATGCAAGCAACGCAGAGCTACGACCGACTAAACGCGAACACTCGGCAACACTTATACAGTTTCTACCTTACAAGACACGGCGCCACAACACGCATTCACACCTAAGCAAAGAAAAGACCCCTCAAAGGCAAGGGAGTCAGACTGGGCCCGTGGGCCTAATGCGCGTGGAACCTGGATGAGCGGCCAGGTCCACGAGACCGAAGGGTCCTACCCGCGCCCTCGTGCGAGCCGCAAAATGTCCTGCACGGCGGTTTCGTGGGCACCTGCTGGTGTAAAGTGGAACGGGGCCCCCTTGTCGCACTCTCTCAGCGCGGGGAAAGGGGAATTGTTGATGCTCTGGGGAGGGAGTATGGCTGGCTTGCTCGAGTCCCGCGACGCGCGACTCAACGCGACCTCGTCGCCGACCTCCTCGTCCCGGACCCGAGCCTCCAGGTCCTCCTCAGCCGATCTCCCTCCGCAGCCGTTCGCCCCCGTAGCCGTCTGCCCCACTTCTGCTTCGAGCTCCGTCTCCCGACTCTGCCCCACCGACACTGCCAACTCGACTCACTTCCTCGTCTTTTTATCGGCTTCAGGAACCCACCATATGCAAATTCTCGATCCAAACGACCTCAGGGGCGGAGCCACGCTCGCCGATTGGACGGAGAAAAAGGGGCGTGAGTCTTTCTTGATCCTCAAATTTGCATATGCCGATTTTCGTCAGGCGCGTCTGGAGGCGGGCCAAGCCGCCCCGCGCTTCCTAATTGGGTGGATCAGATGTGGGCGTGTAGCATTCCTGATCCGAATTCTCCTCGGAAAAACCGCATCTGCACTCGCGGCTCGCGTGTATCGCTGAAGATAGCCCGACGCTCGGTGCCCACAGGTGGTGCGGGAATGGCCGTAGGAGAAGGTGGTGGAGGGTTTTCGGCGGTGTCCGATGGCCATGGAGCTGCTTGGAATGGCGGTGATGTGAGGTTTGCGGTAGCGAGTGGTGAAGGTAGGTTGTGGCTGCTGGCGTTGTGTTGTTGTTGTAGGTTGGTTCAAAACAAAGTAGAACAGAAAAACGCCTAACTCAAAGGATCGCAGCCCGAATGAATCACATTAATTCCCTCTATACAACGGGTTTGGGCTAACTACACATGTACTTAAGAAATATATCTCACCTACGGGACCTTTATGGTGTAATGCGAATTTCCACAGCCGTAACAATATATTCTGTGGTTAGTTATTAAAGTAATACCAGGGCAATTAAGCAACGGTACATCACGTAAAAAAATTAATACCTCGGCCCTTGATTGCCATTAATAGGATTAGAACTTGCAAACTAAATGCAATGACAATGTGTCGGTTTTCCTTTAAGTTCACTGCAGTCTTGTCCTCAGCCCAGGCGCTTCAACTCAGCAGCCACAAGAAATAGCCACGCACTGCTACGTCATTACAAAACATAGAGACACACAGGCACACATGCTTACTCACATACAGCAACGCTCATACACATAGTCATACACATCATTAAAATCAGGGATAACACAGAATTTATACAACATGAATGTGAGCAATATTTTAATCATTCATTGACATTCTTGCTGGGTCAGTGAGTGACCCACAACTAGCACAGATGACTCACCGTCACACAGTACAGACAAGGCAGGTCAATTAAAACTATTACTAACTAGCCACATCAGCTCGGGAGTTCATAAATAATTGAAATAATATATTAACACTCCAGTACAGTAATATTAGATAATACACAGTTAAAACTTGGTTTAAAATTGAATTACATACCTGGTGTCTTGACTAGATACGTGTATACGTCCCGGGTATTGCACGTTCGACCATTCCTTCGGGTTGTCGATCCACGAATCACCGGGGTACTGGTAGGGGGCAAGATTCAAGGCCAATTAACTGTATTTGGCTCGATATCTGGCCAATGCATCACCTGACAAATGTTCTATATATTGATATGACATTGCAAACACTTGGGTGAACACAATGTATCAACAATTTATCTGAAATACGTCGACAGAAAAAAAAACAAATCACTCGGCTTTGCGTGCAAGTAAAACCACGATGTGTGTGAGTCTGCGATCGGTGATGCGTTTGTTTTCCCCTTTGCCAATATGGCGGTCGTGCTACCAAGCGAAGTCACGTGACTGTGACGTATGTCCGACCTCAATAATTAATGAATAAAATTGTGTTTAGAAGATTACGCACAATAATTTCTTCGACTTTCTTTTCTCTGTTTGTTTTTTTTCACATTGACGCACAATATCAAGTTTCGTTCAAATAGGGCAACGAAAAAAATTATTAAATAATCAATTCCCGATTCAGTCAAGTACTCTTCGGGAGAATTTGATCAATGCAAACAACCTCAGCGGTATAGTTCGCTGGAGCTATCTTTTTTTTTTTCTTCTTGAAATGATTTTTTTATCAACCGCCGTCACAACGGGAACCCAACGGGTTCACGGGTCATCTAGTAAAAATTAAATATCTCACTGAGGGTTTCTTTTGTGTTGGATGCAACTCCGCAGGTTCCATCTTTTCCAAAACCGCAACAGTATTTACGATTTGGATGATACTAATGTCATATCAAACTCATCCAAAAATGAGGATCACTTCAAGGTAAATGCGATAACTGGAACACAAATGGGGCATGGGACAAACATGTGAAATAAATAATCAACAAACACTTAAATGTTGCTGATTGTTTCTTGCTGTGTAAATTTGCATGCAATCTTCTTATTTGTTCGTCTGCAGCGCAAGGATGAGGGATAGCATCATTGGCTGAGGGTGTGGCTGTGCCGCTGATGCAGTGCCCACTGCCGGTTAGAGCAGGAATTTGTAACTTGTTCATGGTGCTGGTGATAGCTCGCCAACTCTTCACAAAGGACACGTCCACCATGGGATATTTTACATCCACCAATGATTGCTAGCAGACAGGACATCCGTATAACGTCCATCCAAGGGACAGCACACATATTGATGAATCACGCCTGTAGAACACTGGGATGATACTTTATTGCTGGGTTGGGATTCAAACCCAGGCTAGACAAATTAGAGGTGAGTGAGCGTACTTTTAGGCCATCCTGCCAGCCCAGTTTACAGTCAATAAAGCTGCTCAAAATACAAATGGCACTCTCCTAAATTATTTATTCTGCAAAATGTTTTCACAGTCCTCGCAGATACATTGGAACACAAAAGGTGAAGCAGTTGCGTATGTATCTGCTGCATCCCAAATTATGAAGTTTACACTAAGTTTGTTTAGTGATAGAATGGGTAAGGGAACTGTTGAAGGTTTTATCTCTGGTATGACAACAGGAACAAATACAGACCCCGGTTATAGTCATAGGAAGGGAATGTACAGTGCCCTCCATAAGTATTGGAACAGTGAAGTCAAATTTGTTATTATTGTTATGTACTCAAGAAATTTGGATTTGAGATCAAAAGATGAATATGAGGCAAAAGTACAGGTCAGCTTTTATTTCTTGATATTTCTATGTACTAGTATGTACACTTTACAAACATGAGGAACACCTTCCTAATATTGAGTTGCACCCCTTTTGCCCTCAGAACAGCCTCAATTTTGTCGGGCATGGATTCTACAAGATGTCGAAAGTGTTCCACAGGGATGTTGGCCCATGTTGACTTCAATACTTCCCACAGTTGTGTCAAGCTGGATGGAGTGGATCTCTACTCCGAATAGCTCATTCCATCTCATCCTACAGATGCTCAATTGGATTGAGATCTGGTGACTGGGCAGCCACTGCAGTAAGCTGAATTCACTGTCATGTTCGCGTGGAACCATTCCTGGACAATCCTAGCCTTGTGGCAAGGGCATTATCCTGCTGAAGAAATCCATTCACATATGGATACACTGCTGCCATGAAGGGATGCACCTGATTGGCAATGATGTTCAGATATCCTGTGGCATTGAAAAGTTGCTCAACTTTTATCAAGGGGCCCAATATGTGCCATGAAAACGCACCCCACACAATCACACCACCATCATGAATCAAGCCTGGCAATGTTGCACTCGCATGATGGATGCATGTACATGTGGTTTTCTCCATACCCTCGTCCTCCCATCAGTGTGAAACAGCAGGAACCGGGATTCATCAGACCAGGCAATGTTTTTGAATCCTTCAGTGTTAGTGCTTTCTTTCCGAAGCCCACTGCAACCGCAGGGTCGTGTTTTTTGCCGAAAGAAGTGGAACTCTGTACGGTCGTCGGCTGCCATACCCCATTTGTGTCAAGGTACGACGAGTTGTGCATTCTTTTATGGGTCTTTTGGCACCAATGTTGTACTGGACTATCAGTTGACTAACTGTAGCCCGTCTATTGCTCTGCACAATTCGTGTCAGCCTCATTTGGCATCTTTCATCAACGAGCCATTTTCTACCACTGGCCTGCCATTGGCTGGATGTTCTTTGGGTGGTGGACCATTCTTGATACACACGGAAAAATGTTGAGCGTGGAAAAACCCACCAGCATTGCAGTTCTTGACACACTCAAACTGGTGCGCCAGTACCTACTACCATATCCCGTTCAAAGGCACTCAAATCCTTTGTCTTGCCTATTCACCCTCTGAATGGCACATGTACACAATCCATGTCTCAATCGTCTCAAGGCTTTAAAATCCTTCTTTACCCTCTCCTCCCATACATCTACACTTATTGAAGTGGATTTAACAGGTGCAATCAATAAGGGATCATAGCTTTCACCTGGATTCACCTGATCAGTGTATTTCATGGACAGAGCAGGTGTTCCTAATGTTTTGTTCACTGAGTGTATGTTTTACCGTTGTAGAACAATAACACTTTTTATGTTCAGTCCCCCCATTTTAAGTAAGCATAAGTATTGGAAAAGATTAACTTAAAGTAAATTAAAGTAGTATAATAGTTAATATGTGGTTGCATATCCTTTGCACGCAATAACTGCATTGAGCCTGTGACCCATTGACATCACCAAACTCTTGGTATTGTCGTGTCCACACCAGTCATGACCGACCTGGACAGATAGTGGAACGATTTCCATTGGAGGTAAACAGCCGAGTTCCCCAGAGATTATGGCACACGCGGGATGGAGGGCGGCAAGGACACGTAGCAGACAAATGCACACAGGTTTATACTCGAACCCATGACAAATAGACAGACGCAAACAACTTTAATAAATAAGGGTTTAATGAACATAAATTAAATGTTTATAATGGAAATAAATTAAAACATGATAATAAAAACGTTGAGATGCTTCCAGATGCAGAAACAGACAAGGGGAAAGATAAAATAAAACAAAATTCCTCCCTTTATTCTGGCATTTAGTTGGGTGTCCAGAGATAATCCTTTATTAGCCTAGCATCATCGAAACCGCATAGTCACTGCGTGGGAAACCACATCCAAAATGGCACCGAGCCGCTCTCTGGGTGGGAATCTTACGTGGTAAATCACACGGGTGGTCCTCCTTCGTTAAGGGCCCACAAACCTTCATGCAGTTTCTTCTCACGAATGAATGTGCTCCTCTCGCCGCAAATGGTCGCCTCCTTTTTCCTTGACCATACGACGGGACGATTTCTGAGGCCCCGAGATATGGCCATGGGCGCGCTCTTCTTCTCTTCTCCTCTCCATCCAACTTCACGACTCAGCCGAACAGTAATGGCTAGCGTCTTGCTCCAGCATGCGGGCTAATTCACACAGCACGAACATGAGAACCATGCAGCCTTCTTCAGCGTGTCGAGGAGAAGCCAGCGAGTGAGGCCCTTCCATCTCAATTGCGTCCCTCACCCAACGATCTGCTCTTTGGTCATGTCCCCTTTCTCTCACATCACACCGACCAATCATAAGTCTTGGGGCATGGATTGTTGGCACGAAGCCGAGAAGGAGGGGTTTCTTGCCTGCTCGGAAATGTTCGGCCTTGTTGGTGGTGGTGTTGTTGTTGAAACCATGGTTCTTTTATTTCTGGTTTTGTAAATACAAAAACATAGGAAAAGGTCACAGGGGGCAATGACATTCTGAGAGAAATTAGCCTTAATCCTTTCCTCATTAACATAGCACCGCCCCCCGTGCAGTGACATGTAACAATCTTAAGCTAATGGTTTCACTACTTATATTACATCGAGATGTCTCTTGCTCATCCACGAACCATGCTACCCTATACAATCCTACCTTTGCTATGAAAGTCCTCCAACTACCACACAAATATTTGTCTTCCTTTGAGATGCTTTGCCAAGCCTTTGCTGCAGCCATTTAAAGTTTTTGTATGTTTTGGGGGGTTTCTGATTTTCGTCTCCTCTTCAAAAAGTGAAATGCATGATCCATTGGATTTAAATCAGGAGATTGACATGGCCAGTCTAAAACTTTGCAAAAGCAAAGGCTAGACATTCACAGCTCTTTTATGTATGAACAATCAATGTAACAAGAAGAAACTCTTGTCAGTCATTTGTTCAAATACTTATGCTTACCTAAAATTGGGGGAATGAACATAAAAATTGCTATTGTTCCACAATGGTGAAACATATATGCATAGAAATAACAAATAAATAAAAGCTGACCTTGTGTACTCTTGCCTCATATTCATATTTCGATCTCAAATCCAAATTTATTGAGTATAGAGCAATAATAACAAATTTGACTTCACTGTTCCAATACTTATGGAGGGCACTGTACATAATGATGACACAAAAACAAACAATGTCGCATCGCTGCACGTGACCTCTAACCGTCAATCTTGCGATCATCCCTTCCTCACCATCGAGCGAGATGCAACCCCCATTTAACACAGGCCCGGCCAACGAAACCGTGTTCGGGGCGCTGGATGAGCGCCAGTCAGCGGCCTTTTGCCGGAACAACTGAGCAGGGGCATGAAGCGCTCACAAAGTGCTGTAAATAAATCGTCTATTTCCAAGCCAATGTGTCCTGATGGAAAGCGGTAGAATGAGTCTCCGTTGGGCTAACGGCTATCTCTCGCATGCATGAACATGTCACAAAGAGGAAAAGGTTATCTGTTCTATATCCTTCTCCAATGCATCAAAGAGTTAGAATCCCACCAGACAAAGGGACGGGTCTATTCTGAACATGCATTTCTGGAAATAACTGTCTGAGGACCTGGATGTTGTGTCCATTCTTGGGATCCGATTCCGAAATCCACAACAATATGTTATGGATGCGTATATATATATATATATATAATATATATATATATATATATATATATATATATATACAGTATATATATATATATATACAGTATATATTACTAGCAAATACAACCCTTCGCTTTGCTGATTGGATCACCCGGGGTATTAAAGGGTATGAAGGGGGAGGGAGGAGAGATGAGGAGGGAGAGGGAGAGAGAGGAAGATAGAAGAGAGAGAGAGGGAGAATGAGGAGGCAGGAGCGAGGGGAAGCGAGAAGGGGGGAGCGACGAAAGGTGAGGTGGGGAGAGCTATGCCTCACCAAATGCTGCTATAACTGCAGGAGGAGGGGTGTGAGGAGAGGGTGAGAGAGAGAGAGAGAAAGAAAGCGAGGAGAAAGAGAGAGAGTTGGAGAGAGAGAGAGAGAGAGAAGAGAGAGAGAGGAGAGAGAGAGAGAGAGAGAGAGAGAGTGGTATGAAAAAAAAGAAGAAGAGAGAAAGGTGAGGGGTGGGTTGGGTTGTAAAGAGAATGATATGTTATGCTTAATGACTGAACACACACACAAAAACAAACTCATGTCAGAACAGCTGTACACAGAACTACACAACAGAGTTTGTAAAGTAATCCGCTGGCACATCTGTAAAAACTTTGATATCCCAGTTAAAGAAAACTTGTGGGAAAATGAACCAAAAGTAATCACTCAAAACATGGAAGTACCTCCCGCTCACGTACGACCTCATGATCCCATCGAGCGTGAACATCAAAAACAAAATGTTGTGATCAGATATCATACTTAGATACAAAAAGAGAAGAAGGCATTGCTGATTGAGGTGTTAATAGCAGTGATTTTGGACTAAACATTGCAGAATCAAGAAAATTATCAAACACCAAGACCTCAAGAATGAAGTGAGAAGATCCTGGAAGCTGAAGAATGTCAAAGTTGTACCAGTGATAGCTAGACCTACAGGAATGATGACAAAGAACCAATACCCCTGTACCCCTTGGCACTCACCTGGTGGCGGCTGGATAAGATAATCAGGCAACCGCTAGTAGGCATGGATGACCCACAAAATATGTAATATAGAAGAGAGTTAATACCTCTGGCTTTTTTTTAATGCCAGGAACAAACCTTGGTACATCATGGGTGATAAAGGTTGTGGTCAAGTTTCATCGAAACTGTGTGTGTGGTATCAGAAAGGAAAGTTATGGAGGAGACACACTGACACACTGACATTTATTCATACATATATACATAAACATATGTGTATGTGTAATAGATATATATATATATATATGTACAATTGTCCCCTCCCACACTCCTCATTGGTATGCATTGTTGTCTGCACTATCGCTGATGATTCGCCAATAAGTGATGAAGCCAGTCTGAGAGCTGAGGGTGGTGTGTGTAGCATTGGGATTCTCATGTGTGTGAGAATGGCTGGTTTAAATAGCCATGGCCCCAGACCCCCTCGTGTGAGACCCTCCCCCCTTCTCAATCTCACAATGGTTGAACTTCGTGTTCAAATGGTGACCAAACCACTCACGTATTGCCATCACATCTGTTCGCACATGTGGTACGTCCATTTTTGGAGGTGAGAAAAATACAATGGGGAACGATAAAATAATGCTATTCACAAAAGAAAAAGAGATTACTCGGGAGGAGGTGGTGGTGACAATGTGCTTCCGAGACATTTGATCCTGGTCACTGCTGACCGTGGTTACAAGACACTTGTGCCAACATTCATTATGAGATAACTAATTAATGACTAAACCCCATCATTAACCTCAAAATCAAATTCAGGATGGAGAAATTTCATTGCTATTCACCTGAATGTTGTTGAAATGATGAAACTGGATTTCACTGGACCGAATCACTAAAAGTGCTCTTTGGTTTATTGAGATACATCTTTCGGAATGTTTGTAATGCGAACATTCATGGTTCCTTGCTGTGTCCCCACTTTACTTGTGGAAATGAAAAAGCAAATTTAGCCCCAAAAAGTAGCTTATTACAGTAAAATGCCAAGTATTAAAAAAACAAAAGAAGCCTCAAACCTACTGTGATGCCCATTACTTCTTAAACAGCCCCAATTATTCCTACCTCCTTGTGGAGTTGGTCTGCCAGTTGTGCCCTAAGTCTTCCACGATTATGATGGCCCAGTTTGCCATTCTAATGAAGGTAATTTAGGCAGGAATTTGGAATGTATTCAGGATGCTGGTGATGACTCACCTGCTCCAGCAAAAACACTGTGAGAACTTTAACATCGAGTCACAATTGTGACAGACGACCCCAGGCTGGACATCTCAAAGGTAAGAATACCTACCTCAAAGATATACTGTGCCAGCTATCCTGGTGACTGTAAAATTCCACTCATCTCCTGTGCAATTTCCCTCAATAACCCTTTTGTACCTTTCATCTTCCCCCTTAGTTTTTATTGCTGTTGTTATTCTATAACCTCCTACCATTTAGTCATTGGTCCTATCTCTACCTGAACTTTCTTTTCCCCATTATTACTTGAAATATTACCATCTATTACATGACAGATGGATTATCCTCAAATGTGAAGGTGAAATTTCTGGTTCACGACCCCCTTATCCGATAATACCCCCCTAATGTGTAATTATAATCTCTTTTGTTTCGTCCCCGTTGGACATCTGAAACGGGGGCTGATGGATTTTGTCTCAATTTTCGTGTCCGTGCGTGCGTCCACAACCATATCTCAGACACGTATGGACCAATTTTATTCGTACTTGGCACAAAGACAACACATGATGGCTTACATATCTACATCATTTAGTTTCATGATCGGATCCAAGATGTCCGACTGGCGGCCATTTTAGTTATTAAAAAACACCCGATGTTGAACATGTCCTCAAACCATTTCTCGGACATGCATTTACCGATGTTGTTCAAACTTGGGAAAGAAATAAAGGATGATAGCTTAGACATGCACGTCTTTTTTATTTTTTTGCCAGATCAGATCCAAGATGGCAGACTGATGGCCATTCCGTTACTTAAATGTGTCCCCAACCATTCCTGAGACATGCATCGTCCGGTTTTGTTCAAACTTGGCGCAAGCACAATGCATGATGGCATACACGTGCCCCTCGCTTTATTTTGTGATCTGATAAAAGATGGCCGACTGGTAAACTGGCGGCCATTTTAGTTGTAGATAAATATGGGCTAGCTCTTTCACTCCATACAGCAAAATTACTAAAGCAATGGGGGCTATGACATTTTATGTCTCTTTTTTCCCCTTGTTATCCATGCATTTTGTAATGTCCTGTTCATAAAATTTATTTTGACTCTTCAAATAAACTTGATAATGTTTTGACATTATACCTTTTTATTCTTTTACGGCGGCAGCACAATACACGTGCCATCAGCATTCAAATCTTGATACAACCATTTGCATTGTAGCTTATTTCTGCCAGACTTATGACATCAGCATGAAAATCTATTCTTTTTATGGTTTAGCAATTCTATAATCATTGATCTTTTCCTAGTTTATCTAAAAACAAAACCACTCTTTCCATGTCCTGTGTTATCATCGATGATTCCAACCTGGATCATCCATTTCACACTGTCGTTCTTTATATTTCCATGAATATAATTTCGATAGACTTTCTCTGCTGTCAATTTCGATTTCGCCTTTGTTTTTGCATATGCAGTAACCACCTAGATATTTCATTCACTTTTAATGAAGACAAGTCACCTATTTTGCAGCACATTGTCTCATGGCACTTTACTGCCCTAGCAGTTTAGATCACTATCTTATTATAGTCACTACAATTTATGAAATGAGCTATTTATTCATCAAAATGTATTGAAAAAGTAATTGGTATGTGTGTGTGTTTTCAATGTTTTTGGGTTGATCGCAGGTCCGCGCGAGTGCCATTGCTCAAGATGCCGACCAGAATTACGATTACGCAAGCAACAGTGTGGTCTTGCATCTAGATGCAGGCGATGAGGTTTACGTGAAACTGGACGGAGGGAAGGTTCATGGTGGAAGAACAAACAAGTATAGCACATTCTCTGGATTCATGGTGTATGCAGATTGAGCCATGAAACGGAGCATGTCAAACATCAAAAAAATTATTGGAAAATTCATTTTAAAATCGATGAGATGCTGTCAACATCTGGCAAGGTAAAGGGGCTTGTATTTTTATATTCTGGACTTTCCATTTCTCGTGCTCTGGCATTATGCATTGTTTCTGCTGGTAGCAGATTAAAGATGTGCTGTGCATTGGCGGAGACTGTTTTCAACGTCGTGGGAAGTAAAGATGAGAAGAGAAAGAGGTGGCAAGGGAAGTGTGGAATGGAACCGGTGACCGATCACGATGAAAATATCTACTCGGAGTACAGAAATGATGAACTCAAACCACTTCACTATCTTTTCAGATTGGTGGGTGACCAACCCTTCACATTCCTTGGATCAACAGCCAAAATTAGTGTACAGATTGTAAAAAAGTGATTCCAGTGAGGAAATTGAACCAGAAGGCCATACAAAAAAATTGTTTGTACTAGATCATCACGTTTACTATCGATCAGTCTTTTAAACACTTTCCATGATCTCTCTGAGAGCAATCATTGTGCTGTGGGTTTTGATGATCTCTAGGAGAAACCAAACATTTTGAAGTAATGCAAGGTTTACGACATAGTTTTAAAACATTTCATACATCACATGACATCTTACTTAACAATGCTTGTAGCTATGTTTGAAAATTACTCACATTGATGTGGCAAGGTGGGTTGGTTTTAAAGAGGAAGAACTAGCAAGAAGTGATCAATTTCAATCTTGTGGCAGGCAGCAAAAGACAAGCATGCAAGGACTTCGTGAACTGCATGTATATAGAATGTTAATTCTATGTCTGAATATAACATTGATTTTGGGGATAACATGTCACTAAATTGCAGACCTGCCATGGACACCATTGCAACCTGTAGCATCTCTATCAATTTTGCCCATGAAAGGTTCGCGGTCGTTCTCCAGTACTGCTTGCAATACGATTTAGGATGATCACTACTACCTTTTTAATGGCCCCAATTATCCCCAACCTCATGTGGGTCTTGCCGGAGAATGTTTGAGGCCCATAATCTTTCACGATACGACTGCCAGGCCTGAAGTTAAACTGATGTTGGCAGGAATTTGTAATTTCGTGGTAACGGCGACATCTTGCTTAACTCTTCGTGAAAGACACCGTGGGATGTATTGTTGTGCCGGGTTCGGTGGCGAGGACGACCGCTAGATGGAGCAGTTGGGCCGTCTCCCACCGAACACCGGAATTGAAGGTCGTCACTCCAGATAACTCCGAAGTCGACGGGTCGCTTAATGGACCGTGGACGCCAATATTTCGACCACGCGGTTAGGGTCTTTTTGTCTGATTCCAATTTACCTAATTAGCCGAGCGGTCTAGCTACCGGGGAAGCCACACCCTCAGCCGGCTTTGTCCGAACCGAGTCGCTGTTACTGACTCGGATCCGGCGTAACCGAGCGGGAATTACCAAAGCCGCGCCGGTCAAAATGACAATTTACGGCACAATCGGCCTCCCTAATTCTCAAGCCTGAACCATACTGGGTCAATGAGAGAAAGCACAGACAACGAATTGGAACATTTAACAGTTATTTATTTACAATGGGCAATAGGGAGGGAGACACAGAGCAGACTCAATCACGAATATAGATGCAGGCAAATGTACAATGGCAATCACTTAAATAATTTCGACTTATCAGACTGGCCACAGACAGACACACACACCCAAAAAGAAATGGACCTCGTGGGTCTTTATACGGCCCTTCAGCTCGGGATGGAAGGCGAACTGAGGGTCAGAGTCTGGCCGGGTACCTGGCCGCCTCGTGCGGTTTTACCGACTCGCACTTGTTGAGCTCGGAGTCCGTGGACGGGAACGGGGATCCCCAGCTCGAGCGCTCCAACACAACCCACCACGGTGGGACTCGAAACCACGACCCAGAATCCAACAGGCCCATGATCCTGGCTGCCACGAACGACGATCATGACACAAGCACCACGAAACACTCCGCCACGACCACCACCACCACGAGCACCAACATGACCACCGACCACCAAGGAACCCCGAAAAAGACCGCCGCTGAGACAGTTCGCCACCCTTCTTATTCCTCCCCCGGGCGGGTGGAGGGATCCGCTCTGAGGTAACTCACCTCCGGATTGGCCGGGGGGCGTCGGGCGATCGGTGTCCTCCCCTCATTGGACGAGGCGAACATTCCATCTTGCTGGGGCGGAGTCGGCCCTGAGGTGATCTCACCCCCGCCTATGTCCGTGGCCTCGAACACGTGCGTAATGGCGCTGAAGGAGTGGAGGGGGATTTAATGCAGAAGACTAACTTGAAAGAAACTCGCAGCACACACATGAAATTCCCATTAGACATAGGGGAGAGATTCTAACTATCCACATATACTTAACGAAATAACTAAACTTTGGGTCAACTGTATGTGTGAAGGCGAATGGTTTCCAGATTCGTAACACTATACAATCTACCAACTAATGCTAACGGATGGGATCCCCAACGTAACATCCATGTGAGATCTGTGGGACGGCACACTTTGTAATGCGACACCCTGCCTGTGAAGCACCAATCCGACAATTCATCATCAGGCTGAAAATGAAACCCAGACGGGACGGCTTAAAAGGTAATTGTGAAACCTCAGCACCATCCTATCAGACACTTGTAGTATGATTCGGGGTATACTTTCGCATGGACATAACTACAAGGTTGACCTCGTTTGAAGTAAAATGATAAAACATTTCAAAATGCAAAGCCCGTCCATGTTCGCTTTGTACTCGAACCTGAGCTTGATGAAAACAACAGGTAAGAAAAGAACCACGTAAAAATTATTAATTAAAATCTTCTCCATATTCTCATGCGCAAGGTTTGTTGGAAATGTCATGACAAAAGCTCAAAATGGTAAACTCAAAGGCATCTTAAAATTCGAACAGAAAAAAAGTGAAGAAACACCGAAGTGATTAAACTTGTGGTGGACGGGCTAATAAACCCCCTTTCACTCTTCCCAGCCTCGCAGGTAGCTCGTTCAACCATTCAGTTTCTGTTGCATCTGCAGTGTGTTTCCTTAAAAACATGAGTAACGTTACCATGGAATGGACACGATGCTCCAGACATCTCTGGCTTTAGTGAGAAAATGATGCATCGTCCTTTTCTTACCCCCAAAAGACGAATAAAATTGGACACCGTTGCCCGCTCTCATATCACGGCAAATTGTGGACTGCACTCATAAACGTGTAGACGAGCCGAGGCGCACGAATGTGGACTCCTTTCAGCTTGATTCAAATGAAGTGATACGTGGATTTATTGAACGATTGTATAATTTTTCCAATTGTAAAGGCAAACTCGTAAATGTACAGCCGTCTTAATTGTGACGTATATACAATTATATTTGTCTGCAGTTTTTCGCACCAGAGAGCTGTTGCAGCGACTGACTTAATGAGCGAACAAAAAACAGGTGCAACGGTTGTGCAATTATGCCAAAGTTGAAAATTTCTTTTCCGAAATGTTAGTTTTTCTATCTGCGTTTTAATGCTTGTGTGTGTGTGTGTGTGCGCACTGAATGACAGGTTATGGTTCGCTGTCCTCTATGCAAGACTGCACATGTTCAATGGTGTCAGTGTAATATACAATTATTATTATTATACTGTATTTGTGTGCTATGCATATATAACATTGTTGTTATTTCCATGGAAATTGAAGTGATATTTTTTCATAACTGATTATTTTGCATTTCTGTGCAGGATTATAAGAGTTATAAAAATGTTTTCAAAACGAGCTACACAAGAGTAGCAATCAAAGGGATGATAATTACGCATTTTATCGAGACAATCTCATGCTCTGTCATAAAATAAAGAGGTTCGTCAGTTTCCTTAGTGTGATGTAAAAGTTAAGTGACCTTGGAGTGGTTTGTTGATTGTGTCTTTTTTCTGGACGTGGTACTACGAATAAATGTACATCCCAGCATACCTTTGGAAGTCAGCTTTAATCTTCACTTAACGATGCTTGGAAACTTCGGCTGCTCCGCCGTAGCAACCACCATCCTGCGTCCTGCGAACTTGGCAGGATGGCGCGGCGCGTGTTCTTGCTGCAGACAGACGGGCTGCGGCCCCAAAGCTCTTCTCCGTCTGTCGATGGCACCTGCGGCGCACAGACGTGGCCACGTCGCTCATTTGCATCCGGCATGGAGTGCGAAAGAACGAGTGCAATATGCCTTTGCGTGCACTTCATCACACGAAAGGCAATTGGGTTAGAGGAGTGTGACACGATAAGTGACATTTATGCACGAACGATTAAATCATAAGCTGTGTTTTCCACTGCAAATCACGGCAAAGATTGTGAATTATTGAGATGAATTGCTTGTTCGGCAATAATTATGACAGCAAACTGTTACATACTGAAACGTCTCGACAAGGTACATACTTGGATTCAGATTCGTTCATGAATATATTCATCTTTAATGTAAACAATCGACTTCTTTTCTACTTCTATATGTTAAGCCACTGACTTTGAGGAGATGTTTTGGATTTCAATGCTCAAACCACCGTGAACATGTGAATAGAGATGGCTATATTATGATATGCCTGATCAGCTGTCTGGATCATTCAGAAGTAGCGTATGTATTCACCTTTGAGCTGTCTATCGTCTCGGTTTGATTCCCAATCTGTCAAAAATTGACATCCTGAGGCTTTGCAGGCACCAGGTTCACAGTTCCTCTAAAATTGGATATGATGTTAAGGTCCCATCTGCCAGCATTTGTTCTCTCCTCCTTACACTATTTTTTCATGAGGTTGCGATCTGTGGCTCAGGGTATGTACTCCACGTACAAGTCTTGCATGAAATGACAATCTGATTTTTGTTCAGGGTGCCGGCAATTACTTGCCTACTCTTCAGGAAAGACACTGTGGGATCTTTAACATAAACGTCAATCCATAGCAGATGGGATACCCTTCTTAATGTCCATCCAATGAATGACACAGCCTATAATACAGCACCTTGCCTGAAAGTCACCAGACCGAAAACATATAATGGGCTTGGGAATCAAACCCAGATTCTACAGGATAGTTCTGCAGCATCGTTTTGGACCATCTGCCAGCACTTTCTGGTGGAAGTTAAAGATTCCACAGTGTCTTTCGCAAGGGGAGGGCCATTATGTGGCGGGACCCTGGCCAAATAGAAAATTTCAGACCTAATCTACAGAGGGCACTGCATCAACATCACAGCTGCACAAGAAGAACATCTACGATAATAAATTGAGGTTGTGTGGCTGCAGCTATGTCAGCAATATTTAATCGTCGATTGGTCACAGCACTGACCATTTAGGTGTGCCTGTTTTTCCTTTTACTTGACGAATGGTCGTGACACTGACCATTTAGGTGTGTCCGTTTTTCCTTTCACTTGACGATTGGTCGTGACACTGACCATTTAGGTGTGCCCGTTTTTCCTTTCACTTGACGATTGGTCGTGACACTGACCAATTTGGTGCACCCCGTTTTCCCCCAGCATCGTTATTCACTCGTTGATTAGCCACAGCACTGACCAATTGGGTGCGCCCGTCAACCTGGTAATTCTTCATAGAAACTTGCTCTCTCTCTGATCCACAGATTTATCCCTTCTTGTCTTCAGTTGTCCAATCCTTCCTCCCACCCATGGTTAAAGATCCCACAGTGTCATTCCCAAAGAGTAGGCAAGCTATTGCTGGCACCTTGGGCAAATTACAAATTCCTCCCCTAACCTTAGTCGAATGTTACGCCTGACCAGATGGTTCATGAAAGACTTGAGCCAAACCTCCCCTGGCCAATGCCACAGGAATGTGGGAATGATTGTGGCTACGAAAAATAATAATAATGATCATAACAATAATAGTAATAATAAGAAGAAGTTGTTGGCTGATGAAGGTGATGTTTGCTGATTTCCAAGCAGGTGGAAGATGTCCACGGGCAAATGATAGGGTGAATACAGCAGATTGTTGTGAAGTACAACATGTTTTCTTTTGATTAAATCTGTCAGTGAAGCGACGGGTAAAAATGCCTCGTATATATTATATTGCGAACCATGTTGTCTGTCCATGTGTTTGTCTGTCTCCCATTTATGGTGGCCGCTTCCTGCGCTGCATTTGAAAATCTCAACATTCACTTTGGAAATGGTGGGAGAACAGCCATGAATAATGTTGATACCAAAGTTTATTTTGCAAGCAGCATATTTTGCCCTCTTTTGTTCTTTTTTTAGACAAATTGAACCTTTGCCACCTGGTGTTGCACCACCATTTAGCAGTGACTGTACAAGTAGCTCGGAGCTTTGGCTTGAGGTGAAACCATGAGTGCAACACAATTAACATTTTTAAAGATCATTGAATAATTTAAATTTGTACATTAACGAACTTTTCCCGTCACTGGGGATGGATACTTTTGCTTGCTTTTCCCGTCACTGGGGACGAGTACACTTCCTTGTATCTAATAAATCTAAAAAGTAACAAAAATATTTTAATTATTGCTCAGATTATGATTTCAATCATTCTTTATGTATCAAGCATCCATATACAAAAAAATAAATAAAACCAAACACAATGATTTTTATGATTAAATGAAGCTCGAGCCGAAAGGTGCTTTGTGGGCTCTCTGACGTGCAAACAGTTCAATAACGGCATGAGAATCCAATGTCCTTACTAGAGGCGCCTCCACTACCAGTGTTCCCAAACTCGTCAGTCTATCTTGACACATAGTTGATCTCAGGACATTTTTTTTACTCTTGCCAGTGTACTGAATGAGCGTTCCGCCTGTGCAACGGTGACCGGTAGGGTGCAGAAGATCCTAAGCATGATGGAGATATTGGGGAACAAGGTGTTGAGTTTCAACTCGTGGAGACTGTTCAGCAGTTGAAGTGGTGATAGAGGTGTTTGTCCCAGATTAGCTGTGGACATCGCCTTGAAGTGTTCCATTTCTTCTACTGGATCCTCAGACATGTCAACACTGAACTTCTCACAATGTACTCCAGTTTATTCATGCACATCTTCTTGGTTCAGTTTGGGTGTTTCCACATGACACCAAATGTTTCCTTTAGCTCCCTGGCTGTCTCAAAAGGCCTGGCCATGTTTCCGTTGAAGCAATCCAGAAAAGCATAGAAAACTTGAGGCTTCAAACAATCTTCTGGATTGGCCTCCATCACCTCTTCGATCAATGTCTCATCTGCAAACCTCTTCCTCCCTTTTCGTCTTTTCTCTGGCAACATCATTGAGGTTGCCATACCAAGGCTGTTAGCAAGAAGCTTTGTCAAAACTACATCCCAACTCTCTGTCTCTGTCTCTGTCTCTCACAGATGTTTGAGGTCCTCAATTAGGCTTTTCATATTCTCAACCTCAACATCCAACATTCCATCTCTGGCTTACATAACTGTGTTCCTGAAGTTGATTGCCATGAGAACTTTAAGCCAAGTGGAAGCCATGAATGCCTGATGTTGGCTTAATGGTTATGGTGGTGGGCTTTGGATTCTCGGATCCTGAGTTCAAATCGTGCTCGGCTGTTGAGATAATACCAGGTGGGGTTGACTCTGCCTGTCATCCTTCCGAAGTCGGCAAAATGAGTGCCAATTTGCTGGTATCCTGTGTCGGAGTGGTGGCCCATCTAGGATTGTGCCCAATAGCCCAGAAGACTGCTTAGGCAGTACCAACGCTCTGCACAGAGTATGGTCCCAATGGATGGATGGATGGAAGCCATGAGGATACACTGAATCTAATTCACGGAGGTCTGAATGACGTTTAGATCTGATCGAGTATCTGCTCTCAAATTCATATCAGAGCTTGTGCGATTTCAATGCCCTTTATTCCTGGAAGGTGAACTACAAAAGGCTAAATAATGTCTACCCGGGCAGACCAACGTGTGCCGGACATACTGTGCAGAGAGCAGACAACATTTTCCATAAAAATTTCCCATCTTTTCCGGTTAGAGCTGAACACATTGAACAGTTTTTAAGAAACTCCAAAGAACGTAATCATGTCTGGACAACATTCAGTGGCATGAACACCGGACAGATTTAAGCTGTGACAAGCATAGGGTGAATATGTGGCTAGTGGGTTGTCGTACCAAATTTGAGCTTGAGCGCCTTTCTAGGAGCCACTCTTTGTTGCTTCTGTTGTCGAATCCTTGACCACAGCTGTCTGCAATTGGTATATTGTGCTTCCTGAGGGTATCACGGATCAGTCCTACAATCACTTCCTCTTGTTTTTTTATTGCAATCCACAAACTCAAGGAATCCTTCTTGAACCTCATAGTTCTTATTTTCATCATTCAAATGAACATAGCACAGAATAAATGAAGTTTGTTCGACATGTGCTGAATTAGCAATTACATCGACAATTAGAGAATTGTTCTTTGAGGTTTCTCTTTCATTTAGGATCGCATTTGTCACATTTTTAGCGCAAAA
Source organism: Eptatretus atami (assembly GCA_035128595.1). Lineage (NCBI taxonomy): Eukaryota > Metazoa > Chordata > Myxini > Myxiniformes > Myxinidae > Eptatretus > Eptatretus atami. The sequence continues at coordinate 5,848,414 of CM068956.1, read as the reverse complement.
CCATATAAAGTCATTTTGACTTTCTGGGGAGATGCAATGAACTTGCAATCGGTGATGTGCGATTTGAGATTCCTTCGCTTTGTTGAGATGTTCTTCAAGGATTGGAATATAATGACTGATCAACTCCAAAATGATTAGAAAATCACCATTTCTTGGATCCCCAATGAGATGGCTTTTCCCTCTAAATGGCAAGCCCCTTACCCCCAAGAATAACATCACATCTAGAATTATGCGTAGTATTTGTTTCCAATGTGCTGCCTGTGCAGGAAAAGGGTTTTCAGTTTGGAAGAAGTCTACGTTAAAATCAAACGGTTTCTTTTCTGTGGACACTCTTCTGTTTTGCTGGCTGCGCTGACACAATACTTCTTGTTTCCGTGTGTTCAATGGCAGGCATGCAGATGTCACTTTCAGTCTCGACATCAGCAATTGGATTTGTCGCTGTATAAACAACCACTTCATCACTGACGTCAGTCTAAGTCACATTTGCTTTGGTTGAGAATCCCACACTTTCAAGGGTTTTCTGTCTCTGAGTCACGTTCTTTTCCCTCGCGGTTCTTTCTTCTCTTTTCTATGCCCCTGATTTATGGTGGTAATTCATGGTCATAAACTGAAAGACAAAAGGATAAGCAAGAAAAAGAGCAACCTGCAGACCATCACCAGGGCTTCTTTTGTGTGGTGTTTGTGTGGTTTTGTGCGGTGTATTTTGTGTGGTGTTTATGTACTGGTGTGTTACATAATTAACAAGTAAAAACGATTAAAAAATATGTCATAGCATCCACTGTTTTAGTAATTTTGCTGGATGGCGTCAAAGGGCTAGCCCATATTTATGTACAACTAAAATGGCCACCAGTCTACCAGTCGGCCATCTTTGATGACATCACAAAATAAAGTGAGGGGCACATGTACTGTGCCTGTGGCAAGTATGCCATCATGTACTGTGCCTGTGGCAAGTTTGAACAAAATCAGACCATGCATACCTGAGAAATGGTTGGGGACATTTTAGTAACAAAATGGCCATCAGTCAGCAATCTTGGATCTGATCTTGAAAGAAAAATGATGTGCACATGTAAGCCATCATTCTTTTTCAGTGTGCCAAGTTTAAACAACATCGGTAAATGCATATCCGAGAAACGGTTGAGGACGTGTTCAACATCAGGTTTGTTAACAACGAAAATTGCCGCCAGTCGGCCATCTTGGATGTGATTTCGAAAGAAAATGGCGTGCTTAAGTAAGCCATCATTCATTATCTGCGTGTCAAGTTGAACAACATCGGCAAATGTTTGGCCAAGAAATGGTTGAGGAAGTCGTCAACATCAGGTTTTTTTACAACTAAAATGGCTGCCAGGAAGACATCTTGGATCTGATCTCGAAACAAAATGACATGTTTATGGAAGCCATCATTCTTTATCTGATTTCCAAGTTTGAACAACATTGGTAAATGTTTGGCCAAGAAATGGTTGAGGACGTGTTCGACACTGGGGTTTTTTTTTTTTACAACTAAAATGGCTGCCAGTCGGCCATCTTGGATCCGATGACGTGCATGTGTTTACCATCATGTGTTGTCTTGCTGCCAAGTATGGATAAAATCAGTTTAACCATGTCCGAGATATTGTTGCAGACACATGCACGCACGCACGGACACGATAATTGAGACCAAATACATCAGCCCCCATTTCAGACCAAATCCAATGGGGGCTACTAATAATAACAGACATTACTAGAACTGCTACTTTATAACTGCTGGCAGTGATGACCGGGTATGAAGACATCCCTCTTTGATGCAACCCCACTTTGATTAGACACCTGACCCTGACCCATGACGTTTTTCATTATTATTCACTTTAAGTTAGAATGGGATTAAAATAAATTCAATTCAAATCAAATGGAAGACCAAATAGGTACAGTCCTGCATTGCAGTAATCAGAAGGAGCCCAAAAAGCAAAAATAAAAGATGAAGTCATCAGGAGGAACCTGGATAGGATTAACATTTCAGGTACTACTCCTCTACCCTAAAACCCATCCAGGAACAACCAAGTGAACCTTTTTTTTTTTAAATCAAATAGAACCCAGATACAAAAAATTAAATAATCCTGGTTGCTTGACCATGCTAGATCAAGTTGAAATTTAAAACCCATATTTCCCATCAATACAAAATCATAATTGTGAAACTTCATGTCGAGTGATGAAGTGATTCAACAGAAATAATTTTTTTTAGGATTTTCGCTCAATCCAACATGGCCAGACCATGTGAATCAATTTATTCGTGAATACCCTGCTATCTCAAAGGCTTGGGGAACATTTGTGTGAAGTTTCCCCTCGATCTGTCCAGAAATTCTGGAGAAGAAAATGTTTATTGGTTTTATGGTAAATCCAACATGGCTGCCAAACCATGTGACCTATGACATCATATGTGTGAAGAGGATTTTCCAGAGTCAGAGATCATTGATGAAAATCAGAAAAAGAACAGGGCCCAGAACACTACCTTGAGGAACTCCAGCCTGGACAGGAAGAGGGGATGAGAGAACTTCATGAGGGGCCACACGTTGACTGTGACAGGAGAGGAGGTCTGCGAGCCATGAGTGGAGATGTCCCTGTATATCATAAGAAGAGAGTTGACTGCATCGAAGGCACGCGATATGTCTCGAGAGGTGGCTCTGATTTCATGTCTGGCATTGAGGATCTCCATGCATTTTTGGGAGAGCAGAAGCAGCATATCTAGGGTATAGAGACCTGGTCTGAATCCAAATTGATGACTGGAAATCAAGCCATTGGAGAAAAGGAAGGATTTAATGTCTGAAGCGATGATGGATTCCATAACCTTGCTGATGATTGGGAGAAGGCTGATTTGTCTGTTGTCGCAGGGATGTGTTTTTGTACCTTTTTTATGCAGGGCAGTGATGTTTGCTGATTTCCAAGCAGATGGCAATGACTTGAGCAAATGAGAGGGTGAATAGAACAGAGAGAGGGTGAGCAAGAGCAGAGGAGCAGGTTTTTAGAACACTTGGGTTGATGCCGTCTGGACCGGTTGCAGAATCTGAGTCGAGGTTTGACAGCAAAGCTTGCCAACTTGTCAGGAGAAAAAGGACACAGAGTCCAGGAACAGCTGGGTATGAATGGGTAAGGTGGGTACAGAAAGCGATGGGTTTGGGACACAACATTTAGAAGCAAACACAGAGTTTAGGCATTCGGCCTTTTTACGTGCAGTGTCAGCTGTGCGGCCATTTGAGGTAAGGGAGGGGATGGAGGGGAAACATACACCAGGAACAGACTTAACTAGATGCCACCAGGATTTGG
>CM068956.1:5822957-5835238 GCA_035128595.1 Eptatretus atami | reverse complement strand
CAACTCTGTCAGGAACAACCCATGTGTTCCCTCCTCCTCTCCCTCACAATCTCTTCCTCTTATTCTTTTTCACAAGGATTATTTCCCAAAACATTTTCACTCCAAAACGTTTTGTTCATCCACTCTCCTCTCATACCAACAGCACCACTTTCATCCATACCTTCAATGGAAAACATCTTTTCCACCCCTCCCATGAAGTCTGTCTCCACATGTCCAGTTTTAAAATCCTGAGAAGTAAATTCTGCAGTTTATGTGCACACATCAATCAATTTCCCTTCATGTACATTCATTGTGTCACACCCATCCATGTCAGTACCCTTCCCCCACTCTACTCTACCCTCATCACACCCCCTCTCAGGTTCCACCCACCCCTTCCCTCTCCCAGCTTCGCCCCCCACCCCACACCTTCTCAGCTCCAACCCCACACCACACCCTGCCAGATCCCCCCCCCAAACCTCTCTCTTTGCTTCTGTACACATTCCTGCACCCTGCCAACAGCTCCTCCTCCCCTGTCCCTAACTGTGTGGACCTCAAACATCGGAGGCCTCTGCCCCAACCTGAAAGACCTCTCAATCCAAATCCAGGCCGCTGCCAATAAATCGGACATCATCTGTTTAACACAATCCTTCCTCCCACAGGACGTCCTTGAATGCTTCGTATGTCTCCCTCGCTATTGTCTCCTCAGGTATGATAGGTCCTGAGATATCCCACATATTCACTGTCTCTCTCCGAAAAGACCTACCGCAAACTCTCCAATTTACTTTCTCAACAACCCTTTCAAAGAACTTCAGTCATTCAAACTCTTCGGTCTCACTCTGGCCTGGTGTTGGCTTAACGGTTAATGTGGCTGGCTTAAGATCCGAGAGTCCTGAGTTTAAGCCCATGTTGGCTGTTGGGCCATTGAATAAACATTAATAAATAAGATTAGATAGATCAGTATCTGTCCCATGTTCCCATGTGAATGAATAAGATTAGATAGAGCCGTGTCTGTCCCGTGTTCCCATGTGAATGAATAAGATTAGATAGAGCCGTATCTGCCCAGTGTTTCCATGGGAATGAATAACATCAGATAGAGCTGTGTCTGTTCCATGTTCTCATGTGAACGAATAACATTAGATAGATAAGATTCATAGTGATTCTAAACAGGGTATGATTTCCTTTATATCTGTGACCTCAGTTTTGTCGGAAGATGCGGTCTGGCTGTTACGTCCATTGGCCAGCTCGTTTTCGACAGTTTTCTTTTCTTTTAACTTGAAACTTTGGGACTGTTCCTTGTTTTACACAAGTTTTTACACCTTTCTGATCGATCGCTTTCTTCCTATGTTGAAAATTCCGGTTACTGGCGATCTAGGAGGGGGCTACTTGTGTACTTTTCATCAGTGCAAATTTGTTAGTACTTTTACATCATGAACTTTGTTCCATTTGCTTGTCCAATCAATGGCAATAGTGTAAGCATGGTTTTTTTTTAAAATCTGGTTTCTCACCAATCATTTTGCCCCACACTACGATCGGGATCTTGGACCTCCCCCTCTAGGAACGGAGCATGGAGGAAGGCTTGAACGGAAGTGTAATGACGCTTTTTCCTGTGTGGCAGCTCGCTATTTACAGTTATGAAAAGGTCTCACAGGAGTTCACTGGAGTTCATGTGAGTTTACTGGAGTTTACTGGAGTTAAACCGTATTTTCAGCACTATCTTCAGTGATGCATTCCCTCTCTTGACTCACAGAGCTTCGTACCACATGCAGCGTCGCGGCTCGCTATCTACAATGGGTTTTCACTCCTTTCAACCAGCGGGACTTCAATAATCATACCCCTTTTGGGGGAGCAGATTATTCCCATGGGCACTGGCCATTTATGACACCCACATCATTGAGTGAATCATATTATTACGTCGACATGACGCTGAATTGATCCACTAGTGATATGCCATTTTTTGCTTCTTTTTGAACTTGTGACTGGATCAACACGCACTCAAGCTTAACAGCTTATGGGACATTGCTCAGACTGGATGAAGTCATCGATCTTGAGCGGTGAGTGAAGTCGATAACTAGATTTTCTAAAGACATATGATTAGATTTTTTTGGGTCCCTCATCATTCTTAACACTCGACCCAAACAAAGCCGATGGAAACCTTACGCAACAAATCCGGAGAGTTTATAATCAGCAGACACTTACAGGCCTTATGTGTTAGGCTCACCAGAAAACCAAGATGGTGGCCATATCATTTTGTCTGGTTGTCATGGTGGGTGGAGTCAAGCGACAAATGTGGGTGTGGTCCGGCAGCTGTCCGATCAATGGGTGCACATTTCAAAAATTGACCCCCAACAAGAACACCACCACCAACAACAGCAACAGCAAGGCAGAGCTCTTGTAGACCGACCACGTGTAGCAGGTAAAAAAAAAAGTGGGATTGTAATCAGGGGCATTTGTTTTATTCTGGCAAGGAATGTGTAATCCATGCTTAGTGTTCAGTGCAAAAACAGATATCTTCATGTGTTGAAGTTAGAGAACCTGCCAAATGAGCAAAATATAAAATAAAATAATTAATACAAATTTTCAGTGCAGAACAAATTTATTATTACAGGTGTGTTCAAAGTTTGGTAAATTTATTTTAAAGCAAGAAGTTTGGCTTTTGCAAAGACCACAGAAAACAAATGTAGACACAGCCTTGAATTAAATCATCTAATAAATAAACATTGTAAAAACTCTGTTAAAATTTGAATGAAAGTTTGATATAAATTCAAGTTTTGACTGCATTTGTACATTTCTTCTTATTAAGGCCTTTGCAGTCGCTCATTGCATGCAGACCCACATCACCATCTCGCTCCGTGCTATGCCACTGTCTAATACAGCTTAACTTGATACACTGGTGTTCCAGGGCTTATGTTTCGGGAGCTGGCTTTCGACATTGCCTGTTCAATTCAGGTCATCTCAATAACTCAGCTTATGGCAATCCCTGTTCTGCTCCAAGGCACATAGTGCGACACAAATCAAAGCACTAAATTACATTTGGAAATGAAAATATGTGGATATAATTTTTGGAGGATCATTGCTTGTTTTAAGTTTTCAGTAGTGTCCATGTGCATGGATGTTTGTTTATGCGTTTGGTGATTGGATTGTTTCAGCCATGATATGGAAGGAACACATGTTGCTTACAATATTTTTTTTTCACAAGGGGAGTGGGAATGTATGATATATATTATAATATATATATATATATATATATATTATATATATTTATATATATATAATGTGTATAACAGTCAATAAGTAACCTTAAAATGGCGATATAAATTCGAGAATGTAATGTGTGTAGTTGTAGACGACATATGTTATATCGTGTTGTCAAGAGTCATGTTTTGCTGGTTTTAGATCTGGCAACATTGAGCGTATGACGTCAGTAGAGCAGTTCCAAGATGGCAGCTCCCTAAGAAGCATGCACCAAGGAGGAACAACATTCTCTCATCTGTTTCTTGGGAAGTAAGAGTGTGAATCACAGGGAAATCCATCGCAGAATGAAAATGCAGTATGGTGACGCATGTTTATCGCTCCAGCAGGTGTACGACTGGGACAGGAAGTTTAAAAGTTGAGTTCTTTCAGTTCGTGCGTGCATTGTCTCGGCACCCAACCTGCAGAGACTTTGTGGAACCCCAGCACGTTGTGAATGGTATGGTGTGCTGAACCATGGCTAATGTTCAATTCAGACACCACTTCATCCAGCGTAAGGTGACGGTTTTCCCTTTGCACACGCTCAACTCCTGCAACTATTTCTGGTGTGTCGGCTGTGTGAGACCGGCCCGAGCAAGCAGTGTCTGCCACACATGGACACTCCACTTTTAAACTTCCTGTCCCAGTCGTACACCTGCTGCAGCGAAAAACATGCGGCACCATACTGCGTATTCATTCTGCGATGGATTTCACTGTGATTCACACCCTCACTTCCCAAGAAACAGATGACAGAACGTTGCTCCTTCCTGGCGTATGCTTCTCAGGGAGCCACCATCTTGGACCTGCTCTACTGACGTCATACGCTCAATGTTTCCAGATCTAAAACAAGCATAACATGACTCTTACCCATCGATATAACATATGTCGTCTCCAACTGCACACATTTCATTCTCGAATTTATATCGCCATTTTAAGGTTACTTATTGACTGGCCCTCGTGTGTGTGTGTGTGTGTGTGTGTGTATTTCTCCCATGCTCTTCTATCCAAAGAAAGCTACATAAAGCAACCAAAAATTGCTACACAAGGTAAACCCTTTGAGGTCTGAAACCCTACCCAGATTCTTCTACAGCTGCAGACATTACATGCATTTGACACAAAGGGCAAATGGCACAATCTCTGAACAGACAACAATATTGCCAACAAAAAGCTGGTGAGTGATCAGACAAAAAAGCCTCCAGGTTTCGCCTTCCCCTGAAAAGAATGGTCTGCACTCAACTGTATCTGTACTTTCCATGCAAGGACATCACACCACCTCTACAAATGGAATTTCAGACATCCCAGCACATGACTGTGGTTGCCCAGATTAGACTATTCATCACATTGTGAATGAGTGTCACCTGCAAAAATTTGATGAAGGATTTAGGGCAATCCACCTAACAAGAGACAGTGCTGTGACTTGGCTGTCCAACTTAGACTTAGATCTGTGAGCTGTAATTTGTCATCCACAAATAAAAAGAGAAAAAAAGTGCACTACATCCATGAGAATCCCAATGATACTCACCCCTCTCAGCTGTCAGATCGGTTTCATTACTTGTTGGTGAATCATCAGGGACAGCATAGACAGAAATGCTCACAACCGAGGCTCCCAAGAAAGTACAACGTGCAATGTAATAGTAGTCAACATACAGTGGCCTGCAAAAGTATTCACCACCTCCAAAGTTTTCACATTTTGATGCCACCTGAGCTTATTTCATGATGTTTTCAAATCAAGCGTAACATGTAGAGTCTTCACAAACAACTCCAGTGATAAAGCTAAAATATGCAGATAAAATGTGAATAAGTTTGATTAACAGCGAAAATCAATCAGATGAGTCTCAGTTACATAAGTATTCAAACCCTTTGTCTAATTAATCCCAAATCACTTCAGGAGTAAATTATTTGTTTGAAAGATTACAAAATAAATGAAATAGGTTTCACCTGTATGTAATCAGTGGTTTAACTTAAAAATTAAACTCCCACACTTATCTAAGGAGTTTTAAGGTGCAACTCACTTGATCAACTAACAAGGCAAACTTGAAGACCGAGGAGCTTTCCATAGAAATCAGACATAAAGTGATGGAGAAGCCCCATTCAGGAGAGGGTTAACAGAACATTTCAAAGTCACTCATTATCCCTTTGAGTACAATGAGATCCATCATTAAGAAGAGGAAGATGTATCATACCTTCCAGACTCTACCCAGATCAGGTTGCCCATCCAAACTCAGCAGCCGGGCAAACAGGAAACTCGTTCGGGGTGTCACCGTAAATCCAACAATGACTTTGAAAGATCTGCAAGGCTCTATGTCTGAGATGGGAGTCAGTGTTCATCAATCAACAATATCCTGTTCCCTTCACAGAGCTGGCATCTATGGGCAGGTGGCAAGAAAGAAGCCATTCCTGAAAAGGGCACATCCAAAAGCTTGCAAGGAGTTTGTGAAAAAGCATCTCAATGATAACTGCAGGCTTGTGGAGAAACGTTTTGTGGTCGGACAAGACAAAAATTTAACTTTTGGGTATAAATTCAAAGCATTGCATCTGGTGCAAACCTAACACTGCACATCAGCCAGTCAACAACATCCCTACTGTCAACCATGGTAGTGACTGAATCATGTTACAGGGCTGCTTTTTATCAGTAGGGACTGGCAAGCTTGTTCGGATAGAAGGGACAATGGATGGTACAAAGTACAGGAGAATCCTTGATGAAAACCTGCTCGAGTCAGCCATGAATCTGAAACTGGATCGGAGATTCCAATTTTAGTAGGAAAATGATCCGAAGCACTAAGAAAAAGCCACACTGGAGTGTGTGAATAAGAAGATAATAAATGTTCTTGAGTGGCCCAGTCAAAGTCCTGACTGAAACCCAAATGAACATTGATGTTTAGACTTGAAGATTGCAGTCCATCGATGATCCCCATCAAACTTGGCAGAACTAGAGCAATTTTCATGTGAAGAATGGACAAAGATTTCACCATCTCACTGTGAAAAGCTGGTAGAGACCTACCCACAAAGACTCATAGCAGTCTTTGCTGTAAAAGGTGCTTCCACCAAGTACTGACCTCAGGGACTGAATATCTTTACAACCAGTGAATTTTGATTTGTACACGTTTTTTGCAGATATTCCTGGCAGATTCCTCCTTCAACTATAACAGTGTTTCGTTTGATCTCTTCAGTTATGAATAAAAAAGTTCATTTGGAAAAATTCTTTTTACATAATTTGTAATTAATCACAATAAAATACACAATTTGGTGTGTCTGTCTGTCTGTATGTCTGTGTGGCTTTTTTGACTGTGATACATTCCGTGGTTACTTACCAATCTCAACCAAACTTGACAGGGGGATTAAAGGTCACACAATGTAGGTTGTAGCAACTTCATTTGTTGCCTTCCCCAAGTGGGGGTTCCACCTTGGGTGAAGTCTGTGTGAAGGGTTATATTATATCAGTGTTAAGATAACTTATTGTGGCGTTCTTACAAGGCCACTTCCAAAACAAAAGTAATAACAACACGAGGCAATGATAATTGCATAATATTAACGTTACTACAAAACAATTTTATATAATAACATGGTTGTTCGTGTGTGTGTGTGTGTGTGTGTGTGTGTAACAATCCTTCCCACCAATTGGTTGGACAGCTGCCCTGACTCCACCCACAATTGTAACTTGCATGCGTATTTAAGATGCTTCATGAAGAATATAATTAATTTACAATCATTTATTAACACAAATTTATGAACACAATTAGGCTACTCAATCACTTATTAAACAATTACATGGAAAGACAAACGACTGAACGTAATAATGTTACGAATCTGGCAGCCATGAGCACACAACATTCAGGTCCCCTAAGCTTAGTTATATCGGTAAGTATGTGTTTATAGTTAGGGCCCCATACCTGTGTCTAACGGGAATTACATGTGTGCGCTGCGGAGTTTCGTTTCCAACAAACCTCCTTCACTTCACTTCGCACACCGACGCCATTGCCCACGTGCGTTCGGCCACGTACATGGGCGGAGATTTCCATCGCCTCAGACCGGGACTCCGCCCAGGAAGGCAGGGGCGTGCCCCTTGTCCAATCACGCCACAGAGAGCGACTTTCCCACGGCACCCCGGCCAACGGGATTGAGATTGCCACAGAGAGCGACTTTCCCACGACACGCCGGCCAATGAGGGTTGAGATTGCCACAGAGAGCGACTTTCCCACGACGGACCGTCCAATGAGGGTGGAGAGCGCCTCAGACGGCGATTTTCTCACCCCGGAGGAAAAAGGAATATAAGGAATGCCAGGTGGTGATAAAAGGGGTCGTGGTCGTGGTCGTGGTCGTGGTCGTGGTGGTCGTCGTCGTTGTCGCTGGGTCATCGTCGTCTCTGATCTTCTCCTTGGTCTTGGTCGATTGGTGCGTGGCCAGTTGGAGAGCACGGTACCTGGTACTTGGAGCGGCATCGTGTTGCGGGTTCGAGTCCCGCCGAGCCGGATCGTCGAAGACTACACGAGGTGGACAGGTCCAAGCACAGGCCCTGGTCTCCAGCTCACCTGCCCTCAAGCTGGAAGCCTTCAATAAAGACCGGACGGGGTCCATTTCTGTGTGTGTGTGTGTGTGTGTGTGTGTGTGTGTCTGTGTGTGGGCCCGTCTTTAAGTAGCAACTGTATAAGTGCTTGTGTGTAAATTTGCATTTCTTATAGTCGTGATAGCTCTGCTCTCTGTGTGTTCCCTCCCTGCCTATTCAAAATAAATACCCCTATTGTTGAAAGTATCAGCTTGTTTCTGTATTTCTTTCATTGGCTTAGCACGGTGCATGTTGGAAAATTGGGAAACGGTAAATTGTGCTTTTGGACCGACGGGCCTTGGTAACCATCCGCTTGGGTTACGCACGGTTCGAGCACGATAATGGCTCGTTCCGCTCGAGGCCTGTCGAGGGTGTGAATTCCCTGGTAGCTTTGCCACGTGGACACTTAGGTATATTGAAGTTGGCAATCAACCCTATTCCACGTGGCCGAATTATTGGTGATTCACGGTCCTGTAAGGGACCCGAGCCTTTCGGAGTTCTCCGAGGAGCACGATCTAAATTCCGGGTGTTCGGTGGAGCCGACACTACTGCTTCACCTAGCGGTCGTGCTCGCCGCCGATACTCGGCTCCACAACAATAAACCATGACCTGTCAGACATCCACTTCCTGTTTATACCGCGCTTTCCGTGAATGGACTTATGCCAAGAGCTAAACATTCCACTTTTTAAATGAGGTAATGAATAAATACGTGATGATGATGTAACAATTTACCCTTTTCCTTTGTAGAACAGAAATAAAGGGAGAGGAGGGGGTTGAAGTGGACTTCCTTTTTAAATGGTAGTTTGATATATAATCAATTTGCTCAAATGTGGCCATCAATGGACTCAATGTATAAGAATTGTAGTTAGATTAATTATTACACCTGTTATTCATTTTAATGTCACTCATTTATTGGAACCTATATAATCAAACGTATTTTATTGGAACTTGTATCTTCTCTTCCTTATTCTTGTACTGAAGCTAAAGGCCGAATGCCAATTCTCTTAGCCTTTCTAGGCACCCAATGTTTCTGTCTGTCTGTCTCTCTCTCTCTCTCTCTCTCTTAGATTTCTAATTAATGTACCTGTCATCTCCAGACAGGCCTTTCTAAAGATCTATGTGATGGTGACAGCCTGAATCTGTCCAGAATTGTTTTACCCTTGCCTTGCTTGTTAATTCATGTCATTTTAACCAAGATGATAAGAACTTTCTGGACTCGCATGGATTGCTTTAAACTGGTCCAGACAAGGTCAGATGTAGGTCATTATGACCCGGCTCTCCTCCTCCAAACTTATTCTCTGTGCTTCTCCTCGGCCCCCTAAACTTCCCCCCTCCTTTCCTTTTGTATTATTATATATATGATTCTTGAAACTCCAATTTAGCGGAGACCATTGTATGTATTTACATCAATGTCCTTTGCTCCGTGATATCATGCGTAATAAATATTCTCTGATTGAATTGTACTTTGCCTTGAGTGGACTTGAGTGTTAAGAGTTATCTTGAATAATAAGAGTTCCACAACAAGGGTGTTTTGTGTGGTTGAGGCCTTTGGGTGGTGAGGTGGTTTGAAGACAGATTTCAATATTACAGCCGCCATGTTGGTTCTCACTGCTACATGAAGGTAAAGATGCCTCGGAGTTGTTATATTCACAATCGCCATTCACTCCCTCCACATGTTTCCTTCATTGCAAAACTACCAAATCGACATGAAAAGGACGTTGAGCCGACCGGTGTAACGGCCTTGTGAAAATGGGCCTCAGCGATCGAGACAGCGGTCTGTTAACTTATGCACCGCCCAAATATCAATGTGACATTCACTCAGGTAGAGGTTAAACCCGTGTTGTTTGAAATTTGTCCGAGGTCATTATTTACTTTTGACCCTCAGATGCAGGGCAGGGTTCGGTGACCGCACAAGGTTTGTTGTTGTGCCCCATATAACTACGTTATATAAGATAATTATTTTATTCACATAAGCCTCCTTGTATGCTCCGATAATTTAATTACAAGATAATATTAGTTGATATAAATATGAAAAAAATTCATTCAGGTTCAAGGGAAAAAGCTTCTTACCATTACACTTCATTTCCAGTCGGTGGGGTTTACCGAATTACCTCATTAGCACAACAGGTCCTGGTAAGGAATTCTAAACTTGGGAGGTGGGAGGGGGAAGGAAATCAATCTGAATCATTTGTGACGTCATTCCATTCCACTGCCATGTGTAATTGTGTTCCTCCATTTAATTTCCTCCTGTGAGATTTTCCTGTTCGAATGGACTTCTCTTTGGTGGTTTTATCATCTTTGAGATTGGATTACTGCTTCGATTCCTTTGGTAAAGGTAAGATTATCCTTCACTAGCAAATACCATCCGTAACTTCGCTGATGGTAATACAAAAGGGGGGGGGGGGGGAAGAGAGGGAAGAGGGAGAGAGGGGTGTGGGAAAGAGTGTAGGGAGAGTGAAGAGCAGGAGGGGAAAGGAGAGAGGAGGGGAGCGAGGGTGGGAAAGGGGAGACAGTGTGAGGTAATGAGAAGGAAGAGAGACGTGTGGTTGAGCGTTAATTATGATTCATACCGTCTTATCAAAATGATTCTGCGTTGAATAACAGTGAAGATGGAAACAAAATAATGTCTGAAATCCATTTTCGACCGGTCATACTATAAACACGGCCCAGAGACAAACTCCCATCCAGACAAAAATACTGCCTAGACACATATGGAGCCAAACACCACCCAGATAACCACTGTCCAGAGAGGAGAGGAGAGGAGAGGAGAGACATTTTGTATCTTTTTATGATAAAAATTGAAAAGAAGCCCCAAATGGGAGTTACATTTTCAATTTCAGAGAAAGAAAGAAAACCAAGAAACAATTTCTGAGAAAGGAAAGGATGAATCGGGTGGATTATATACAAAATATTTCAACAAAAGGATAAACATTCCTCTCGGACTTTACAAATAACTTCCTTTATACACCATTTTGATTCGAACTGCGGTAATCTTCCAGTTACTGAAAGAAAGCAAAATCCAATTAACACGACTTATTACAGAATTTTGGAACAAAACAAAGCATCTTCATCGTTTACTCCAACACCATCAAGTTTTCTTTTCCTTGACTTTTTTATACTGCCATCTTTGCTGAGCAGCAGGAAATTGGCTAACACAGCATTGGAATTTTTGTGTGGGATATCCAATCCATAGATGAACACACAAGTGTTTAAAAATCAAACCAAACCTCACAAAACAATTCCGAAGTAAAATAAATAAAGGTGCCAACCGTTGGCATTCAACATAGATGTGAAAAGGTTTTTCAGATTCTTACAAAAAGGACATCATCTAGAAGCACATTTGAAACCGTGTGTAACAAGTGGTTGAAGGAGGATCCAGTGTACTAGTCTCCATTGGAGGTCGCCATGTCGTGGGTGGTACAGGAGGGTGATGAAACCTTTCCAGTTAGGAAAATAAGGGGGAGAACAAGGTAAGAGGTCTCTCATCGAACTTCTGTTGTTATTTGCCGTTTGGCGAAAGAAATTTCACAACCCAAAATAAGGTCTTTTTGTTTGGGAAGGCCATTGAAAGCCTACGTTAAAAGGGACAAGTAAGAGGGCTGGCAAGAGAAAAAGCACATACGAGTTCAGGAAAGGTAGAGAGAGAAGGATTCGATGTGCATTTTGTCATTGCTTGGTGGTCCTGCTCCCAAGCAGTCAAGCTGTGTGTATGTCCAAAGCACACTACATATAATATGCGTGCCACGATCGCGAGGATAGCACACCGACCAGGCTTGCCAATGCATCAGCTCCGATAGCTCCGTTTTGGCTGAGAAGAATCTGTGACAGATTTAACTCCCTTGTCGGTAAAGCGTTGCAATAAACCACGATCAGCAGGCATGTCATGGAAAAAGGAGTTGTAGAACAAAGTTCTTCTAGAAAATCTGTTTCGTGTAAGAATGTGTAGCTCTTCATTATGGTCAGAGCTTGCCATGCATTTAGCATGCTTTGATAGAAACCAAGAGGGGGGATGTGTCGATTTGGAAAGGTCCATCAGGAAAAGAGAGTGGTCATAGACCTAGACCCCCAGCCTGTTGCAAAAGGTGACGAGCGAGCGTTGTACTCATGGTGGGAGAGGCGCGTTGTATACGATGCGAAAGAGCACCGAGGAGAGTCGAAAGGCATTAGGCCGGCTCTTATGTCGACCAGAAGCTCTTGTCCTCCATCGGGTCAGTGGTAAACTGAGGACACCCAGGTGCAGCCAGCTGTTTTCCATCCATAAAAAAGGACAGACAGACTTCTGGAGCTTGTATGAATGTGCAACACGCTGGAGGTGCAGCACGAGAAGTGCCATAGGTGGAGGCCACAACGTGTTGTTGAATGACAAGACCCTTCCACGATATGACGTTGGTGTGATCACCTTTTCCATTTCTTGGCGTTACCTCAAACACTCAAGAGCCAGCGCCAATTTTTGCGTACTCGTAGATATTATATACCTAAGAAACACTCCAAAGGTAACTGTCACAGCCATCCATTGTCCCATGACAGTAGG
>CM068956.1:5799474-5810472 GCA_035128595.1 Eptatretus atami | reverse complement strand
TTAAACATCCAATTAAGGGCTCCCCCTCTTAACTAGTGGCAATTGAAACCGCATTAACAACAACATGGTGATCAGAAAACCCAGATGGGAGAATGAGGTGTTAAGACAAGGTTAAGAAATTATTGGAAACATAGAATTATCAAGTCGAGCTAAAGACACCTATGTTAGAACAGCTACACCAAGTAAATTGTTGTTGCTGTCGGGTTTGCAGTCGCCAAATGTCTAGTCAACTTGAATTTTGAAATGAGCGAGCAGCAAGACTCTCGTACTGGCTGCAGGCTCAGCACCTTCCTACAAGAGGGGGTTTAGTGTACAATTAAAATCACCTCCGAGACATAGAAAGTGGTCGGGGGATATTAGCAAGAAATGATTATAAGACAATCAAAAAAAAGATCTTTCAGGATTTGTTGCTGGAGCATTAGATTGACAAGGTGAAAGGCTGCTGACGAATGGAAAAGTCAGGGAAGCTAAATGTCCTTTACATTTCTTGGAAGGAGACTAAAGTTAAAGGAAGAGTTTGCTGAAAGTAGATGCTATCCCGGCAATCGACTTGAAAGCTGCTAAAGAACAATGTCCTTTAAGAAATATCCCATTCAGCTGAAGAAGAGTCAGTGGAATGAGTTTCTTTAGTAATAAGATATCAAACTTGTTGCACTCGATAGTTTTAACTTGCACTTTACGAGAGAAATTACGACCACCATTGAATTTAAGCTGCAATGGATATTTTCATCGAAGGTATGAAGAGGGGAAAGGACAGAGGTCATCGGGAAGAACAGCATCAACCATTATTTTTGAGTTCGTTTCGAGCACGACTTAAAAATTTCCTCAAACGATGACGTTGAGGGTCAGTAAGATTGTATCGATCAGGTCTGGAAATCATTATTCGGGCACTTGAATAAAGTCTTCTAGAACTGGGAAAATTGTTCTTTAATTTGACATTCTTTTTTCGAAAACTTTTGTGCAAGGAAGTGAATAGTATCTGGGGAAATTGAAGAAGCGTCTTCGAGCTTTAGAGAAGAAGTATCGCTACCCGCATCACTTGAAACGGAGACAGAAGAAGATGTCCCGTCAGACTCATATCCCTCCATACTATCTGCGACAATACCCTGCTGTTCTTCAGCAGCGACTTGATTAGATTCACAGGCGCGCTGTCTCCAAATTACAATCAATCTGTACATCCGGTGTTGATTTTGACTGGGTAACTGTACATGGAGGGAGTTCCATCAATTTGACCGGGACCTCAGATTCGTCAGCACGGTGAGTACCAGTTTTGTTCAGTTCGGGTAGTATGTTTTAGCATTATCATGACGTTTGTAACACTGCTCTACGTTATGGGAGAGCCCCCTTTTGTGAAGCGGTACATTCTAGGGTCAGGAATACAGTCTTTCAATATTAATGATTTGTATCACTCCATCATCATTAATATTTATTGAATAAAACATCCGATTTTTCCTCTTCTTCTAACAAGGCAAATTGGTTGGAAGTGAGATTTCAGTGCCATTTATGCTCGTTTGGTTGGTCGTTTCCCGGAGGGTGATACGTTTCTGACAACAGACTTGCGTTTTTTAACTTAGAAACAGTAACGAAACCCCTCATTGTGGTGCCATCTGTTCTTTACAAATGCTTGTGTTCAACTCGCAATTACTAAATTCCTATCTTGTTTATTTGTTGAAAGGGAAGCTGCAACATTCGACTGAAGCTCAACGTTATACCGAGTTGTGATATTAATATGAAGGCAAGGATCGTCACCAACAGAATCAGTAGCGTTGGAAGAGGATCGTTATGGAGCACAGTCAGTGACATTGGAGCAGCAGAGACCTTACGAGCAGTTTCAGTAATGCTGGGTGGGATCGTTACCGACGGAGTCATAACATTGGGGGAGGATAAATTTCGGAGGTGATAGTTTATTAGTCTGAAAATCATTACTAGGAGCATTGAGGGGAGGTGTTTCTGACTGAGTGGACAGAACGTTTCATATGTCCAATCGCTCCACAACCAAAACACTTTAGGTATCGGTAGAAACATATACTTGATAGTTATGACCATTTGAAGTGAACTTCATTATAACGTTAAGTGAAGCATATTCCTTTTAAGTACCATGAATACTTGTCTGCGGAAGCTCATGACATGCTTACCCGTTTGTCTTTAAAGCCGACAGGGAGCATTATTAATGGAGAGACACAATCACCATAGCGCGCTGCAAGGCTGAAAGTATTAAGTCATTCTTTAGAACGGTGGAGATTACTAATTACTACCCTTTGTGCACAACAGTCAAGGGGTATGCCATTACAAATGTCCCAGAGTCAAGGGCCAAGCCTTGTTCAACAATTGGAGCAACGAACGCTTCATCAGATCATACAAAAATGACACACGCCTTATTCATACGTGAAGCAGCACGTACCTTTTCAAACCCGATTATGTCCGATTGCCATGACAACGCTTCCACCGTAACACCTTCCGTGGAGAGACAAGCTATACCGTGTTACGTGATAAATGTCTCGAATGCAGCATATTGCTGTGAACGAGCAGCCGCCATGTTTCAGTACACGGCCCAACCTCCTCCCGACCTCGGGAAAAGGAAGCAACAAGGCAATCCAACTTCCTCTGACTTTGGGAAAGAGGGAGTTAACAAAAACGAACTTAAAAAAGAAAGATAAAAATATATATAATAAACAGGTTTAAGGCGAGAGCAAAACCTCAAAGCAAAATCTATCCTTAACCTAAACGGGTAGGCCGTGCCCAAAGGGAGGGCCAGCTCTCACTCTCTCTCTCTCAACGATAACAGAGAGAAAAACACGAATAAAACCACCACAGAACACAACAGGAAGGAAAGGGGGAGAGGGAGGGGAGGGAAGGACGAAAACGACACTGAAAACTCACCACAAACACAGAGCAGCAGCCCACGGCGGCCATGACACCACGCCCAGAAAACAAACGACCAGCAGGGGAGACGAGAGAGAGAGAGAGAGAGAGAGAGAGAGAGAGAGAGAGAGAGAGAGAAGAAGAGACTTGACTTTTATGTCCTTTTATTACAAAATGTACAAAAAGAAACAAGTGATGCAACATTGTGCAGATTCAATCAAAACGTGAATCAGGAGTAGGAATAACTTAAGATGTTAAATTAATACAAAAGCAATAAATTTTCTCCTTCCACTCTGCACAATACTTCAATTTTACACCATTTGTCAATGAAGCCATTAATTCGCGAATTCTCTCGGTAAAACAGGAATTCCATTTTGAGACGGGCACACACAGAGCCTTTAAAGGAGCAGAGCGCTGCATTCCTGTGAATTAACACCAGAAATCATCCTCTTGCGAGTGATGTATATCGCGAGTTTCGCCTCAGCGAGCAGGAAATTAGCAACTTCAATTCCGACATTCTTGTTAATACCGGTATGCAGAAAATAAAATAATGGAATGAAAAGCAAAAGCCTAATCTTTGGAAAAAAAGTTTCAAGAGTTTAAACAGTGGGATCAACCTTTGGCAACCAACATAAGCATGGAAAACTCCTCGGATTGATGGCAAAAAGGACATTCATCGGACGAAACAAGGTTCAATCTTTGAGGAATACGTTTGAAGTCAAGGAATAGTGTGCGAGTCTCCACTGTATGTCTCCGCACGTTTGGATACAGGTGATGTGTACATGGAAGACCAGGTGGGAGATGATGGAACCCCTGCAGGGAGAAGCTCTTTCCAGTGGTAGTCAGTGCATTATTGGGGTTGGCAGAGGTAATAACATTGAGACATTGCACATACATAGCAGTCTTTTACATGTTTGTAGAGGCTTGATGGAAGAGCGTTTGAAAAACGAAATTAGGGAAGTCAGGTTGCGTTGCACTTGCACCTTGAACATCATGTGATGGAGCCACGATAAATTAAAAAGATTGAAAACTTTAACAATTGAACGTAGAATTAGTCCAATTATCGTGTTGATTTAACATTGCAAGCTTCCAATATCTGGTTCGGAGTCTGCCATTCAGAATATGTGTGATTGACAAAGTCTCCACAAGGAAGAGCCAGATCAATGAAGGATTGAATGAGGGACCTGCTTTGAAAGTCATGGTGAAGAGAGGCTTGAAAAAACAGGTTCACGCATGAAATTACTAAATTTATACGAATCCTTGTTCGTACTGGAAGGAGGCATTGACTGGCATTTAGGAGACTTTGATAGAAGGAGGCAGTAAGGAGGTGTCAACTCGCTGCAGATCAAGTAGAACAAGTTCAAGTCCACACTTAGCTTGCCAGCTTGCAGGAGCAAACAGGAGGCCAGCGCCGCCAGGACAGGACCTCCTTGTATAGAAGTTGACGCAAGGTAGTCAGTCGAAAGGACAGTATTTGCTGGTAATGTCCACGAGTCCTTGACCGCCTTTTTCTAGCGGACACTCAGAAGATCTGCTCGGAGCCGGTGCATACCATTCCAGAAAAATTAACAAGGATTCGTTGCAAATTCAGGATTAGTGATTGGGGGTTGTAAGGCAATCATCCGATGCCAGAGTTTGGAAGCAGCTAAATTATTAATTATTAGCACTCTACCTCTGTAAGACAGTAAGCTGGATAACCTTTTCCAGCAATTAAGGGTGTGAGAGATTTGATCCACCATCTGGTCCCAATTTTTTAAAGAGAAAGTCACGTTCCCGAGAAAAACACCCAGATGTTAACACCATCATGCCTCCACTGCAAGGCATTAGGCAGCGGAGGTGGATAAATAACTCTGAAGGACCAAGGCACAATGCTCTACTCTTTTCCCAGTTAACAGTAGCAGAAGATGCAAGATTAAAATTTGTAGAGCATTTGTAAGAGCAGCAATGTCAGATTGAGTATTGACAATTACACACAGATCGTCAGCATATGCAAGAACCTTAACTGAAGGTACCAATGAAAAACCAGAGAGCTTGTGGCGTAAATCAATGAGCAAGGGTTCAATGAAAAGGGAGTACAGGTACCCAGAAAGAGGGCAACCTTGTCTAATGCCTCGCTGAACTGGAAAAGGTGAACACAAACTGTTATTAATGTTTAGTAGACTGGAATTATTGTGATACAGCAACTTAATGCAGGAAATAAAGAAAGATCCAAACCCAAACCCCTTAAAACTTCAAATAAATATGAATGGTCAACGTTATCGAAAGCTTTTTCTTGATCGAGAAAAATCAGCCAGTATGACGTTCTGACAATGGCAAATCGAAATCAAATCACGAACAGAAAATATATTGTTAAATATTGATCGACCAGGAATGCAATAGGACTGGTCAGGAGTACAATGTGTCCTATTATAACTTTTAAACGATTGGCAAGTAATTTGGACAGGATTTTATAATCAGCAGAAAGTAGAGAGATTGGGCGCCAGTCTCAACAAGTTGAAGGTCACCTTTGGGATTAGTGAGAGGATAGCACGTCTGCAGCTCAAAGGAAGTTCACCAGCTTGTATGCTTTCTTGAAAGACTGTTAATAGACATGGTCCCAGTAGATCCCAGAAAGCGCTGTAGAATTCTACTGGCAACCCGTCTAACCCAGGTGCTTTGCAGGTGGGCAAGGTTTTTAAAACACTTGTAAGTTCATCAAAGGTTATTTCACCTTCAACAGTCAATTTCTGTGTTTCAGTAAGTGCAGGTAAGGAAGTAGTAAAATGATGTGTGTGTTTAAAGAAGTACGCTTGGCAGAATAGAGGTTTGAAAATAATATTTTAACAGTGAGTTTAATATCACTCGGATCAGTCAGCGTCTTTCCATCAGCAGAAAGCAGGATAATATTTGTTCTGATTTTGGAAGTTGTTTCCAACTTGAAGAAGAAACTACTGGAGTGTTTAGTTGCTGTAGGTGAATCATCTCATTCGAAGGAGTGCACCTTTTGCCTTCCGACCAATAACTCGTTCAGAAGAGCTTTCTTTTCATGCAACATTTGCTGCTGTCTATTGTCATTAGAGGAGGACACTGTATTTTGCAAGTTTAGAATTTGTGTCTTCACTAATTCTATGTCAATGTCACGATTCAGAGTACTGGTTCGTGAGAAGTTTTGACAGAAAACTCCAATTTGAACTTTGGTATTGTCCCACCACTGACGTTGACAAGAGAAACTCTGATCGATCGTGATGTAATGCCCAAAAGGTTTTAAAGGAAGTGACAAATAAATCATTTTGAAGAAGTGCTGTGTTAAACTTCCAATAAGGGCTCCCCCTCTTAACTAGTGGCAATTGAAACCGCATAACAACAACATGGTGATCAGAAAACCCAGATGGGAGAATTGAGGTGTTTAAGACAAGGTTAAGAAAATTATTGGAACATAGAATTTATCAAGTCGAGCTAAAGACACTCTATTGTTAGAACAGCTACACCAAGTAAATTGTTGTTGCGTCGGATGTTGCAGTCGCCAAATGTCAGTCAACTTGAATTTGAAATGGAGCGAGCAAAGCTCTCGTACTGGCTGCATGTGCTCAGCACCATTCCTATCAAGAGGGGGTTTAGTGTACAATTAAAATCACCTCCGAGACATAGAAAGTGGTCGGGGGGATATTAGCAAGAAATGATTTAAGACAATCAAAAAAAGAAGATCTTTCAGGATTGTGGCTGGGAGCATATAGATTGACAATGGTGAAAAGCTGCTGACGAATGGAAAAGGTCAGGGAAGCTAAATGTCCTTTTACAATTTCTTGGAAGGAGACTAAAGTTAAAGGAAGAGTTTGCTGAAAGTAGATGGCTATCCGGCAATCGGACTTGAAAGACTGCTAAAGAACCAATGTCCTTTAAGAAATAATTCCCATTCAGCTGAAGAAGAGTCAGTGGAATGAGTTTCTTGTAGTAATAAGATATCAAACTTGTTGCACTCGATTAGTTGTTTAACTTGCACTTACGGAGAGAATTACGACCACCATTGATATTAAGCTTGCAATGGATATTTTCATTGAAGGTATGAAGAGGGAAGGGACAGAGGTCATCGGGAAGAACAGCATCAACCATTATTTTGAGTTCGTTCCGAGCACGACTTAAAAATTTCCTCAAACGATGACGTTGAGGGTCAGTAAGATTGTATCGATCAGGTCTGAAATCATTATTCGGGTTACTTGAATAAAGTCTCTAGAACTGGAAAATTGTCTTTAATTTTGACATTCTTTTTTCGAAAACTTTTGTGCAAGAAGTGTGAATAGTATCTGGGAAATTGAAGAAGCGTCTTCGAGCTTTAGAGAAGAAGTATCGCTACCCGCATCACTTGAAACAGAGACAGAAGAAGATGTCCCGTCAGACTCATATCCCCCATACTATCTGCGGCAATACCCTGCTGTTCTTCAGCAGCGACTGATTAGATGTCACAGGCGCGGCTGTCTCCAAATTACAATCAATCTGTACATCCGGTGTGTTGATTTTGACTGGGTAACTGTACATGGGAGGGAGGTTCCATCAATTTGACCGGGGACCTCAGATTCGTCAGGCACGGTGGGAGTACCAGTTTTGTCAGTTCGGGTAGATGTTTTAGCATTATCATGACGTTTGTGACACTGCCTACGTTATGGGAGAGGCCCCCTTTTGTGAAGCGGTACATTCTAGAGGTCAGGAATACAGTCTTTCGATATTAATGATTTGGTATCTACTCCATCATCATTAATATTATTATTGAGTAAAACATCCGATTTTCCTCTTCTTCTAACAAGGCAAATGGTTGGAAAGTGAGATTTCAGTGCCATTTATGCTCGTGTTGGTTGGTCGTTTTCCGGAGGTGATACGTTTCTGACAACAGACTTGCGTTTTTTAACTTTAGAAACAGTAACGAACCCCTCGTTGGTGGTGTCCATCTGTCTTTACAAGTGCTTGTGTCAACTCGTTCAATTACTAAATTCCTATCTTGTTTATTTGTTGAAAGGGGAGCTGCAACATTCGACTGAAGCTCAACGTTATTTACCGAGTTGGTGATATTAATATGAAGACAAGGATCGTCACCAACAGAATCAGTAGCGTTGGGAAGAGGATCGTTATGAGCACAGTCAGTGACATGGAGGCAGAGACCTTACGAGCAGGTCAGTAATGCTGCTGGGTGGGTCGTTGCCGACGGAGTCAGTAACATTGGGGGAGGATAATCATTTCGGGTGAAGGTGATAGTATTAGTCTGAGAATCATTACTAGGAGCATTGAGGGAGGTTGTTTCTGACTGAGTGACAGAACTGTTTCATATGTCCAATCGCTCCACAACCAAAACACTTTAGGGTATGGTAGAAACATATACTTGATAGTTATGACCATTTGAAGTGAACTTCATAATAACGTTAAGTGAAGCATATTCCTTTTTAAGTACCATGAATACTTGTCTGCGGAAGCTCATGACATGGCTTACCCGTTTGTCTTTAAAGCCGACAGGGAGCATTATTAATGGAGAGACACAATCACCATAGCGCTGCAAGGCTGAAAGTATTAAGTCATTCTTTAGGAACGGTGGAGATTACTAATTACTACCCTTTGTGCACAAGAGTCAAGGGGTATGCCATTACAAATGTCCCAGAGTCAAGGGCCAAGCCTTGTTCAACAATTGGAGCAACAAACGCTTCATCAGATACAAAAATGATCACACGCTTATTCATACGTGAAGCAGCATGTACCTTTTCGAAACCAATTATGTTCCCGATTGCCATGACAATCGCTTCCACCGTAACAGCTTCCGGTGGAGAGCAAGCTATACCGTGTTTACGTGATAAATGCTCGAATGCAGCATATTGCTGTGAACGAGCAGCCGCCATGTTTCAGTACACGGGCCCAACCTCCTCCCTACCTCGGGAAAAAGGAAGTCAACAAGGCACTCCAACTTCCTCTGACTTTGGGAAAGAGGAGTTAACAAAAACAAACTTAAAAGAAGATAACAAAATAAATTAAAATAAAACAGGTTTAAAGCAGAGAGCAAAACCTCAAAGCAAAATCTATCCTTAACCTAAACGGGTAGGCCGTGCCCAAAGGGAGGCCAGCTCTCACTCTTCTCTCTCTCAACGATAACAGAGAGAAAAAACACGAATAAAACACCACAGAACACAACAGGAAGGAAAAAGGGAAGAGGAGGGGGGAAGGGACGAAAACGACACTGAAAACTCACCACAACACAGAGCAGCAGCCCACGCGGCCATGACACCACGCCCAGAAAACAAACGACCAGCAGGGGCGAGAGAGAGAAAGAGAGAGAAAGAGAAAGAGAAAGAGAAAGAGAAAGAGAAGAGAAAAGAGACAGACAGAGACAGAGACAGAGACAGAGAGAAGACAGAACAGAGACAGAGAGAGACAGAGACAGAGACAGAGACAGAGACAGAGACACAGAGAGAGACAGACAGACAGAGAGAGACAGAGAGAGACAGAGACAGAGAGAGACAGAGAGAGAGAGAGAGAGAGAGAGAGAGAGAAGATGGAGGTGGGAGATGGAGAGGGAGGGGATGGAGAGGGAGGGGATGGAGATGGGAGATGAGAGATGGAGAGGGAGGGAGGGAGATGGGAGAGGGAGGGGGAGGGAGATGGGAGAGGGAGGGGAGGAGATGGGAGAGGAGGGAGGGAGATGGAGAGGGGGGGGAGGAGATGGAGAGGGAGGGAGGAGATGGAGAGGGAGGGGAGGGAGATGGAGAGGAGGGAGCGAGATGGAGAGGAGGGGGAGGAGATGGAGAGGGAGGGGAGGGAGATGGAGAGGGAGGGGAGGGAGATGGAGAGGAGGGAGATGGAGAGGGAGAGGGAGGGAGTGAGGGGGAGAGGGAGGGGAGAGGGAGTGGGATGAGGAGGAGAGGAGGAGAGGGAGGGAGAGGGAGGGGAGTGGAGGGGAGGGGAGGGAGAGGGAGAGGGAGGGGGGAGGAGAGGGAGGGAGATGGAGGGAGAGAGAAGATGGGAGTAGCGGAGTAGCAGAAATAATGTTGTGCTTAATGGACAGCACGCACGCACGCACGCATGCACGCACACACGCACACACGCACACACGCACACACACCTGATATCGGCAATTTTTCGGGAATCGGCAGGTTGGAGTCAGTGTGATTACAAACTGCAGTACTTACTGTATCCAATCCAGAAAGCTTGAGGAGCTTTCACTGAAAAACAATGTTGCATTCATATAGACGTTTCAGCGATATGTTCACAAACATTATTCTTTACTATCGACAAAAGGTGCTCGGCAAGTGGCTTAAGCACTCATGCAAGCAATCCCATTAAGTGATTGACAAGGAACAGTTGGCCAGGCTGTGTCGCTGCATACCATAAAGGATCCCTTTAACATTAAAGCCCGTATTCACCGCACACGCAGAAGTTAATGAAATAAAATGAATTCATTCACATGATAACATTATTCACAAAAGAGTTGTAGCTTAATATAGAACAACCCTGAAGATATCGCAAAGTTCAATCGCCCGTGAAATAAACATTGCAGAAAACCCACCATTTTTCCTGCTCGTCTGTGCACGCATCACTTTCAGCGTCCACACAAACGTTTTAACTTTTTTTTCAAAAACGTCCTTTTTTTAACCAGATTTGCTTTGATTCCCTGCAGGACACTTCGTGAAACCTCCAAAAATACAGACACAGATCTGACAGACGCTATGGATAGGCAGTCCCTCTGGGGGACAGGGTGTAAGGTCTTGCAGTGAATGCATTAAATCATATAGCTCAATGAAGTTGGTTAATTTTGTTACATTCCTAAACCTTTTGTTCCCTCAATATAATTCTCCAAACAGTACAAAAAGATAAGTTTAATGTTTTGGAAATTTCACATATTCTTGTGTATGTATGGAGGATGGAACATAGCCTTGCTTGCTAAAGTAAATAGGTTTATCAGCTTCGTTATAAGACTCGTTATTTCTTTAAATTAATTATCAGATTTCACAACAGATTTTAACACTTGTTTAGCCCGGACAATATCCGATCCTGAAAACCGAAATAATATTTCGATGATGTACTTTAATTAGTCCGTGAGAGTAGATCGTGGAAAATTGTATCACATAATGCATGAAATCGCTCCAAGCTCCTAATTTGAAAACTATAGCACTCTAGTGTCCGGGG
>CM068956.1:5709316-5764279 GCA_035128595.1 Eptatretus atami | reverse complement strand
AGACTGTACTGCATGTGTTTCATCAACGATAGTACGTAATGACTAAGTATGGGCAGATTGACGTTTTCCAAGAGAAGACTGGGTGCGGTATACATTGAGCATGTGCTGCACCAGTTCTTTATTATCCGACAATGAGATTACTGTTGACTGTAAACATAGGTCCATTATATTGAGTCGGTCTGGGGCTAAGACCTCCAAATTGAGGAGAAACCTGTTGTCACCTGCAAAATCTGGCATCGAGTCATTTACGCAACTGGTTGCCATTTTACAGAACCATTTTGTCATAACTCCAATTTAATTCGTTTCCACTACCAGGGGGAGACCGTGGCACACAATGTGAGTAATCGCTGACGGAAGAACTCAGAGGTGGGTGTTCACTTTTAAGCAGCGGAGTCTCAGTTCAATTCCCGTACCGAACAGAATACTTCCAGTCACATAAGAAGGTCACCCTGGTGTTTGCAGGATATGCGGACGCAAGGAAAGCACAAACAAGTTGGCTGTGCCATCTGTTAAGATGCACCAGCAGGCGACCTTCCAAAAGGAATAGGCTTATATTGTGTGCCAGTACTCTTGCCAATTTATACATTTCTGCCATAATCTATGGGGGCCTTGCATCGCTGGCATTACCATTTCCCCACAAATGATGCAAACCTGCATCCAGGTGTGTGTATGTCAAAAAATAATTAAATAATGAATTAAATGTACAAAGCATACCCATTCCCCTTTCACATTCAGATCCTTCGGAGCTTATGCACATTCCCAGCTGTTAAATATCGGTTTCTATCAAATTGAAAAACAATGTTTTGGCTATTTTTTTTTAAAAACAAATCCAATTGATAACAATAAATAGTAAAACCTTTTCCATATTAAGTTAAATTATAATTACGTTTTCATACTAGCTTATCAGAAATGTATAATCCCTTTCATATACATCGTATTGTAATTTATTACAAACTTTTTGCAAAGTTTAATTTTAAAAACATTAACATCACACCGGACAGATGATTGGAATGAACCATTCATGATTATAAAGTTCACTGGTTGTCAACTAGTGCCATCTTGTGGCAGTTTTTAGTTATTTTCACAAAATATGAAGTAAATGAAGAGAAATAATTCATACCATGAGAACCTTGTCGGACACGAACCACAACAATAACCTGAAGTTAGGTGATGCATCATTAAGATAATGAAGGGAGTACACATGTGTACACACGTACACACGTACACACACACACACACACACACACACACGGAACTGGTCTTCCCCAGCATCTAAAATGCTTCCTTGTCAGAGTCGACAAGACAGACAAGATAAGAACTGTTAAGAAGTCTGCGTCGCTTGGGATCGCATTGTGGGTAATTTGGGGGAATATTGTTTGTTGTTTATTGCTTCTTGATGATTTGCTGTTGTTTTTATTTTAATAACAATCCATGAACTCTTACTCCTGCCGGGCCTCCATTCTTGCTGAACGTGTGGTTGAGTTTTCACAATCGGCGTCCTTGAGGTGCACAATTGGGTAAAAGTGACTCAGGCTTCATAAAGTAACGTCCGGTGCGTCATAACCAGCCACTCAGTCATACATCTGACTGGCGCACCGTGTGAGCACGTAACACTCGATCAGCTTCGTGCCCTTTCACAAGGTCTCAGGACTTCAGACCTGTAACCACTGTTTGGGGCGTCAAACCTGGCTGGCGGCATGGCCGGTCGATGCCCCAAGTGATTCGGTCATTTCTGGACTGGTCGCATGGCTATAACTATATATCTTTTTTTTTTTAAGTATATTTTCTGTTTCAGGTGCACTATCTAATGGATTTATAAATTTGTTGGAAACACGAGAGTGAATTAGTGTAAACACTTTTTACCTCTGGACAAGCAAGGGGATACAAATATATTGGTGAGGAAATGACTCCTCGAGGTTAACATTGCTTCGTATAGTTTCGTTAGCTCCTTCATGAATGTCTTACAGGAAGTGAGGTAATTTAATAATTTTAAATATATCACTTAATGAATAGACAGTCGATGTCCACCCTCCTAATGTGTGTGTCTAAAACCTGCTCTCCCTATAAAACCTTATTCAATGCACCACCCTCTATAATCTGTCTTTTTTGCATTTCTTGTAAGCCATCATCCTGCAGTTTAGGCAGGAAAGCTTCATTCCAGCAGGCCCAAGGAAAGGGGCAGGCATCCCCAGGGTAGGGTGATGGAGAGGAGGAGGGAGAGGAGGAGGGAGGGGGGGTCTCCCGCCCATGGAATTGACCTTCAGGTCAATGGTGAGTGAGAGGATGTCACCCCATGAGGTGAGGGCCAGAGACTTTAAAAGCGCGTGCTGCCAGGGGGAATGAGGAGACGCCCGGGATCGACCTTGCGAAAGGCTGTGACTGGAATCGGCAGAGCTGCCGTACCAAGCCACGCCCAATCCAGCCAGCCACTCCTTTCCTCCTACTCACAAGCTTTTTGCGCACTGACCATGAGCTGCAGCGGGTACGCACCTGTGCTGCCACCCTGCAGATGCTCCTGCTGTGTCCCGCCGGAAACAGCAAGGGTATTTTCTGTCCTGACACTTTCAAAAACACGCATATTTTTCCATTTCAGGTGCGCTATTGAATCGAAACATGAGAATGAACTAGTGCAAACACTTTTTACCTCTGGGCAAGTAAGGGGTTACAATTATATTATACCTTGACCACATGACGTGAAATTCTGGTCTATCTCCTTTGGTGTGGGTCTGAGGCCTTTTAAGTTAAATAAGTAAGGTTCCTGATCGTTCGTTGGTTTTATGGCATGTATGTTTGATCATGGGTAAAGGATTATGCTTGAACACCAGTTGTTATTGTTGTTTATTTCTGTAGTCTTGTCCCCCATGTGCCATCATTTGCAATTAAATACACTGGGCCTTGGGGTGAATTTGGGTCGGCGTGATTATTCATTGGTAATTAACAAAAGTCCATTGAGGACGAATTGGCTAAGGCTATCAACGCCATCAATCAAGACCGTGCCACATGTCTTCGGATTCGCTCGGCCGTAATTAGAGACCAGGCATGTGGTACCAATTAGTATAATGTCTGGCCGATGCCACAGATACAGTATCGGGGTGAAAAGACCCAGAATCCAACCGGGGACGGCCGACCCAGCTAGCCGCTACGGACACGTTGAAGCAACCCACCGGATTCGTACCAAGCAACTAGAGCGAACTGCATGGCTACAACAATATATATATATATTTCTGATTCTGATGTACCATACTCTGTTACAGAGCATCATTGCTGCCAAAGCAGTGTCTTGGTATGGTATACACTGTGTGGTTTGCCATTGTCTTCCCAGCAGAAGTTAGTGAAGGAATTTATTCCTGGTGCTGGCGATAGCTCACCTACTCTTCACAAAGCACACCGTGGGATGTTCAACATCCTCCAACTAATGCCAGCAGACGGGACACCCAGTTTCACGTCCATCCAAGGGACAACACACACATTGATGAATCACCCTATCTTCGTGTCCAAAAGTCGGGTTACCATGAAGATTGAGATCCTTAAAACGAGCGTGTGTCGCACTGATCGGCACCCATGTGGTCGATCTCATGAGGCTGAATGAACCTTGACCATGTGATGTGAAATTCTCGACCAATTTAACTTTAACAGGATTTACAGGACCACTAGATGAAACCGTCAGAAGAAACAGAATCAACCTACAGACCACGTCAGGCTTGTAAAGTTTTTCTTTTTGGCAACAAAAGCAGAAGGGTCGGGGATACAGGTATCCCACGCTTATTGAACATTCGAATGGCGAAGGTTTGCCACAACAAATGGTTTCATTGAGGGCTATTCGTCACTCAACGAAGGTCTTCATTCACTACAACTAAGGAGCTCGGCCTGGTGTTGGCTTAGTGGCTAGATTGGCTGGCTGAGGATATTGGGTCCTGAGTTCGAGCCCCGTTGGCTGGTAAATTAACAGCAGCTGGGGTTGACTCAGCCTGTCATCCTTCCGCCAGTGTACTGGTAGAGTGGCACAGCATCAGCAGCATAGTCACACTCCAAGAAATGATAGCTACCCGGCATCCAAGCTGCCATACGCAAGAGCAGAACTAAGGAGCTGTCCCCACAACACAGTGTCTGGTGATTGCTCAACTGTCACCTTTCCCACCAATTAACTTTTCAAAATATGGAAATTAACTTTTCAGAAGGCTTGCAAATAATTAGTTTTTTTAGAATGAAAGGGCTAAAAATTGTAAGACTGTCACCATCTCCTCTAATACCTCCTGCCACCTTCTGTATGGAAACTTGGACTCAAGATTGTTTTGGTAAGTTTTACAACTAAATTACCTTTACTATTAGGTCAACAAACAGGAACCCACGGAAATTCCGTTTTATGTCCACTGTCATACAATTTCAATCCAAAAATAGTTGGATTAATGCTGAGTGGCACTGACACCACACGCACACCGGAGGTGGATACTTTGAAACTGGTTAGGTCTCCATTCCATCTCCTGAAACCCACCCATGTGTAGAGATGGCAGTCAACAACACCAACATGTGTACACACACACCTATCCAAATGTCCTGCCATTTGGACAGAAACACGCATGCACAAGCAAGCATATCATTATATCGATAATAATATCATAATGTCACTTGCAACTAAAACCATCGTTATACCAAGCATATGTCTTTACTAGTAGACCGAAAAATTAGGGTTAGGAAACGAAGTGTAATTTTCCCATAATAAAGAATGGAAAACAAACACAACATAATGAAGGTTCACTAACGAAGGATATAGAGATAAATAACCCCTTTGTTAAGGCCCAGTCACACCTTGAGGTTTTAGCCAGCAATGGCAACGTATCAAAATGTATGTAAAACGCTGGCTTACGCTGAACTTTTGATGTTTTTTTTAAAGATTCGGACGTATTCATAACGAGTTGGTCGTATGCATAACATATTAGTAACGGACACAGAACGTTTAGTTGTCTTATAGATAACTTATACCAACGAATGCTTAGCCTGTTGTCAGCCTTCACAACCTATGCCCAACGATAGTCTAACTTTTGCATAGCGCGCTGCACGTATCGCCAATGACACCAATGACGTAGCCTATTAAAAGGCTGCCGCACAATGATTCAAATCATAACCGCCGGAGAAATGGAAGTGTCAACATCGCAGTCACACCTTGGCGATCTTGCCAACGTATGCCGACCTCTGAAAAATGCGTCTAAAACGCTGGCGCACGTCGAATACGGTGTGGGTAAGTTTGGTGTACGTGAATAGAACGCTAAAGTACGCTGTCATACGTCGTAGTAAGTGGAGTACGTCTTGTAATTTTAAACTTGTTAAACATTTACGACGTACTTGCCGTATGCCTGACATGTTCCGCATGCGATGGTAATAAGTTGTACGCAGTGCGCACGATATGCGAACGTTGGCACACGTCGACAAAGTTACTTGTAAGGTACTCATAAGTCGAAACACGTCGAGGTAATGGTTGGCGTCAGTGTTCCAGGCTCCCTGTTTTTTTTTCTTCGGTATGACTGATGTTGACACTTCGATTTCTAGTGCAGTTATGATTTAAATCGTTGAGCGGCAGCCTATTAATTATATTATATTATAACCGCACTAGAAATCGAAGTGTCAACATCACCGTCATACCGAAGAAAAAAAAACCAAAAAAAAAACCAGGAAGTCTGGAACACTGACGCTAACCATTACCTTGACGTGTTTCGACTTATGAGTACCTTACAAGTAACGTGTGTCGACGTGTGTCAACGATCGCGTAACGTGCCTACAACACGTTACTCATAGGTTAGAAATAAGTTTCGGGTACGCTAAACATTACCTCGACGTGTTTCGACTTATGAGTAACTTACAGTAACGTGTGTCGACGTGAGTCAACGATCGTGTAACGTGCCTACAACACGTTACTCTTAGGTTATAAATAAGTTTCGGGTACGCTAATCATTACCTCGACGTGTTTCGACTTATGAGTAACTTACAAGTAACGTGTGTCGACGTGAGTCAACGATCGCGTAACGTGCCTACAACTTATGGCCAGCGTATGCGGAACGTGTGAGTCATAGCTGGCATACGTCTTAAAATTTAAAGTATGGAAAATTTGAGGACAACCGCAAAGTACAACGTTTAAAGCCAGCGTATTACGACGTATGGCAGTGTTTTTCAGCGTGCTCTCAATGTTATCAAAACTTACCCATAACGTATTCGACGTGTACCAGCGTTTTACACAAATTATCCAAAAATCGGCATAAGCTGGCTAAAACGTCAAGGTGTGACTGGGCCTTTAAGCAGGGATGCCTGTATACAAGAAGCAATAACACAATGGATCCCATTCTAATACTCTAACCCCAAGTTAACCCATTACTGGCATACGCGCCCAAGGAATAAATCACATGACGGATGGCAATTCCTTAATTATCCTATTCCTGAAGGCATCAGACACACAATAGAAGACAAGGCAAAGTCACGAGACAACAGAGGTGTTTGGCCAAACCCGATAATGTTGTTTGGAGGAGAACACCTGGTGCCAAAGGCAATGCCTTTTGCAGCAGCAACACCTTTACATGCAGCGAAGGTAGTGCAGGAACCACAGGTCCATTTTGAGAATTCCGTTCACGTGTCCATACTGTATATACCTAAAACCTATATGGGCGTGTAGAGGGGACTCTGGGACTAGAAATGCCCGGTTTTCATTCTGGCAAGGTGTGCATGACCGTTTTATGGCTAATTTTGTGACTTCAATCTAGTCCACGATTCGCGACATTATCAAAATCATATTTATTTATCTGTAGACTCCAATACCCAACATAGGGGCACGTGTATGGTATCAAAATGAGCAGAATGACCAACTGCATCATACCAATAACGCTTTTGAAGACATATTGTATGTTACTTTTTCATATAGTGAAAAACCTAAGTAATTTTGTCAAAAAATTATTTCAGGTTAGCATTCGACAACGTGGAATATCATCAATAACTAAAAAAGTTATTATCCGATTGATACAATTGACACACTGAATAATCCCCGTTCATTACCCTTGAAAATGATACCAAACACATATGACATTTTTATAATATATTGGTAGACTATACAAACCTAAGGTTACCCCCTTATTTTGTAAATATGGATAACGTGACTAATTCAACAAATATGTGCTTATAACGGGTACATTTCTGTCTTTTTCAGCATCTTCAGATGTGACAGCTGTTCTGCTATGAATAAGACATCAATGATAATAGTTTTCAGATGAATAATTCATATATGTATGACATGTTGGTTTCTCTTTTCTGTTTCAGAATGAAGAACAAGGCGGTGTGTGGCTCCGTCAACGCTAACCTGTTGATGGATGATTGCCCCGGAGTAGTATAGAATGCTTTCTTCGTGCTTGTAGACATTTGCTTTCCTATCTGCACAATGCCTTAACCACTTTCTACCAATGGGTTCTAACACTGACGACCAGACTATTGTACCCACAGTGTGCTCCCTGTAAAAAAACGCAGGGTTGAAACTAACTGGACAAGTGTGTCTTCTGTCAAAGTACAGACCACTTTATCATGTTCAAGTCAACAAGACATTCATAAAGTGTATTCATCTCTCCTTGAAAGACTCCTTCACGAATCAAAATGACCTTGTGACACGACTAAGAAATGACCTTCATCAGTAGATCATCTGCTCAGTAAACAACCAAAATGGCACAAATCATGCTATGCGTCATTTACGAACCGAAGCAACATCGACCTCGTCAAGAAGCGCCACTCCGACATGTCCCCTTTTGTAAATACAGACGGTGCAAGCGGCAGCACAAGACCACAGACACGCATAATTGTACCAAAGGTTGACTGGAAAAAGTGTATCTATTGCCAGAGTCGCAAAAGAGACAAGGTACATCAAGTGCAGTCCGATGAGGTGGAAGCAACCATCAAGGGGTCATGCCAAATTTGACGAGAACCTGAAGTGTAGGATTGCGAAAATGATTGATATCATATGAAGCGCACTATCACCCATCTTGTAAATACAAAGCCAACAGACCTACTGATCCTGATGTAAACTCCAAAATCGACCCTTCACTCGATCAGCTCATACTGATACTGGATGCTGGCTTTAAACGTGGCCATATACAGTATGGACTCGGTAGTCGAGAAATATGTGTCACTCATGTCAGTAGACGCAATTCCCGATCCGTCATGCCGAACACATGTCTTTAAAACAAAAATTGCAGAGACACTACGCTGACAGAATCGTTTTCCAGAAGCAACGACAAGCAAACCAACCACTGCTTTTGATGGCTTCAAGTGCAACCACTGATGACGCCATTGGTATGCTGATGGAACGGTTTCCAGAAGAATTGGAACCAGATGAGATCAGCCCAGAATGACATTTCCTCTGCTGTCTACATACAGTCACAACAAAACTGAAGGCTGACACGAAAACATCTGGTGGACACAAGGGCTATGATGACTTGAACCAAGAAGCAGAAGAAAAATGCATACCGACAAGTGTGTACCTGCTTATGAAGTGGATCATACAGGATGAACTCAACCCCGGCGAGCATTCAGAG
Source organism: Eptatretus atami (assembly GCA_035128595.1). Classification (NCBI taxonomy): domain Eukaryota; kingdom Metazoa; phylum Chordata; class Myxini; order Myxiniformes; family Myxinidae; genus Eptatretus; species Eptatretus atami. The sequence continues at coordinate 5,755,721 of CM068956.1, read as the reverse complement.
CCTGACTGTGATAACAGCCCTAATGATGATATCAGTCCAGCACTTCATCAACGGATCTTAACGTCTGCCAAGATATCGTCTATAATGTATCAATGGGTCGCAAGAATACACCGAAGCATATTGGAACAGGATTGTTTGTCCATCACCTGACAAGATCCAAACAATTGATTGAGTATCTACATATGGCTGGGGATAGTATAAGCTATCCAACAGTCAACAGAATAGACTCGTCGATTGCACAATCTCAGATATCAAGGTTCGGGAGAATGATAACACATTTGTACCAGAAGGTGTCGTTCCAGGGAAATTCGTTCAGTTCGCAGCAGATAATTTGACATGCAAGAAGAAACCTTGGACGGAAAAGGCACCCTTCACGTCACACAAATGGCAGTATTCCAGCGAGGCCCACCAAATCCACAGAGTAAAAAGGAAACAGACGATCGTAGAAGAACTAGCATTGGCAATATCCCGCCAACATTCCATCATATAACACCATCCGAGGCACCTCCACAGCATGTCCCCCCTCGTTTCAGCCTACCAGTGACAAACACCAGTCTGGACTGTCCAGCATCACGGAGGTCAGAGTGTGAAAAGATTGACCTTGCATGGGTGATGAGTCGTTTGACTGCTGAAGATGCCCAACACATCCCTGCACGGACAGGGTTCAACCAATCACTGGTGAAACCGAGTGAAGATGTAACCACAGTGGGATACCTCCCAATAATCCCAGCCCCTGCCCACGAACTTGACACGGTAATGACTTTTCTACTGAGAAGCAAGCGATTGCAGCGAAGCTAGGCCAGACAAAAACCGTCATTACATTGGATCAGGCACTGTACCACAAAGCCAAGGAATTGGTTTGGCTAATTCCGGAAAAGTTGAGGCGATGTCATCGTACGACTTGGGGCCTTCCACACAGCTATGAATTTCCTCGGCTTCGCGGCAGTCACTTCGCACAATCGGTCTAGCTGACATCTGGATCGAAGCTGGCGTGTATAGCGAGTGTGTTGCACAGAGAATCATGCAAGGGAAATCCTGGAATCGTGCTGTTCGCGCACACAAATTAACCATGGAAGCCATGTGGAGAGCACTCTTCCGGACCTTCAAACTATGGCATGATCACAATCAAAAACGCAGTATCGAAGATGCAAACAACTATGCCACTCCAATAGCAACAACATTCAAGGAGAATGACCATGAGAAATACCTGCGACCGTTCAAGAATTCGTCGAACATGTCGATGATCTTGTCCAAGACATCAACAAATTCTTTGAAGAAATGCATCTAATGCTACACTGATGTTCTGGCGGCAGTACATAGATCTGGTGGAAACCCTACTTCTGTTTGTTAGAGCAGACAGAGAAGCTGACTGGACCCTTCATCTGTCAACCTTCAAGAGCATGCTTCCATTCATGATCACGTACGATCATACCAACTACGCACGATGGGTGTCATATATCTGCTCAACATGTTGCACGGAGCAAACCGCCCCTTCTGTATATCAGAGATTCTTTGCAGGAAACTTTGTCGTGAAGGAGTCGACTGGCTATTTAACCAAATTTCCACAGACCAAGCACTGGAACACGTGAATAAACAGTGTAAAATTTCGAGAGACTCGTGGGCATAACACGGATCGCGAGTGCCCTAAACCGATGGATGATACATTCAGTGACCGAGCACGACTGTCGAATGAAATCGTAAGATGGTCGGCTACTCGCGATCGCTCTAGATGCAAAGGGACAGGAGCTCTTCAAGAATAAAACGAGACGAAACTGATGTGAAAAAACTGGAAGAGCAAATCGTGCAGTTCAATCCCTTCAATCGTACAGTGAGGAACTTGTTTGCATATCAACCAATGATGTTGCCCGCGATGACATAAGAGAGGATCTACTAACGGCGCAAAATCGTGGCACAGAGTTGCTCACCAAGTTTGTATCAAACCGTCTACTTCCAGATGCCCCTGAGAAGTTTCACGATGCTATCCAAAGAACAAATCGAAAACATTCACAAATCTGAACACTGTCAATGTTGTTACGCCGGCTGGTCAGAAAAAGGCCGTAAAAGCAGACCGTGACCTATTCCGAAGGTTGTTAAGTGCAGCAAGCAGCGATCGTCAAATAGACCTCAAAGGTCTACTACAACATGAGCTCTCCCCAGTTCCACTTGCCATTGCGACTCCAGATGAAATGCTGAGACCCACAGGAAAGGCAGATCTGTACCATATACTCTGTGACGACTACAAGGAAAACTACTTCCAGAAACAGACCGACCAACCTGTGTTATCGTTGATGGAATGGCTGTTGTGCAAGCTTTGGGGAAGCCATCTAATGCAACAACATTCGGCGATCAAGCTGACTCATTTTGTAACCAAGTCTTCAGTAACCTGAGAGGCACACAAACAAGACTGGACATCGTCTTCGATGACTACCGGCAAAAGTCAATCAAGTCTGGGGCTAGAGTTCAAAGAACAACAAGTAAATGGAAAATACGTCGGATAATTGATGGCCGTAATGTGCGTCTACCTTCTGTCTGGCAGTCATTCATCTCACTGGAGGCAAACAAAGTAAACCTCATTCGGTTTCTGCGTGACCAGCTGCTACTTCGAGCGCAAACCTACCAACCCATCATGAGATAGTAGTTTCTGGAGGAGATGCCTTTCCTGCTGTATCATCCACAGGTCGGATGTGCAGCACCTGAACTCAAATCACGAGGAAGCGGACACCAAAATCATCTTGCATGCTCTGGATGCCAGTGTCCAGAATTTCCACAGAGTAGTGTGTGCACCAGAGACACTGACATTCTCTTGCTTCTGATTCGTCATGAAACTGCTGAAGAAGTCTGGATGAGCAGTGGGACGTCCAAAGACAAACACTTTATACCAGTGTGCACTGTGCGTGAAAATCTGGAACCAGAGGTTGTCCATAACATCCTGAGTTTCCATGCACTTACTGGATCGGATTGCACAAGCCAGTTCTTTGGCTATGGAAAGCGCACGGCATGGAAAACCTACCTGAAGTTTCCCAATCTGCTCAAAGATCTTGGACACAGCCCGGATATCGACACAGACAATATTGAGCTCTTTGTTATCCAGATGTACAGCTCAACCACGAATGCGACTTCTGTCAATGACCTTCGCGCAGAACTATTCATCGGGTCAATGATCCTGAAAAACTGCCACCCACTCATGATGCTCTAGCTCTTCATATTCAACGAAGCAACTATCAGGCAATGGTGTGGCTAAATGCAATAGTGCCTATTCCTAGTTTACCACAACCGGAGGAATGTGGGTGGGTATGTCGCGAAGGACAGTCTTTGCAGCACTGCTCATGAGAACTGGATCCAGTCCCATCTGTGTGTATCGAACTGCTGACATGCCGCTGCAAAACGAGATGTTCAACGCTTCGCTGCACCTGCAGAAAACACAACTTGATCTGCAGTGTTGCATGCGGATGCAAACAGGAGTGTAGCAATAGCATTCACTTGCCAGATGAAGATGACTCTGAATCAGATGAAGATTGAATCTGGATGAACAGAAATTAACAATGCATGCATTGCATTATTATCACAGTCGTTCGATTTGACCACTAAGTGTCGTATATATATATATATATATATATATATATATATATATATATATATATATATATATATATATATATGCGTGTATGATCCTAATTTTAAATTTACCAATATAATGTGAATACATTGAAATATACACGTGATTTACGCAGTACGTATATAATTATGTTATCAACAGCATTGATAAAAAAAAAGGGGTAACCTTGAGTTTGTGTAAATCAATGCACATATATTGTGATAGTTTAATATGTGTTTGGTATGATTTTCAAGGGTAATGAACTTGGATTATTTTAGTGTGTCAATTGTATCAATCGGATAATAACTTTTTGAGTTATGTGTAATATTCCACGTTGTCGACAGCTAAACCGAAATAAATTTTTGATGCAAGAAGTCATTCTGCTCATTTTGATACCATACACGTGCCCCTATGTTGGGTATTGGAGTCTACAGATAAATAAATATGATTTTGATAATGTCGCGAATCGCGGACTAGATTGAAGTCACAAAATTAGCCATAAAACGGTCATGCACACCTTGCCAGAATGAAAACCGGGCATTTCTAGTCCCAGAGGTCCCTCTGCACAATCATTATAGGGTTGTAGGGTATATACAACGACACGTGAACGGAATCAAGAAATATGGCACTTTTCAAGATATGGTTCCCACACTAAGGGGAAGAGAGGGACACATCTTGGGGGGAAAGGTGGAATGTCGGCAAGGCAGGGCGTGGCTTCTCCCTCTTTTTGGCTCGCTCCAAGGTGCAGCCTCCAGCTTGGTGAATCTGGGGTTCTCTCTGGGATTCTGGCTTTGCAACACATTTTAGCCAAGCCCACCGACATCTTTGTTGATGATTTATATTCCTCTACTCTGTCACTGGTTCATGCCCCGACCAGTGGGCATGCAGGGCTTCACCCTTGAGTCACGGTTTCCTGCTTTGGGTTGTCACCAAAGCCATTGTGAGGTGAAGACAATGTTGTAACAACTTTTGCCACCTTAACTTGTTTAAATGGCTTAGTACAAAGTTAAAAGGGAACATTTCGGACATAAACGGAGGATAACAACATCAAATAAAGGCTCGCAGAAATTAGGAAGTTTAGATACATCATGGGGTAAGTTTGGCATTGCTAACGATACAAGTTAGCGACACACATCTAAAATGACAATTTAATTATGTTATGCTTGTTATAAACACTTAATATGGAGAAAGCTATGCTATATTAAATATATATTATCCCCTAGAAATCATTTCTGCAACGCTACCCCAACCTTCCTCTTTCAACCTCTCCCTTGGATGTGCTTAGGATGGGGAGCAATGCCGGGCATGACCCCATTTATCATACAGCACAAATCCCCACAGGTCATGTGCCGGAGCAGCGAGTCACCACATCCACTTTCCGCCGGAACTCCAGTGGCGAACACGCTAACACACTAAAACAAACACACACAAAACCAAACACACACACAAAACCAAACACACACACAGAACCACACACAAAAAACAAACACAAACAGAACCAAACACGCAACACCAAACACACACACAAAAAACACACAAAAAACACACACACACACACACAAAACCAAACACACACAAAACAAACAAACAAACACAACACAAAACCAAACAACACACACAGAACCAACACACAAAAACAAACACACACAGAACCAAACACGCAACACCAAACACACACACAAAAAAAAACACACAAAAACACACACACACACACACAAAACCAAACACACACAAAAACAAACACACAAAAACACACACACAGAACCACACACAAAAACAAACACACAGAACCAAACACACAAAACCAAACACACGCAAAAAACAAAACACATACAGAACCAAACACACAACACCAAACACACACACAAAAACAAACACATAACACAGAAAAAACAAATGCACACAGAACCAAACACACAAAACAACAAACAAAACAAACACACAAAGACAAAACCAAAACACACACACACACAACCAAACACATACACAAAACCAAAAACACACAAAAACAAACACACACGGAACCAAACACACACGGAACCAAAACACACACGGAACCAAACACACACGGAAACCAAACACACACGGAACCAAACACACACGAACCAGACACACACGGAACCAAACACACACGGAACCAAACACACACGGAACCAAACGCACACACAAACCAAACACACACAAAAACAAACGCACAACACCAACGCACAACACCAAACACACAACACCAAACACACAACACCAACACAACACACAACACAAACACACAACACCAAACACACAACACCAAACGCACAACACCAAACACACACACAACCAAACACACACACAACCAAATAAACACAGAACCAAACACACACACAACCAAATAAACACAGAACCAAACACACACACAACCAAACACACACAAAAACAAACACAGAGATCCGTGAATTATAGTAGGGATGACCCTTCGTTTGCTGGGTTAGCGCACATTGGTGAGCGAGCGAGAATTGTTTGCTTCAAATGCGTTTAACAACGTGGTTTTCACCCCTGTTGTTTGTCTGTCTGTTAGCAAGATATCTCAAAAAGTTATGGATGGATTCAGTCGAAATTTGGTGGACAGGTTGGGTGTGTGACAACGCCGAATTTATTTGATTATGGTGAAAATCCGAATTTGGATACGAGAATATGTAAAGTGATTCTTCACCATTGAGAGATAGGGCTAAAAACTATATACTGTATATATATATATATATATATATATATATATATATATATATATATATATATATATATATATATATATATATATATATATATACATATATATCATGATGGTTCAAAATGTGGATTGATTTGGATGAAACTTGGCGTAGGATTTGGATGAAACTTGGAATGAGTTGGGTAGGTGACAAGAACAAGGCGATTCGATTTTGGTTCAGGTCCGGATGCAGATCCGACCCATCAGTGGGATAGAAAACGTAAATTGTTCAGCCTGGCGGAGGTATGCCCTCTACCCAGTGCTGTTCTCGTCTCAACTTTTGTTTGGAGAGTGCATAATTATTGACCAGAATCGGTGGCGTAATGGTGAGAGTGACCGCTCAGATTCCAGGAAGAGGGGAATGGGGAGACATCAATGGGTCAGACAATGGCCGAGTCATACAAAAGACTTTATTTTAAAAGTATGTGCTGCTTCCTTGCTTGACTTTCAGCATTTAAGAAGATAGAGTAGGGACAAACAACGCTGGGAAGGCAATGGCAAACCATCCAATATCACTGTTGCCAAGAAAATGCTTTGGCAGCACATACACTGAAAAGAGGGCGGTAGCATTTAATTATTTACCAGTTATTCTTCTGACTCGCAATGGTAATCACAAATGGGTTAAAGTTTATGATTACTATTATGGAGCGAGTGCAAATAGAACTGTACACCCGTTTCAGTCCTTGATAAGGAAACATGGTGTGATATGTGAGTTGGGACAAACTACCCAAATGAAAGCATACCGAAGTAAGTGCAATGGAAAGTGTTGTTGGTTCATCAGCAATAGTCGCAGCTTCGAAGATGTATAGAAGGGCTGTGTTCTTTCCCAAATCCGAGGCTGCAGCAAATGAGGAAATTGAAAAGGGCCACGTTGGAAGACAGTACTTTGCCCATCCAAGTGGAACCGCTTTCAAGTCTTGGTATATGGATTATTTTATCCAGTGCTATCAGGATGACCCGGCATTGCCCGGTGCTGTTCTAATCCCGTTGGCATTTTGAAGAAATCAATGTTTTGCTTTTTTGTGGGTGCCAGAAACACTTCCCTACACCTACTAAGGAATGGGGTCGAGGATCTTTCATTATCACCTTTCACATAGTTATAAATGCTTAGGTACGATAGAGCGATTATAAAAAAATTGTAACCATAAAAATATAAAATAAACTTTTTTTGCTTGAAACACTCCCCGACACTCACTGGTGAACCGCTGAAAGAAAAAATCCGTTCAGCCATCTCTGAGAAAAATGGCGACACAAACACACAAACACACCTCTCTTATAGTCGACTGGTAACAGCTTTCACCATCAAAGAAAGACCAAACAAGAAACCCACCGCAGTTGCCGTAATCTCAATGTTTAGGAATACATTAAGCTACCTTAACCATCTGAAGATAAAACTTGGCAAACTGTTGATAAAACAATTGTATGATGAACTCGATGGTATTCATAGAACACTTACCCCATGCAGTCTTGAGAAGGACTTGGTGCGAGCCGACTTCTGGCGGAAAATGTGTAATGAAAAACATTAAATTGAAATCAAATGGAAGACCAAATAAAATAGGTCCTGCATTGGAGTCATTAGTGGGAACCCAAACAAGCAAAAAGCAAAGATGAAGTCATCAGGAGGAACCTGGATAGGACGCGGGTTTCAACTGCTGCTACTCTACCCTCAAAACCCAGCAAGGCGGAGACACAAGTGAGCCTCATTTTTTTTTAAAAAAACAGAAAAAAAAGAACATAGATTCAAAATATTAAATAATTCTGGCTGCCAGACCATGCGTCCGATCAGGTTGAAATCTAAAACATATATTCCCTATCTCTACGAGATCATAATTGTGAAGTTTCACATCGATTGATGCAGCAGTTCAAGAGGGAATTAAAAAAAAATATTTCCCTTCAATCCAATATGGCTACCAAACCATGTTACCTATCAATTATTCATGAACACCCTGGTATCCTCAAAGCTCGGGGAACATGTATGTGAAGTTTCTCCTCGATCTGTCCAGCTGTTCTGGAGAAGAAGGTTTTTAAAGGTTTTAGGAATTGATGGTTGAATTCAGTGAGGGGACATGAAAATTGTGTTGAAATTTCTCGTCAATCGGATCAAAATTGAGGATTTTAAAAATTTGGCCTCTGTTGTCCTTTGGCCGATGTTGACCTCAAAAGAGTGACCACTATATCACATGGTCATGTAACGTAGTAAAGTTTCAATTTCCTCCGCTGAATGGTTTTCGATGTATGCTCTCAGCAAAATGCAGACACGTACATACGTAAGGTACCGATTGCTTAACCCCGCTTTACGCTTCGCAAGCACAGGGTAACTCGAATGGCACTCGGTAGAAGGCATACATGATTAGTGTACGTTTTGTATCCGACTGATAGGTCAGATCTACATTCGGACCTAAATTTAATTTCATCGGATGGTTCTCGTCACTTAACCAACTCGTCCACCAAGTTTTGTCCGAATCTGTCCACAACTTTTTGAGATATCTTTTTACAAACAAACAGACAGGGGTGACAACATAACATCCATCCACCGTCGGTGGTGGAGGTAACTGCAATTCGAAGTAGGAAGCAGCCCTGATGAGCAACTAGAAAATTTGGAAAAAATCACGTTTACAAAAATATTGTGGACATATTTGGTGTGAAACCAGAAACAACAAAGAAGACTGACAAAAAGCAGCAGTCTGAGACAACAAAGGAAATTAAGATGCCTTAAGAAAGCTGCCAAACATCAATTTAAATAATTCCTAAAATACAGAAATGAAGCAAGAGTAGCACACTTGAGGAAAAACTACTTCAAGTTAGTGAGACCCCATACCAAAGTGAGGAAACTCGATTTGAAATCACAACAACAAAGATCTCCCAATAAAGCTCAGCACCAATTTAGACAAAATCCACACCAGGATGCAAAACGGATGCTGAATGAGAAGCAAAATAGATCTCCATCCTTAAGCAAAGCAGTTACCGAAAAGTTATTGAAGGAATTCAATAACGACATAAAGTGCAGCTACAAATATCAGCTCGTGGAGGGTATGAAAAGACCACCAAAACACAAGACCCCGTTCAAAATTAAACCACAAGGTTTGTCAGAACTGAATGCTCATCTCCAGAAAAGAAGAAATGCCAGTGCTTCCACAACTAATCATGTTCCATATTTAGTATGGAAGAGATGTCCAAGAGCAACAAAGGTGCTCTATAAAGTTCATATGTAACATATGGAGAACTGCCTCCATAGCCAGTAGTTGGAGAGTAGGAGAGACGATCCTGATATCCAAAGAGGAGAATACGAGCAAATCCGTGCTTCAGGCCCACAACACTGAAGAATTCCAGTCGTAACCTTGGAAGAGGTATCCTTGCACAAAGAACCATTGAGTATCTGACTGACAAATCTATTCAGAAGGGTTTCATGGGTGGGGGGAATCAGGCTGTGTACTACATACGGAGGTACTAAATGAAATGCTCCTAGACACCAAAAACAATGGAAAACCGATAACGACAACCCGGCTTGACTTACAAAATGCATATGGCACTAACTGTGCCATGAGAGCTCATACAGTTTGCACTTGAGTGGTATCATATTCCAGCTCACATCAGGAAGATCATGTTCAAGTACCATGATGAGCTGTTTATATGTGTGAAAACCAAGAACTGGGCAAAGGAATTGGATACGGTGCTATATTGGTGTTTACCAAGGCTGCCCACTATCTTGCATCCCGTTTATTGCTGTTTTCAATCTTTTGACATGCTGGACCAGTACAATCACCTCGGATCCTCTATGACTGGATTAGACATCATAACATCTGCCAAAACATGCAGATAACCTGATGTTGGTAGCAAAAAGTTCTGAAGGATGTGAAGAACTTATCAACAAGGTTCAAATTTTCCTTCAGTGGACATATACCATAAAAGGTAAGCCCACTAAATGGAAGTTCCACACAATGAGGAAAGTTGTTCTAAATGCAGAACAGAAGTGAGGAGGATATAAGACAGTATATAGCCGATGATCCCCAACTAGAAATCAATGGGAAGCAGATTACATGTACTGTATATTTCGTCAGCCCATAAGATTCCTCAGCGAGACAACAATGCCAAAAATGACCTGGGATTCACCACCTACAACTTCTCAACAACTTACATTGAGAGTCAAGAGGCAATCTTACCAAGTCCCTGAAAAGATGGGCAGGGGTAAGCAGATGTACTTCCAACAGTGCCCTGTACAGGACCAGAAAAAGGTACGACGGTCTACAACTGTAGAGACTTACCACCTCTATGAAATGCATGCAGATCACTAAGTACCACCTTAACAACCATTCCAGGTATGGAAAGACCTAAACACTGTACAGAGAGTGTTGAGAAACAACGAAAAACAAGCTTAGGTGAAATGGTGTGAAAGAGTTAGAACGGAAGGAGCGACAACTTATCCTGAATGAGATGTGCAGAGATCAAACTGACCGAGCAAGTTTTGGCTACAGGAAAAAAAGAAAAAAATAAACGCTGATAAGAGACGTGACCAGAAGAACAATGGAAATGCCTTACTAATTTGGTGAAGGATATTGATGAGGAAAACACATTAGTCTACCTGTATGGACGTGCTAAACAAGGACAGTGGTTGAGATGGGATTCTGCCATACAGACGGATACATCATGGAAGAGACTCCTCTATGTATGAACACAGGAACTGCTGTCATTTCACACAAATGCTATCCACCACCAACTTCCTTCCCCAGCCAATATAAGATTGTGGGGCAAAACCAACATTGGATTGTGTCAACTGTGCCATCAACACAACTGCACACTGCTCCACATCTTAAGTGGTTGCAGCTTCACACTCCAAAATGGAAGATGCAACTGGCGCCATAACCAAACGTTAAGAGCGATTGCGTTAGTTCTGGTTCCTTATGTCAAAGATGCAAATAAGAAGACTAGTTTTGTATCAAAGCCGAGCTCCATTCCCCCCATTGCATTCCATACAACTGATGGTACATCCATCCTACAGGAACCCAGCCTCACCACATCCACAGGTAGAAACATAGGACATCATACAGGAGGCTAATGATTGGATGTTTCTGATCAATGAAGACCATAAGCTAATAGTGTTCCCTCCACAAATGACGGAAATTGCCAAAAGACCTGATATCACCATCTACTCGGCAGTAACTAAGGATGTCATCTTTATTGAATTGACAGTCCCAACAAAAGAGAGCCTGTCCAATGCATATGCCAGAAAAAAGAGACAAATATGAAGACCTGATAGCCGATTATGAATGCAGAGGATGGTCTCTAAACTGCTTTCCAGTATAAATAAGTAGTAGTGGATTCTACCATACATCTTTCAGCAAATGCCTTGTCTTCTGAGGAATCTCAAAAGGAAAGAGGAAGATTGTTATGGACACAGCTTCCAAAACGGCCCTCAGAGCGAGCTAATGTCATTTGGCTATGCAGAAGTTCAAAGGCCTTCAGACAAATAGAATTACTGCCCACACCAGAAATATGCTCTGAGGGAAGTGGACCGGTTGAGCGTTCATAAACCCGGTTTAACCCACCGAGATCTGGTCTGAAGTCCAGAAACCTCAGAGTATAGTTTTGAGTACAGTAGCATAGTTTCAGATTATTGTTCCAGAGATAATTCTGCAATAAGGTGAAGATTTTTCACAATGTCATCTTTTGTAGTAATGTCTCAGGAGTGCTGATCCTAATAGGGGTGATGGAAGGCTCCAAAGATGACTGCCCTGGAGTTCCACCAATTAATGACCCCCTAGATACCTCTTGTAGTACATGTCATAAAAACCTGCTCTGCTGCTCTTGCTCATCCTCACTCTGCTCTGTTCACCAAATCAATATCTCTGGGTCAGTTTCCCTCTGCCTGGAAGTTAGGCAACATCACTGCAATACAGAAACACGGTGTAAAAACGAACCATCTTAACTACAGGACTATCAGCTTGCTTTCAATTATTAGCGAGGTTATGGAATCTATCTTTGCGGTTGACATGAAATCCTTCCTTTTTTTCCAACGGCCTGATACAAGATCATCAGTTCGGTTTCAGACCCGGTCATTTTACCTTGAACATGCTGTTTCTACTTTCCCAAGGAGGTTATGAACTCCTTGCCTCCTGATTGTCTGGCTTATCTGGAGAATCTTTGCGAAAGTGACAAAGCTGTGAAGGTTTGCCCTCATACTTCCATTCCATGGCTTTGATAATTATCCATGGCTTTGATAATTAAACTGCGAGGGCCTGATCTCTCCCAACCACCACCTGCACATAACATGAACAAGGTCCCTGGTACAGCTAGGGTGTGCTTCTGTGAACCGTCAAGGGAGGAAATTTGCTCGTAATCCACTCACTCCACTCTGTTGCATGAGGAAATTAGCTGGACACTCCGTGGCATGAGGTTATTCTACCTTCCTTGCCTGTCCATCCAGGTTGGGAATCTCTTTATCTCTACCCAAGACCAAGGATGGTGGAAGACTGAAGTTGGAGATTACTTCATGAGGCAATCAGCTCTGGAGCTCTGCCGCAACATTTCACAAACTTTCCTGGTGGATGGTGCTTTTGTGGTGAAATGGAAACAATCCTTCACATATCCTGCAGTGCCTGCAACTTCAACCAGTTTTTTTTTGCTTGCACATGAGTATTTCAGTTTTGTGTCCTCGACCCTACCAAAGCTCGTGTATGTGGGTGGGTGTGAGTGTGTTGTTGGTTATTATCTCCATATGTGGGTTTCAGAAGGTGGAACGAAGCCCTCCCAGGTCTCAAAGTATCCACCTTCGTGTGTGTGTGTGTGTGTGTGTGTGTGTGTTTTCATGCATAAATCATCTTTCACATATACCTGCAATGCCTGTGTCTTCAACTAGTTTTTTTTTGCTTGCACATGAGCATTTATTTCAGTTATGTGCGAGTGTGTCACAGTGAGAGTGATTGTGAGAGTGTGGGCCTTGAGAAAGGAAGGGAAGAGATTTCTGCAGACAATGGACATACAGATGCTGAAAGGACTGATTGGGATTCCTCTGAGGGAAAGGAAGAGAAACATCAGGTGTAAGGAATATTTATGAAAAGGGAAGAGAAAAATCTAAGTTGTTTTTTGGTTTATGCTCAGAAGGAGGTGAGAATAAAGTCAGGTAGGTCTTTGACATTGTTGCGGATCCGGCATCACAGTGGAACCACGAGGGAGGGGCTGTCTCGGGTTCCTCTCCGGACTCACCGGGAATCGCAGGCCATCGCACACGAATAACTTTGTGGAGCAGCGGGTTGCTGATCGACTACAAATGCCAGCAACTTGACCACGTGACTTAGGGTCCTCTATCTTACAACCGTTTACCTTAGGACACATGACCTCATCGGGGAATCGCACCCTCGGTACGTACTTGCGTTATTTAGGTTACGTACAGGATCAGGTGCAGCTGGGTGGAGCTGCCAAGTACGTACCGGCTATTAAACAGATTCTTGGGAAATAACATCCCGGCTAAGCTCGGGTGTCGGCCATGCTGGACCAATGGAGGAAAAGACAAAACCGAGCTGGGATAATTTCTACAAACACATTTATTTAAACCAGGAGCGAGCAAAGTTACGTGGCACAGTAATGGGATTTATTGCAAATGTACAGCAGGAAAAGCAAGGAATTTGTGGGGTGCGGCAAAAGGCAAACAACATTTACAAAAGAAGACAGTGGAGAGATATACGAAAAATTCTTATGCAGTCTTAACTTATGCTACGACAGGCGCCATCACACACACACACACACACACACACACACACACACACACACACGCAAAATTAGAGATAGCCCAGAGAGAGAGAGGGAAACAGTTGATGGTTAACGACCTCTCAATACCTGGCGTGGTCTGTGGACCTGCGCAGCCCAGAACGCTTAGGAAAGGTGAGGAGGGAGAAATACTAAGGGTGTCTCGGGTGCGTGTTTGAGAGGTGCAAGTGTAATGCGACGTGGTGTGCCGTGTAGTGTAAGAGGAAGAATGTGAGGTGCAGGTCAGTTTGGTTTGCTCTTGGGTTTTGCTTTAAAAAGAACAGTTGGTCGGGCTTGCCCGCGTTAATTGCTCTTTTGCATAAACAGTGGACGAGAGATAGATGGTCGAAGAAAGATGTGTGAGAGAAAAGATGCCACAGTAAATCGTGTAAGAGTTTGTATATGTAAGTGTCGCTTCAGGACGCAACCTAAATGAGTGACATGGAAGCAGTCCCGGCTCGCAGCAGCAATGTGTGACCCCAAGCCTGGTCACGCTGACTCGACGTTTGTCCTTGTGCCGCCTGTCTGCCCGGCGAGGTCCGATATCTGGTGATATTCTCTCCTGCGATGCTCTCGGCGATCTCTCCAGCTCTGTCCCCAGCGATACTCTGCAGCACTGTCATCAATGATACTTTCCCCTAAATGAGCCGCGTTCGTCCCTTTTATGATCCCCGGATGAAGGGAGGAGCCAAACATCGGATCAAAAGAAGCTCTAACGAAATTGAGCTCCCCTATTGGTCCATAGCAGTCGTAGCCATGCCCCACCAGGCCCTGAAGGTGAAAAATGGTTGTTGCCGGCCAACAGGGGCATGCGTAACAGCTCCTGACCTTTACATGGGGCAGTGGTTTTTGGAGGTGCTCTCTGGACCCGAACGTGCGCTAGCCTTCATTCAGTCATGGGGTTTTAGGGAAATCCTTGCGCGACCCGTAGGTCCTTAAACGAGCACCAGCACACATTCGCGCTTCGAGTTATGCCCCAAAATAACCCCATCTTTGTCTCCTCAGCGTCCTTCGAGGCTGTGGTAAGTGTTCGATGAGTATGTGGCAGTTGAGGTGATTGTAGAGTAGCAGGAGCACGTTGTGGCGTTTGTAGTGAAGTAGCAGTATGTTGTGGCATTGTGGGCAAGAGGTGTTAGTTCCTTGTGACGAGATTGTGAATAATGGTTGTGTTTGTGATGGAAAATGTGAGCGTGGGTTGTTGTGAGGATTTTTAGTACTCGTATGAAGCGGTTGTGGTGAGTGTGGTGTAGTTTGGTGAGCTAAATTAAGGTATGAGGCGAAATAGCGGTTGAGAATTGGCGCGCAGTTTTGAATGGAAAATTGGCGCGCAAATGCAAATGAGGCGCTCGCTTGGTTACTGGTAGTCTTTACTGATTTGTGTGCGTGCTTGCTTGAGTGTTTCATGTGAGAGAAAGGGGTGCAGCAAAAGAGTGGAAGAACTGCAAGGGTTGAAGATTAAAGAGGTTTAAGGAGTCTAACTGAAGGAGTCCCACGCAACGCATCTTTCCCTTTTACCCTCTAGACATATGGAAAGGTCGAACTAATACACATACTCTTGAAATAACTGCCTCGGGATCCGCTGTATGTTGTGTGCCTTTGCCTTGGAGACGTGCGGTTTTGCAGAACCACAACAATATTGACAAAGATTTTAAATATGAGTGGGAAAAGGACATGAGGTGGGGGTGCAGAGAGAGGATGCTCAGGATAGAGGGTAGAGGGGTGTAGAGAGGGAAAACTAATACGGCTAACCCCCACACAGTGGCATGGTTTTTGTCCAGTAGTAGTTAGTAGTTATAATGATTGATACAATGTCCAACAGATTAAATAATAATATGACTAGCAGGGATACCCGGTGTTGCTCAGTGGGTAGGGGGAGAAGGGAGGGGTAGGAGAGTTGGAGGGCATGAGATCCCAGGGGTGGGGGGGGGCTGAGATTACTGGGGTGGGGAGGGGTAGAGAGTAAGTGGGGTCAAGGTGGGGGGGGGCGGCGGAGGGTATGAGCGTTTCAGAGAAAATAAAAATAATTTGAAATGCCTTTTCCCTTCATGTGGGTTTTCCCTCCCGGGAACACAGTGTTTCTCTTCCCCTTAACGTGACACCTCTCATCTACCTGATCCTCACACT
Organism: Eptatretus atami; assembly: GCA_035128595.1. Classification (NCBI taxonomy): domain Eukaryota; kingdom Metazoa; phylum Chordata; class Myxini; order Myxiniformes; family Myxinidae; genus Eptatretus; species Eptatretus atami. The sequence continues at coordinate 5,739,519 of CM068956.1, read as the reverse complement.
TCTCTCCCACCGACTCACTCACTGCCCATTAATGTCTCTCTCCACACCTCCACGTCCCGACACTTGTTCCTCTACCTTTCTTACCCATCCCAGATCCTCGATCATTACTCTCTTCCTCACCATTTCTCATCCCTACAACCTGCCCCAACCTTCAATTCCGGGATCTTCTTCCTTTTCCTTCTTCTTGCGAGGCTGCGAGTAGCATGAATGGCCGAAGGAGGCGCAGCTGTGCCACTGATGCAATGCCCTTTGTACAGGGTGGCCTGTAAATCACTTGACCCCTGCTAAGTGTCCATCTTGACACCCTCACGACTGCCACGTCGAGGAAAAGTGTTGTTTTCGGATGAACATGCCATCTAGGGAAGCTGAAGGCACGAATAAAATGTGTTCCGGCCGAAGGGGAAATGCACATTTCACGTTGGAATTGGAGGCGCATCATGCTCCACGCGTGATGGATGACATGCTCAGGAATGATCTCACTGAAGACATTTATTTGGTCCCTATTTGTTGATAGCTTATGAGCCCACGTTAATAAACTGGCTGGTAGCACGACCAGTTACTGCGGGAATAACTGAAAGTGTCTGCTTCCAACAAGATGGTGCACCTGCACATTTTGAGTTGCATGTTTGGGACTATCTCGATGAAATGTTCCCTCAACGATGGATTGGACGCGGATCAGCAACATCACGAGCTGCTCAACCACGGCCACCACATCGTCCAGATGTAACGAGTCCAGACAAGTCGGTGCGGTCCGAAGGTGTGGACAACCCAGAATGGGACGATTGAAGAAATGCGCGCTGCAGTCTTTCGCACAGGTGACTCCACCAGGTGCCTCGGAGGACTCGTGACGAATTGAGTGGTGCTGTGAGAGTGAGAAAGCGCACACAGACACAATGACTGATTAATGACTGTAAAAGTACTGAAGTGCACCATAAAACCTGGATATTAAACGAGTTCAACCAGGAATGCTTCACTGGGGAACGGTGAACAGACTTTCAGGCCATCGAAGGTTTGGGCAGCAACTTGTAATTTGTTTACGGTGCCGGCGATGGCTCGCCTACTCTTTGTGAAGGACACCGTGGGATGCTTGACGTCCACCAACTCATGGTGGCAGACGGGACACCCAGTTTTCACGTCCATCCGAGTGACTGCTCACGTATTGATGGGCTCGCCCTGCCTGTGGGACACCAGGATGGCAGTTTGCAGCTCGCCCGAGATAATCAGCTTTGCCATCGATTGGTGTTCGACGGTTTCGGTTTTTTCGCCCTTCGGACTGAAAAATGAAATAAAATAAATGTAGAAAATGACAAAAAAAAGGGGGGTCACAAAGATGACTCGGCCAGGTTTACCGAGCTCTTTCTCCCAACGCTAATCAACACTTCAGGACGATATTGAAGGTCCATGGTGAAAGTATCGCATCTTCAGTGTTGTCTACTTATGACGTACGACTATAAATGGTGGAATTTCTTTCCTTGCTCGCACCTTCCACCCAGCCAGCTTCTTTTCTCCACCTTCTCCCGAACTCCCACAGGTATTTTACCCACAATCCTTCAAATTTACTAACGTCCTTCAATCCCATCGCACTCCCCCCCCCCTTTGCGTACGTAATATGTAGACATGAAGTGTTGATTCGACGTGCAGCATCGACATCGATGAAGAAGAAGAAGATTAGCGGCGCGTCATGTGGAATAACAATTTGAAATGGTGTCCCAGTCGGTTTGCGCAAGCGCGGGCTTTCCCGGGCAGAGGCGTCGGATGATTCCCATCGAGGAGGACAGGCAGTCGTGTTGAGCGGCGTCGGCATGACGGGCCACGCCGACTACGGGAGGTGCGAGTCGCCTCTGCTCGGGAACCGCAGCCTCGCTCCGATCTCTCCACAACACCCGGGATGGGCAGAGCGACGGGCGCCACGTCGTCCGGTGGCCGTGCTGGGCGGCGGAGACTTCGCGCGCTCGCTCGCCGGACGCCTGCTCACGGCGGGCCACCCCGTCGTGGTGGGCAGCCGCCTGCCGAGCGCCGCCGCGGCCCTGTTCCCGCCGCAAGTGGACGTGACGACGCGGGAGGGAGCGGCGGGCGGCGCGGCCCGCCTCGTGCTCGTGGCGGTGCCGCGCGACCATTTCAACACGCTCGTGCCGCTCGCGGAGGCGCTGCGCGGGAAGGTCGTGGTGGACGTGAGCAACCGAGATCGTCGTGGGGATCCCGGGCCGAGCAACGCGCACGTGCTCGCCGACATTCTACCTGAGGCGCGCGTCGTGAAAGCCTTCAACACCCTGTCCGCGTGGTCCCTGCAGCACGGCCCACGTGACGCCAGCAGACACGTGAGATCACGTGGGGTTCGCGCGGCACCGCCACCACCTGGTCTCACCTGCCGGATACCTGTTAATGTTTAAATTCGGGGTCTGGGAGCGAGAGGGTGCAACAAGTTATTCTATCGTTGCGATGAGAGTTGACGCGAGTGATGTGACACGGTGAGCTTGAGTGAGTGAACGATGAGTGACCGAGTGATGAGTGACCGAGTGAGTGAGTGACCGAGTGAGTGCAGTGAGATGAGTGAGTAAGTGAAGTGAGTGACTGAGTGAGTGAGTGATGGACGTTGTGATGACCGAGTGAGTGAGTGAGTGATGACGGCGAGTGAGCAGTGAGTGACCGAGTGAGTGAGTGAACCGAGAGTGAGTGAGTGAGTGATCGAGAGTGAGTGAGTGACGTGACCGAGTGAGTGACCAAGTGAGTGAGTGAGTGAGTGACCGAGTGAGTGACAGAGTGAAGTGAGTGAGTGAGCCGAGTGAGTGACCAAGTGAGTGAGTGAGTGACGTGAGTGACGAGTGAAGTGACCGAGTGAGTGAGTGAGTGAGTGACCGAGTGAGTCAGTGAAGTGACCGAGTGAGTGAGTGACCGAGAGTGAGTGAGTGAGTGACGAGAGTGAGTGAAGTGAGTGAGGAGAGTGAGTGAGTGAGTGATCGAGTGAGTCCGATGAGTGAGTGACCGTGTGACCTAAGTGAGTGAGTGACCGAGTGACGGAGTGAGTGAGTGACCGAGTGAGTGACCGAGTGAGTGAGTGAACGAGTGAGTCGAGTGAGTGACCGGAGTGAGTGCCGAGTGAGTGACCGAGTGAGTGAGTGACCGATGTGAGTGAGTGGAGTGAGTGACCGAGTGAGTGAGTGAAGTGAGTGAAGTGACCGAGAGTGAGTGAGTGAGTGATCGAGTGACGAGTGAGTGAGTGACCGAGTGAGTGAGTGAGTGAGTGACCGAGTGAGTCAGTGAGTGACGAGAGTGCCGTGAGTGAGTGATCGAGTGGACGAGTGAGTGAGTGACCGAGTGAGTGAGTGACCGTAGTGAAGTGAGAGTGACCGAGTGAGTGAGTGAGTGAGTGACCCGAGTGAGTGACCGCTGGGCCGAGGGAGACCTGTAAACGGACAGCGAACGCCATGATCCGTGACCGATGAAGCGCGTTTATCAGATTCGCTGCACAACTCAGGGATCCACGAAGAGTACGACGTGTGATTTATATTTATATGTTGAAACGAGAAATTAATAATCCTGCAATGTAATGAATCAAAAAAAAAACAAAAAATCAATTTCGTTACCTGAAAATGTCCACGGCAAGAGAGAATGAAACGGGAAACGACACACCAGTGTGCGTGTGACGTCACCACATCCGTGATCCGCCATCTTGGAGTACAAGACCCGAACCGTTACTGAAGTCTTGACTCCTATTTACCTCTGGTGCAATCACTCTCTGTTGTGCTGAACCATTCTCCAGTTATTTTGTCAACACCCTGGATAATCTGAAACACCCCGGCCCGTACGCAGGATTTTCGATGGTGGGGTGGGAGGGGGCGATGGTGTCAAGTTAGAACAAGTTGGACCGCTGAGAGCATGACGGTGCAGCGCCATCGTGCCCATGATGGGATGCATTTCAAGGTTCCAAATTGAAATGCTAAAACTTGAAGCCATTTTGCCCACGTTTGTGACATGATTAGTGAGATCATCATTCCGACGGACAAAATTCCAATGTGTGTAACATTAAAAAAAAAAAAGCAGTCTGAGAATCGCAAGTCATTTCAAATTCACCTCGGTACGTCCTCAAAAGTAGTGATTCATAAATTTAAATCCAAACATCGTCGATATACCGAATACGTTATCATAAAGGAAATTTATTCAGGAATCCTGTGTGAGCACACTTAAAAGTAAGATAGGCGCTCGGTAGAGCGCGTACCTCCGCCACGCAATGCCTGATCCACGAGAACATATCTGGCCCAATACATTTTTGAGACATCGTGCTATATATCCTTTTTGACCCTCTCTCTCAATGATGAAGAATCGGTTACAAAATTAAATAATCCTCAGATCCGGATCTTCACCGAAATTGAATCAATTCTTCCTCGTCGCACACCCATCCTGTCCACCAAGTTTCGTCTGAATCCGTCCACGACTTTTTGAGATATCGTGCACGTAAACAGACAAAAAGGGGTGAAAACATAACATCCTTCCACCTTCGGTGGCGGAAGTAAAAATTAGAAAACTCATCTTGATGACACTTCACTCGTCTTCGGCGAATGACACCACGGCCTGCTCACGAGCAAAGGAATCCGCGGCGAGGAACCATGATGCGCTTCCTTTTAAACAGTCGTTCGAAAGGATGAATTATCAACACGAGAATCATCAAACATCAAATCGAGAATTTAATCTTACTCTGTGTGTGTGTGTGTGTGTGTGTGTGTGTGTGTGTGTGTGTGTGTGTGTGTGTGTGTGTGTGTGTGTGTGTGTGTGTGGATTTGCACTGAAAATCAAGATCAAGCGAGCTTTCACCCTTCTCCTCCAGGGGAGGCTTCCGTCTTCCCTGAGTTCACCTTAGGACACGTGACTAAAAATAATGCTTTTAAATAACTAGTGTGGGCCCTACATGCAAAAAAAAAAGAAGAATTGTGACGTCAATCGTGATGTTCATAGCACCGTGTCCTGTCATTGTTTGGTAAAAAAATGGCCATAACTGGGAACCACTTGTCCGATTAATATCAAACCTTGAAAAGGCACATACTCAGGTCCCCAGCAATATACCTTGCAGTTTCAATTAGATCGGACCAGTGGTTGTCGAGAAACAGCGCTCACAGACAGACAGACAGACAGACAGACAGACACACAGAGATTGCTGGAATTATAGATAGATGTTGAGTTTTTGTTGGGGGGAGGTGCATACACACCTGACACCCCCCTCCCCCTTTCTTCGACACCCCTGGGTACGCCACTGACATCTCTATCATATCACCTCGTAACTGCCTCCTTTCTAATGTACAAAGCCCCATCAGCTTCAGCTGCTCCTCGTAGCTGAGTCGAGCTCGGCCCAGAATCAATCGAGTAACCCTAACCCTGAACCCTCTCGATGGCAGCCAAGTCCTGCCTAAGCTATGGTGACCAAAACTGCACACAATATTCAAGATGGGGCCCCACTAAGTGTTTAAATGTATCCTTCAATTTTAATAAAAATAATGATATTAAAGATCATTTTTAAAATCTGGAAGTTCAGCGCTACTGAAGCAGTCTTACACACTATAACAAGATGACATTGAGTCTTGTACTTACACAGCCATATTGTCTGAGTCTTGTTCACCCCGTTACTGTCCCTCTCACCTGCCACGCCCTCTCATGCTATATATCGATACACAGGTATGTACTGCATGTCGTGGTTCTCGGAGGTATTATGAAGGCGATTTGTGTTCTTCGGTGTTCAAGAACTTAATTCAATTTAAATAAAGGTTTAAAGAGGTTTAAATGTGTGTAAATTAATTAATTATATGTTTTACCAGGTGTCTGTTACATCATTGGCTGTTGAATTAATACCAGGTGGGGTTGACTCTGACTGTCATCCTTCCGAGGTCGGCAAAATGAGTGCCAGCTTCCTGGTATCCTGTGTCGGAGTGGCGACCCGTCCAGGATTGTGCCGAATAGCCAAGGAGACTGCTTCGGCAGCACCAACGCTCTGCACGGAGTACGGTCCCGATGGATGGGTGGATGGATGGATTACATCATCCTATCTAACACGTTACATTAGTTATTCATGTCTGTTATTTGTGTCCTTTATGACGTAATTAAAAGCGGTAAGTTTCATGTTTGTAAGGATTTTCAACTTCATTTGACTTCCAGGCAAACAGGCAAAGTAAAAATATGATCTCACTCCTCTCTGCGCATGTGTGATCGGGGAAATTCAGAACCAAAGTACAAATAAACGGCAGCCTTGTCTTCCACTTCATGGTCAAAATGTAACATTCAATTTAAATAAGTTTGTTCCTCCATTATAAACTCATCATATGGACGGACATGAACCGATTGCTGAACCCCGTTTTTAGCTTCGCGTGCGTGGGGGTAACAGCTCTCACTGAAAGATCACCGTCTTATTACTGTTTGAACTCTCTTCTTACTTTCATGCCATCATGAAACCTGGTGATATCACTGTCAATTCTGCTTAAAAACTCTGCACTGATTCTGTCTATACGTTTCATTGTACATCACTCTCCAGTTGCCCGGTACGAGTCCAACTAGTTTTAATCACGACTGCAGAGACCAGTTGAATCGGCGGTTCTGGGGAGGGTGATACGGCACCTGGTGATATATTTGGTTTCCACTATCTTCCCCGTTGGACCTGAGCCAACCAAACTCTACGTTATTTAAGCACCACCACCCCCTCCCTACCAATTAGACCGAATGAGCCGGATATGGATGGAGCTCACCGGGGGGGGGTGCTGTGTTGATTGCCGCAACCAATTACTGTCTAAGAGGGTGTTAACTGACCTTCTCAAGAGAACCACAACAATAAGAATTTACCCAAGAGCAAGTCAGGTTTACTTAAAAAGAAAGACAGGCAAAAACACATAAGTAAACAATGAGCACTCGATAAAAAAAAATCCTTACCCAACTACGGAAACATACACACCATTGGTATGAAGAACGAACAGGATTCCTTAAATATCCTATTCCTTTGGGCCTGATCAGGCTCACCACAGGAGAGATAGGCAGACAGAGACAGACGAGACGGAAATACCCAAGTCGTGCTGGCATGGAACAGCTTGTCAAAATGCAGGTCGGTACCCTCACTGTTCAGTCAGCACGCCATCACGGGCCTTGGGAGCACACGGACAGGATTATGGTGAGAGGCGTGGCTGGCCTGCAGTGGAGCGTCGTATGAGCAGGACAGCCTGGCTAGAGTGTGGCGCGTGAGTAGTACAGACAGCCATGGCTGAGTGGGAAGGCCATGGGAAGCAGGCACAAGCCTGGCTGAGTGGGGCATGGTGTAGCAGGACAGCCTGCTGATGGGGGCATGAAGGTGAAGCAGGTACAGCCTGACTGAGTCGGCGCGGCGTGGGTGTTGCGACAGGCCTGGCTGAGTGGGGGCGTGGTGTTGGACAGCCTGGCTGAGGGGCGTGGATGTTGGACAAGCCTGGCTGAGTGGAGGACGTGTGTCTTTGAGAACAGCCTGCCGTGGTTAATAAATCTCGTTCTTTATCCTGCTACACTGCAGATGCCCGCCGAGCTCGTGCTGCTGTTCTGGCTGCCGTCGGCTGAGCGACCCATGCCCCCACTCAGCCCACGGCTGTCCATGCTATACCATTGCCCCCACTCAAAGCCAGTGCTGTCCTGCACTATACCATTCGGACCCACCATCTTCCTCAGCCAGGCTGTCCTGCTACCACCCATGCTCCCACTCAGCATGGCTGCGTGTTCCAAACACACACGCCCCCGGCCACGTCTTCAGGTGGTCCAGGGCACAGCCTGGCTGTCCGCCACGTTGTCTATACCATACAACCACTCAGCGCGAGAGCTGTCCTGTCTCCCGCTTGCCTCTTACCAGGGCCCCGCCACTCAGCCAGGGGCCTTTGTCCGCCTCTTATCCAGTATGTTGCCCGCCACTCAGCCTGGAGCAGCCGTTCGGTTGTTGATCGCTGCTACACCACGCCGCCGCCGCGGCCAGTCTCAGCCGAGGCTGTCCTGCTTAACACCACACCCCCACTCATCCAGGAGCTGTGTACCAACACCACTTGGCGAGCCAGCCTCGGCCTCGCCGATCTCAGCCGAGTAGGCCGGCGTGTCCAACACCACCCCCCCACTCCAGCCGGTGCTGTTCGCAGACACAGCCCCTTGGGCCCCCAACTCTCGAGAGCTCTAGGGCTGTCCTGCTAGCGACCACGCCCACAGCTCAGCCAGGCTGTCCTGCTACACCCATGCCGCACGTCAGCAGCTGTCTCTAACAAATGACACTCGAAGGCCCTCAGGCTGTCCTGCTACACCATGCCCCCACTCAGCCAGCTGTCGGTGTTGGGACAGCCTTGGCTGGCTAACGATCGCGATCGCCCGACGACTCAGCCAGCGCCGAGTGGGGTGCTGTCCATCCACCACGCACCAGCCCCACTCTAGGGCGCATGCTGTCTGATCCAACAACGTCCACACGCCCCCACTGTCTGAGGGCCGTATGGGCTCGGTCCAACACCACGCCTCGCCATCTCAGCCAGGCTGTCCTTAACACCATCGCCTCCCACTTCACCAGTCTGTTCCAACCACAACGCATCACATCACCAAAAATCCTAATATGTTTCTCTAGTATTTTCGATGATTACTTTTTGTATATTTGTAGCAGGACAGCCTGGCTGAGTGGGGGCATGTGTAGCAGGACAGCCTGGCTGAGTGGCGGCATGGTGTAGCAGGACAGCCTGGCTGAGTGCGGCATGGTGTAGCAGGACAGCCTGGCTGAGTGTGGGCGTGGTGTAGCAGGACAGCCTGGCTGAGTGGGGGGCATGGTGTTGGACAGCCTTGCTGAGTGGGGGGTGGTGTTTGGACAGCCTGGCTGATGTGGGGCGTGGTGTTGGACAGCCTGGCATGAGTGGGGGTGTGGTGTAGCAGGACAGCCTGGCTGAGTGGGCGGGTGGTGTAGCAGGACAGCCTGGCTGAGTGGGGCATGGATAGCAGGACAGCCTGGCTGAGTGGGGGCATGTATAGCAGGACAGCCTGGCTGAGTGGGGTATGGTTATAGCAGGACAGCCTGGCTGAGTGGGGGCTGGTGTTGGACAGCCTGGCTGAGTGGGCATGGTGTAGCAGGACAGCCTGGCTGAGTGGGGGCATGGTATAGCAGGACAGCCTGGCTGAGTGGGGGCATGTGGTATAGCAGGACAGCCTGGCTGAGTGGGGCATGGTGTAGCAGGAAGCAGCAGAGTGGGGGCATGGTGTAGCAGGATAAGAACAGATTTATTAACAATTTCCAAAAGACCAAAATTAAAAAGTTAAAAGAGAATAGACACTGAGGATAAAATTCCTCCACACCTTAAGAATCAGAAAAAGAATAGAAAGAGGCCCCTGGGGAATGTCAAAATAAAAAGAACACAACCCCCAAGGACCAGTTCAGGGCACCAGGCCATAAAAAGAAGGGGGACCAGTCCAAAAATAGAAATTTGCACTTCTCGACCGTTTGGCAAGATCCATTCACTTAACAAACATGAAAACCATCCACACCATACAACAACAAAAAAGGGGGGAGAGGGGGGGAGGGAGAAGGGAAAATGGGAAGTACCAACCTCAAACCTCCTCATACTGACGATGGCCCGACATATGCTCAATATAAATATCCCGGGATCCACTAATAGCATCAATGCAACAAAGCCGACGCATCAGCTTCCGGTAAGACCGGGAGATTCCCAACCGGTTCAGGGCCGACTCATTACCAGAACCACGATCCCAGTGCCCCACTATGAACCCAAGCACCTGGACATCCTTGCCCTTAGCCACCAATGCTTTACGCAATCCTTCATATTTTCCCTCTTTGCAACTGCGCAAGTGGCAAGGGCATCAGGACCATTGTCAAAGGGGACAGCAACGTCAACAATTGTGATTTTATTTCCTCCACCACAGTGATATCTGGTCTTTCATGTGGGGAGGGATCACCTGGGACATGCTGGTCAACATATACGTCCCCATGACGAATGGCCTTGACCAGGCGATTCTGGATCATGTTGTGTCGGCGGCGAATGGGTACCATACCCGGGGGACAATGGTCAACAATGTGTGCCAGAGTCTCCCGGGGATAGCAACACTGCCGACACCCTGGGGGGCAGCGGGATTCCACCGATGGGTCACAGCATTAGTCGGGACACAGTTCAGCCTTGCCCGATGCACAAACCTCCAATCACAGAAGCGCATAAACGAACCACTGCGAATCCATGAGGAACCATTGGCAAACTTATCTGTTTTCAGTGCAGTGGCCACCTTTCCCTGGTCCGTGAGGGGCCGAGCAACCGCTGTGCAAACTCTCCCTGGTCCATTCCCGAAGTGCAGAACATACGTCTTTAGAGCTACACTCACGGGAATGGCCCAGGGTCACAACGGGCTCCCTGAAAGGCACGACGGACAGTCACATTCAACACCCGCGTCGCGGACCTCACCCGAGACCAGAGCGTGGAAATTTGGCCGCTGTACCCAGAGTTCGCCATTGGCCCTTCCATCGAGCCAGACAGGAACTATTCCACGTCCTACTCAACGGGAACACAGTGGATCGTCCGGTGGACGCACGACAAGAGCTGCTGCGTGGCAATGCTGCGTAAAGAAAGGTCACTGGAGGACAGCATCCGCACCGTCTGAACGACAGTTTGGATGTCTGCCTCCGACCCCGGGTGTTGAAGCCCTAATCCGCCAACATCCCGGCCGCGAAAATATAATTATTAGAAGCGCGGACCGGAAGCTGGCAGATCTCCTTCGCCGCACTGACCACCGCAGATACCAGCCTTATTACTTGTTTTTGGTCGTCTCTCCCGCGCGCAACGCGAAAAGAGAGCAAGGCTGGACAAAGGTCTGAATTGCATCCAACTTCTGCCATGGTGCTAACAATGACTGTTTAATTTTGAGGACGTCCGCCTCATTGTTGGTAACCAATGAGCAGACGTCCTCATCATCTCTGTACACACCGATGGGGGTCCCGAGGTAGCGATAATGCTCCTCGCTACTCAAAGCTGGCATGATTCGACCCTGAATCGGGAATGACACATCACCGACCCTGACCCCCTCCCGACAGAAAAGTGACAAAGAGGCGCACTTAGCAGGCTTAAACTCCAGCTGCAACACATCAGCATTAACAGAGGCCACTTCAAGAAGGGTCGAAAGACCCTCCCTGGTCTCTCAGGACAACCAGGTCATCAGCATAAGCCAATATAGACACCGGCTGCCCATGAATTTTGACTCCGTGACCTCCGGCCGCAGCAGAAGCCTGCACGCGGCGCACAATCAATTCTATCGTGAGGTTGAACAGGATCGGCGATATGGGCATCCCTGCTTCACCCTGACAACATAGGGACCTCGCTAGTCGGGCCATCGTCCGTATTAAAGGTAGTGGAGGCACCAGGTAGACATCCCGAAGCAGGTCGATCAGCTCCGCAGACACGCCCCTCGTGTCCAGTGCGGCAAAAATAGCTCCCTGTGGAACACTCCCAAACGCATTACGAAGGTCCAGCCAGGCCACAAAAAATATCTTCTGATTACGCCTGGCGTCCTTCATTATGGTGTTTAACAAAAAGGAGTGCTCGAAGCAGCCTTCACTGGCCGAGAGCACTTCTGGGCCTCACTCAGCATTGAATGCCGGAGCGCCCAGCTACGAAGCCGATCAGCCAGAACCGCCATAAACAGTTTGTAGAGGCAACTCTGGAGGGCAATCGGCCGAAAATTCTCTGGGTCCCCGGTGTCCCCTTTCTTGTGGATCAGGACCGTGGTGGCCTGCTTCCATGAAGCGGGGATACGGAGCGAGCGCAGACATCGGTTAAAAATTTCCAATGTCACGCGACACGCCCCATCCATCCGCTTCAGGTGCTGGTACTCAACACGGTCCGGTCCCGGGCAGAGTTACTCATGCGCCCAAGTTGGGCAGAGATCTTCTCTCGACCAACGGGCGCACTTAACGCCGCCCCCTCCGCACGAGCCTCGTCAGTGGATGACACAAGTTTGGAGAACTCCCGGGAAATGACAACTGGGTCGACATTCTTGGCGGAGAACACCCGGGAGAAAAAAGCCTCCACGGATTCTCTCCCACCAGAATATCTATCCTCAGCTTTCCGAGGACCACCCTAAAGGCACGCTTTCTGCTGTGCCTGTACAGCTTCTGAAGGCGACTGGCCTCCTGGGGGTCATACCCGGCCTAGGAGCACCCGCCATATCCGGACGATCAGGTCGAGGACGACTTGGGTGCGTGGAGCGTCTGCATTGCGTCCACCACGCGTGGTCGGCAGCGGTCAACCAGGGCACTGGCGAACGCATTGCAGACCTTTTCAAACTCCTCCCACAGCACCGCGTTCCTCAGCTGACCAAACCAATACTCAGGGAAGCTAAGGCCAGCATCACCACCTGGGGGAGGGGAGACAGGCCGTGGAGCCGGGGAGCGTCGCGCCGGGTGGGGGAGCTCGAGACCGGTCGGCAGCCGAAGCGGGCAGAGCCGCAACTTCAGCCGCACCCGCGGGTTCAAGCCCCCCCGCTCCACCGGCGCCCCACCCCTCCACACTACCGCTCAACCCACCCCCAGCCACAGTACCTGCACCTGCAAAAAACTGTCGCAGGTATAGCAGGACAGCCTGGCTGAGTGGGGCATGGTATAGCAGGACAGCCTGGCTGAGTGGGGGCTGGTGTGGACAGCCTGGCTGAGTGGGGCATGGTGTAGCAGGACAGCCTGGCTGAGTGGGGGCATGGATAGCAGGACAGCCTGGCTGAGTGGGGGCATGGTATGGCGACAGCCTGGCTGAGTGGGGCATGGTGTAGCAGGACAGCCTGGCTGAGTGGGGCATGGTGAAGCAGGACAGCCTGGCTGAGTGGGGGCGTGGTGTTGGACAGCCTGGCTGAGTGGGGGCTGAGTTGGATAGCCTGGCTGAGTGGGGCGTGGTGTTGGACAGCCTAGCTGAGTGGGGGCGTGGTGTTGGACAGCCTGGCTGAGTGGGGCGTGGTGTTGGACAGCCTGGCTGAGTGGGGCATGGTGTAACAGGACAGCCTGGCTGAGTGTGGGTGGTGTAGCAGGACAGCCTGGCTGAGTGGGGGCATGGTGTAGCAGGACAGCCTGGCTGAGTGGGGCGTGTTGGACAGCTTGGCTGAGTGGGGCGTGGTGTTGGACAGCCTGGCTGAGTGGGGCGTGGTGTGGACAGCCTGGCTGAGTGGGGGCGTGTGTGGACAGCCTGGCTGAGTGGGGGCGTGGTGTTGGACAGCCTGGCTGAGTGGGGCATGGTGTAGCAGGACAGCCTGGCTGAGTGGGGCTTGGTTGTGGACAGCCTGCCTGAGTGGGGGCGTGGTGTTGGACAGCCTGGCTGAGTGGGGGCGTGGTGTTGCAGGACAGCCTGGCTGAGTGTGGGCGTGTGTAGCAGGACAGCCTGGCTGAGTGTGGGCGTGTGTAGCAGGACAGCCTGGCTGATGTTGGGCGTGGTGTAGCAGGACAGCCTGGCAGAGTAGGGGCATGGTGTAGCAGGACAGCCTGGCTGAGTGGGCGTGGTGTTGACAGCCTGGCTGAGTGGGGGCGGGGTGTTGGACAGCCTGGCTGAGGGGGCGTGGTGTTGGACAGCCTGGCTGAGTGTGGGCGTGGTGTTGGACAGCCTGGCTGAGTGTGGGCGTGGTGTAGCAGGACAGCCTGGCAGAGTGGGGGCGTGTGTTGGACAGCCTGGCTGAGTGTGGGCGTGGTGTAGCAGGACAGCCTGGCTGAGTGGGTGCTTGGTGTTGGACAGCCTGGCTGAGTGGGGGCTTGATGTTGGACAGCCTGGCTGAGTGGGGCATGGTGTAGCAGGACAGCCTGGCTGATGGGCTGGTGTTGACAGGGTGAGGGGGCGTGGTGTTGGACAGCCTGGCTGAGGGGGTGTGGTTGTTGGACAGCCTGGCTGAGTGGGGGCGTGGTGTTGGACAGCCTGGCTGAGTGGGGCGTGGTGTTGGACAGCCTGGCTGAGTGGGGGCGTGGTGTTGGACAGCCTGGCTGAGTGGGGGCGTGGTGTTGGACAGCCTGGCTGAGTGGGGGTGGGTGTTGGACAGCCTGGCTGAGTGGGGGCATGGTGTTGGACAGCCTGGCTGAGTGGACGTGGTGTAGCAGGACAGCCTGGCAAAATGACAGCAGTCTATTCTGGGAATGCCGTTCAGCCGGTTCCCAGAAAGAAACCCCTCTTTGCATCCGATTCCAGGAAACTCTCTCTCACCCCCTTGCTGTGTGGCCTTTTGAAGTCTCTGGCCCCCACTCTCAGCCCTGAAGTGCATCACCCCTCCCCTCTCGTTCACGTTTTGGTTCAAGGCCAGTCTGGGGAAGGAGAGATCCATCGAGACCTTTCATTCAAACAACTCTGAGGTAATTAGCATGATGGATGGCGCACATCTGTTTTCCCTCCAAAAGTGTGGCGTCCAGGCCTCAGAGACGCATCAAAGAACCATAAACGAGGGATTCCACAGGGTAAAACACCAAATGAATAGGTCAAAAAGGATTGCGGTTTTAGAAACAGACAATAGGGGAGGTTGACATCTCTATCTTTAACATAAAGGCGCCGCATGTCTGATAACACATTTTAATTGTTTCACTCTTATTCCAGACACACAATTTAGGAATAACTCTACGCTATATATTGAGCATCTTTATCCCACTGTGTGTTATTTCCACATCACTACCCCACTCCCCCCCCTCAACCTCTTCAAAAATGTGCTCAGGAGGAGCATGACCCCATTTATAAAACAGTGCAACTCCCCTCCCTCATATGACATCCTGCATGCACAAGAAAATCTAAATTCAACAAAACAATCAGCATTCAATTCCTCGTCTAGTGCGTCACTCCACTAATCCTACACATTCACTCACTAGGGTATGTAACTTAACAGTATCTTCAGAAAGTATTCGTGACACGCCTCGACTTTTTCACATTTTATTGTGTTAAAGCCTGAATTTAAAATGGAGAAAGTGTTAATTTTTTTCTCACTGATCAACACAAAATACCCCATAATAAGAAAGTGAAAACATGTTTTTAGAAATGTTTATAAATCAATTTAAAATTAAAAGCTGAAATGTCTTGCATCCATAAGTATTCAACGCCCTGAATCGATACTTTGTAGAAGTGCCTTTGGGAGCTATTACAGCTTCGAGTCTTCTTAGGAATGTCTGCATCAGCTTTGCACATCTTGATTTGGGGATTTTCTCCCATTCTTCCTTGCAGATTTGCTCAAGCTCTGTCAAGTTGGATGGAGAGTGTCAGTGAACATCGATCTTCACGTCTTTCAACAGATTCTCAATGGGATTCAAGTCTGGACTTTGGCTGGGCCACTCAATGAAGCTGCTAGTCACATGCAGAACCTGTCATCACATTCTTGTTCTGAAGCCATTCCAGTGTTGCTTTGGCTGTATGCTTGGGGTCATTGTCCTGTTGAATGAATGTAAATCTTTGTCGCAGTCTGAGGTCTTTTGCACTCTGAAGCAGGTTCTCCTCAAGGATTTGCCTGGATTTGGCTCCATTCATTGTTCCCTCTATCCTTACAAGTCTCCCAGTCCCTGCCGCTGAAAAGTATCCCCATAGCATGATGCTGCCACACCACCATGTTTGATGGTAGGGATGGTGTTGG
Source organism: Eptatretus atami (assembly GCA_035128595.1). NCBI lineage: Eukaryota > Metazoa > Chordata > Myxini > Myxiniformes > Myxinidae > Eptatretus > Eptatretus atami. The sequence goes on along the minus strand of CM068956.1, from coordinate 5,723,937 downwards.
ATGGGTGATGAGCTGTGCTTGGTTTCTGCCAGACATAGCACTTTGCATTCAGACTAAAGAGTTCAATCTTCGTGCTTTTTCAAAAATGCCAGGCGTGCCTTTTTCTCAGGAGTGACTTCCGTCTGGCCTTAATTTGAGAAGTGCTGCATCTTCTGGCAGGTTCTCCAATCTTAGCCAAGGAACTCTGTAGTCCTGTCAGAGTGGCCATTGGGTTCTTGATCACCACCCTGAAGGCCCTGTCACACCTTGACGTTTTAGCCAGCGTATGCCGATGTATGAAAAATGTCTAAAACGCTGGCACACGTCGAATACGTTATGGGTAAGTTTGGTATACGTTAAGAGCACGCTGAAGCATGCTGGCATACGTCGTAGTACGCCGAGCTCATCGACAAATTTTAAGCATGCTCAAAATTTTTCGACATATGCCAGCGTATGACGCACACGTTCTGCATACGCTGGCCATAAGTTGTAGGCACGTTATGCGATCGTTGACACACATCGCACACTGTTACTTGTAAGTTACTCATAAGTCGAAACACGTCGAGGTAATGTTTAGCATACCCGAAACTTATTTCTAACCTATGAGTAACGTGCGTTGAACCTATGTGTAACGTATCTCTAACACATATTGACGTATGTAGACGTATTGATTTAACGTCTTCCGGACGACCACAGAACTTACTGAACGTGTTTCTAACTTACAGCTACCGTATAATGGCGTATTGGCAGTGTTTAGGGGAATTGGTATATAAAAATGGGCTTCACAGGAGGAACCCGTCAGTGTTTCAGACTCCATGGTGAGTAGATGTCCATGTCAGTAGTATCAGTAGTAGTAGTAGGTGAGCGTGTCAGTAATAGTAGTAGTAGTAGGTCAGTGTCAGTAGTAGTAGGTGAGCGTGATGGGGAGGTGTGGGTTATGATGGATCTTCCTTGCTCCGCGTCCACGGCCACGGCCAGGAGACTTCTTGGCAGCATTCTTCGAAGTTTTCTTCGGCATGACGATGATGTTGACACTTCGATGTCTAGCTTGGTTATGATTAAAATCGTCGAGCGGCAGGTCCATTTAAATAGTCGAGCGGCAGCTATTTAAATCGTTGAGCGGCAGCCTATTAATAGGCTAGCCACTTGATCGTCGGCGATACGCTGCCGCGCGCTATGCATACGTTAAGCGCTGTCACACCTTGACAATTTAGCCAGCGTATGCCGATTTATGAAAAATTTGTCTAAAACGCTGGCACACGTCGAATACGTTATGGTTAGTTTTGTATACGTTAAGAGCACGCTGAAAAACCCTGCCATACGTCGTAATACGCTGGCTTTAAACGTTGTACTTTTGGGTTTTCCTCAATTTTTGCATGCTTGAAATTTTACGACGTATGCCGGAGTATGACTCACACGTTCCGCTACGCTGGCCATAAGTTGTAGGCACGTTATGCGATCGTTGACACACGTCGAACACACGTTACTTGTAAGTTACTCATAAGGCGAAACACGTCGAGGTAATGTTTAGCGTACCCGAAACTTATTTCTAACCTATGAGTAACGTTTTGTAAGCACGCTACACGAACGTTGTTCACACTCGCAACACGTTACTTGAAAGTTCCTCATACGTCGAAACACGTCAAAGTAATGTTTAGGGTACCCGTGACTTATTTTAAACCAATGAGTAACGTGCTTGGGAATTATTGTAAAGCATGTCCTAACAACAAATACGTATGTAGACGTATTTGACGTCTTCAGGACGACCACAGAACTTACTGAACGCGTTTCTAACTTACAGATACCGTATAATGGCGTATTGGCAGCGATTAGGGGAATTGGTATATAAAAAGGGGCTTCGCAGGAGGAACCCGTCTCTTTTTTTAGACTTCGTGGTGAGTACATGTCCATGTCATTCCGAGAGATGGAGGATACGGCAAGGCTGAGACGACAATACCTACCTGTCCTCGAACATCAACATGACCTCATCGGGTTGACACTGCACCAGTTGCGGTGCCAATAGAGCCGGGAGAAGAAGACGTGAACGGAGGAGAAGGAACTGGGTCAGACCATGGATCGGGAGGCGACGCCACTACGGCATATATGACCAGATCATGGTGGAACTCCGGAACGAGGACCATGCATCCTTCATCAACTTCCTGCGAATGCCAGCGATGTTCGACGAGCTGCGAGCCAGAGTGGGTCCAAGGATAACCAAGCAGTACACCTTCTACAGGGATCCGCTTGAGCTGGCATGAGGCTGGCACTGAGCCTGCTGCTGTTGGTGCCGTGACTGCAGTGCTGTGGAAGCGATTTAAACTCGTTCAATGAAAACGATTTCAATTGCCGAGCACCAGCATCCAAAAACAATAGGCGAGTGACAGCCATTTATTAAAAGTGAAGTTGCAGCCTATGAATAGAAAACCTCGCGTAATCATCGACGATAGCTGCCACGCTATGCATACGTTAGACTATCGTTGGGCATAGGTTGTGGACGCCTAAAACACGCGAATCAATCGTTGGTATAACTTATCTATGAGTTTTCGAAGCGTTCTGTGTTCATTACTAGTACATTATGCATTTGTCCAGTCGTTTTGAATACTTTAAAAACTGAAACAAAAAAATAGTTCACCATGGGAATGAGAAAAAAAAAATTAGCCGAAAAGAACATCGAACAATGGTGCAAGTAGTCTCCTATTCGTGGACGCAACGAGGATCCATCATCACCCACACCCTCCCCATCACGCTCACCTACTACCAATACCAATACTACTGCTACTACTACTACTGCTGACACGCTCACCTAATACTACTACTACTATGACATTGAATCTACTCAACATGGAGTCTGGAACACTGACGGGTTCCTCTTATGAAGCCCATTTGTATATACCAATTCCCCTAAACGCTGCCAAATCGCAATATACGGTAGATGTAAGTTAGAAACAAGTTCAGTAAGTTCTGTGGTCGTCCGGAAGACGTCAATTAAATTCGTCTGCATACGACAATGTGCGTTTAAGATACGTTACACATAGGTTCAAAGCACGCTACTCATAGGTTAAAAATTAAGTTTCGGGTATGCTAAACATTACCGCGACAGTTTCGACTTATGAGTAACTTACAAGTAACGTGTGTCCGACGTGTGACAACGATCGCGGAGCGTGCCGAGAACTTATGCCGGCATATGCGGAACTTGTGAGCCATACGTCGAGTACGTCGTAAAATTTTCAGCATGCTTGAAAATTTCACGACGTACTAGACGTACCATGGAATATAACAGCGTACTTCATTGTTTTTCAGCGTGCTCCTAACGTATACACAACTTTACCCATACCGTATTCGACGTGTGCCAGCGTTTTAGACACATTTTTCATAGGTCGGCATACGCTGGCTAAATCGTCAAGGTGTGACTGCGATGTTGACACTTCCAATTTTCAGGCGGTTTTGACTTAAATCGGCGTGCGGCAGGTTTTTAACAGAGAACGCCACGAGTTCGTCGGCGGTACGTGCAGCGCGCTATGCCTAAGTTAAACTATCGTTGGGCATATGTTGTGAACGCCGACAACAGGCTAAGCATTCGTTGGTATAAGTTATCTATAAGACAACGAAACGTTCTGTGCCCATTACTAATATGTTATGCATACGACCAACACGTTATGAATACGACCAAAAAACTTAAAAAAAAACTCAAAACTTCAGCGTACGCCAACGTTTACATACAATTTTATACGTTGCCATTGTGGCTAAAACGTCAAGGTGTGACAGCGCCTTTAGACTATCATTGGGCATACGTTGTGAACGCCGACAACACTCTAAGCATTCGTTGGTATAAGTTATCTATAAGTTATCGAACGTTCTGTGTCGTTACTAATACGTTATGCATACGTCCAACTCGTTATGAATATGCCCAAACTGAAAAAAAACATCAATAGTTCAGCGTAGAAAAACATTAAAAAAAAATGCCGAAGAAAACTTCGAAGAATGCTGCAAAGAAGTCTCTTGGCTGTGGCCGTGGACGTGACGCAAGGAGGATCCATCATCACCCACACCCTCCCATCACGCTCACCTACTACTACCGACATGGACCTACTACTACTACTACTACTGACACGCTCACATACTACTACTACTGATACTACTGACATGGACATCTAGTCACCATGGAGTCTGAAACACTGACGGGTTCCTCCTGTGAAGCCCATTTTTATATACCAATTCCCCTAAACGCTGCAATACGCCATTATACGTAGCTGTAAGTTAGAAACACATTCAGTAAGTTCTGTGGTCATCCGGAAGACGTCCATCAAATACGTCTACATACGTCAATATGCGTTTGAGATACGTTACACATAGGTTCAAAACACGTTACTCATAGGTTAGAAATAAGTTTCGGGTACGCTAAACATTACCTCGACGTGTTTCGACTTATGAGTAACTTACAAGTAACGTGTGTCGACGTGTGTCAACGATCGCATAACGTGCCTACAACTTATGGCCAGCGTATGCGGAACGTGTGCTTCATACGCTGGCATACGTCGACGCTCGGCGTACTACGACGTATGCCAGCGTGCTTCAGCATGCTCTTAACGTATGCAAAACTTACCCATAACGTATTCGACGTGTGCCAGCGTATTCGGCAAATTTTTCATATGTCGGCAAACGCTGGCTAAAACATCAATGTGTGACAGGGCATGATGGTGATGTTGACACTTCGATGTCTAGTGCGGTTATGATTTAAATCATTGAGCGGCAGCCAATTAATAGCCTATGCCACGTGATCGTCGGCGATACGCTGCCGCACGCTATGCATACGTTAGACTATCGTTGGGCATACGTTGTGAACGCCGACAACACGCTAAGCATTCGTTGGTATAAGTTATCTATAAGTTATCGAAACGTTCTGTGTACGTTACTAATACGTTATGCATACATCCAACTCGTTATGAATACGCCCAAAACTGAAAAAAACATCAATAGTTCAGCGTACGCCAGCGTTTTACATACATTTTGATACGTTGCCATACGCTGGCTAAAACGTCAAGGTGTGACAGGGCCCTGACCAAGGTCCCTCTTGCCCAGGTGCTCATTTTTGTCGGACGGCCAGCTCTGGGAAGTCTGGGTCATTCCATATTCTTTCCATTTCCTAATAATGGAGCTCACTGTGCTCTTGGGAACTTTCAACACTACAAATTGTTTTATACTCTTCCCCAGATCTATGCCTCCTCACAATTCTATCTCGGAGTTCTACGGACAGTTCCTTGGACTTCATGGTAGAGTTTCTGCTCTAACATGCACTGTAACCTCTGGGACTTTATATAGAAAGGTGTGTTTCTTTGTAAATCATGTCCAATCAATTAAATTGGTCACAGGTGAACTCCAATCAAGTTGTGGAGACATCTCAAGGATGATCAAAGGAAAGTGGATGCACCTGAGCTCAATTTGGAGTGTCATAGCAAAAGGGTTGAACACTTACCGATGCAGACATTTCAGATTTTTATTTTCAATTAATTTGTAACAATTTCTAAAAACATGTTTTCATTTTGTCATGACGGGTATTTCGTGTAGATCGGTGAGAAAAAATTTAAATTTTCTCCATTTTAAATTCAGGCTGGAACACAACAAAATGTGACAAAAGTCGAGGGGTGTGAACACTTTCTGAAGGCATTGCATACCACTAAATCTGGATGCAATTTGAACTAGAAGGGCACTCTTCGACGTCATGACATCGCCAGATACTACTCCCCCCACATTACATCATTTTACGTAGATGTTCCAAGTTTGATTTAAATCATCACAATAAATTGAATCGTGCACATCTTTCCTGACGGATTACATGCACATTACCCAGCATGTCCATTTTGCTATCCACTGAATCAAGCTGCTAGTCACATGCAGAAGCTGTCATAACTAGAACAGCATTTGGTAGAGCGCACACCTCCACCAGACTGAACAGTTTATGTTTTATATTGCAATGATAGGCCAGATCTGCACCCGGACCTTAACCAAAACCTAATTGGCTTTTTATTATCACACACCCGACCTGTCCGGTCAAGTTTCTTCAAAATTTGTCCATTACGTTTTGAGATATCATGCTACATTGTTGTGAGCCGGGGTTCGGTGGCGAGGACGACCGCTAGATGGAGCAGTTAGGCTGTCTCCCACCGAACACCAGAATGGAAGGTCGTAACCCTTGGATAACTCCAAAGGTCACGGGTCCCTTTGCGGACCGTGGACGCCAATATTTCGACGGCGTGGCGTAGGGTTAATTGTCTCGATCTCCAATATACCTAAATAACCACGCAGTCTAGCTACCGGGGAAACACACCCTCGGCCGACTTTGTCCGAACCGAGTCGCTGTTACCGACTCGGATCCGGCGTAACCGAGCGGAAGTTTACCAAAGCCGCGCCAAACCAAATGAATGATTTACGGAACCGACGGCCTCACTAATTCTCAATACGCACCGTGCTGGGTGCACGACGCACCGTGCTGGTAAACATTTAACACGGGGTTTATTTATAAACAATAATCGGGGAGGGGAGCACACAAGAGCGAGTTATCCGATAAAAGAAATGCAGGAAAAGGACAGTGAGCGAAAAGCACTTAACAGTTTTACTTAACAGGCTGGCGCCACACACACACACACACACACACACACACACACACACACACACACACACACACCAACACACCACACACACACACACACACACACACAACACACACACACAAGGAAATGGTGCGCCGCGGCCTTTATTGGTCCTCAGCTCTGGAGGAAAGGCGAGCTGAGGGCAGGGGCCTATTCTTGCACCTGTCCGCTCGTGCGGTCTGGTCGAGCTTGTCCGGTGGCGGGACTCGAACCCGCCGCCAACAACGTAGCACAAGCACCAGGACCAGGAACGATGCAACGGACGCCAGTCAGGACGGGAACGGACCAGACGAGACGAGCACCCGCGGGTAGACGAGAACGCCAGCAGGCAAGAGGAGGCTTCTTCTCTTTCTCCTCCTTCTCTCCTCTTCTCGACGGCTCGCCACCTCCTTTATCCTTCCCCTCCCCGCGGGTCGAGGAACCACTCTGAGGGACTCTCCTCGGATTGGACGAGGGGCGAACATCTCATCTGGCTGGGCGGGGCCGCCCCTGAGGTGGTCAGCCTCCTGATTGGATGAGGCGTCTCAGGGGGTGGTCAAGGCGTCTCGGAGGCCCACCCCCGAAGAGGCTCCGTAGTCGCTTTCGGCACGCTGGCCTCCCATTGGCTGGGGCGCGTGCGATGCTCGCCCTTCACTCATTGGCTGGAGGAAACGTTCCATGCCCTTCCTCGGGGCGGAGCCTCGATCTGAGGCGATGGAGGCTCCGCCCACGCTTCAGCCAAAAACACGTGGCAATGGCGACTGGGTTGAGTGAGGGACGGTGCCCTGTTGTTGTTGTTGTTGTAGTAGATGTATAAAACCTGACGATAAAATAACTCACAGCGACACACAAAATTCCCATTAGACATCGGGATGGATTCTAACTATAAACACATACTTATCGAAATAACTAAGCTTAGGACTGCTGTCTGTTTGTGTGCAAATGCTTTCTAAGATTCGTAACAATATATCGTTTTGGCTCTATCTCTCAATGGTGAAGAATCACTGAAAAAACTGCAGTATCTGGATCCGAGTCTTCACCAAAATCAAATCAATTCGCCCTTGTCATTCACGTAACCTGTTCACCTAGTTTCGACTGAATCCGTCCACAACTTTTTGAGATATCCTGCTCACAGAGACAGACAGACAGAGGAGAAAACATAACCCCTCCATCCACCTTCTGTGGCAGAGATAAGTACGGACACACACACACACACACACACACACACACACACACAAACCGATTACAGTGTCCTCTGGCTTTTGGTCAAGGCTAATGATTAATATCTGCAGGTGCTTTACTGATACTTTACTCATCAAATTGGGATCTACTCCAAAAATAACATGCAGTCCTTTACTTGTCATTGATGGCAGGTGCACGTGTGCAGCGACTGCATGGAGGCCAAGGCGGAGGTGATGCAGCTTGCACGCACACTCGGTTTTACACCGGTTGATATGGGATCGCTGCTATCAGCTCATGAGCTTGAGGAAATGCCCCTGCGTTTGTTTCCTGAATGGCGAATGCCAGTTTTGCTTTCCCTGGGTTTGGCAACTGGAGTTTACATCTATGCTTTCCTGCGGGATGTCATCCATCCTTTTATTGTAAAACAACGCAACGAGTTCTACCGGTGAGTGTGCATATTTTGTTGAGCAATATGCAACTTTCAAAATGATGTCATCCACCCCAGATTGCTCGGCACGCATGCACAGAAACCCCTAGTAACGAGGTAAATCGGGGCGGTCTGGACATCTTTCATGCCTCCAAGATAAGGATTGTAGAATGAAACAACTAAAAAAACTTTTAAAGAACCCGAAAGTACTTGTAAACGTACCCGTGAGAAAGGGGTGTGCCTCTACACAACAAAACAGTTCAAGAACTTCCTGACTCGTCCGAAAAGTTGGTATCTTGTCGTCCATACTGCAAAAAATACCAGCGATCTATGCCCGTGAAAGCTCGAAGGTTCATCGATGCGTTTTTTAAACTTCTTAACGCTGATGGGAAGGTCATATCTGCAGGGGTGAAACTCTTTCGTGTATGTACAGAAATTCGTATTTTTCTAACGACCCATACGGAGGTTTCCATATTTTCATCATCAGAAAAGCATGTCATGATTATAGGGAATTGAGGTGCTATTCCGAGATGCTGATTATTTTCTGAACCCATTGCATCCGGACGGGGTGCAATGCCAATGCATCATGACCACGATCATGTGAATTACTCCCACGGTAGGTTTTTTTAATGAGGTATTTTTGTAGAAGTTGGCCAGATGCAAAAGCTTGTAAGCACATTACCGTGATGCGATGTCCGCCAGGCAAGAGAGAGTCTGTCTACGTCGGTAAATACAGAAATAGCGTCCCGAGTGCCGTCTTTACGTTGGACGAAGTAAAGACGAGCCAAAATCGTTTCTCACGTGCTAAATCTGAAATGGCCGGTCACCACACCAACCGTGTTCTTACGGAATAACAGTTTTCTGCAAGAAAGCACAGGACGACAAAAATGAAGAATCCCGGGACAAAAGGTAGACGGGCAGAGAAATAATTGGAAAAAGTATGCTCGCAATCCAATATAGCGAAAACCCACTTTATAATACAGGAAATGTAATCCAATCAAAATGGCCACGAGCTCACAACAGGGGAGGCCAGGTGAGGTATTTTGGGCAGACATCATGCTGTTAACGAGTTCAGTTTCCAACAGGTAAAGAAATGTGCAGAAAACATAAGGGGGGAGGGGGTAGTGAATGCTCTAGTTCACACTGAAGCGAGGGTGATTCTGGAAAACCCCTCCATTACATGACTCGTGGATTTAAAGGGGTAGTGAATGTTCTGGCTTTGCACCACGAGCAAGCGTGATTCCGGTAAACCGCTCCAATACACAACATGTGACAACCCCTCTTAAAACATATTAAAAGTCCTGGAAAGGTATGTGATATTCAGTATTCATTTATTTTATGATAACAAAATGCTGCACCAACTTCCTGAAAATAATCTTCTCCGTAATGGATGTTTAGGTGAAATAAATAAATTCTTCCACAAATATCACTTTCATTTGCACACTTACCCTCACTGAAGGAGAAGGTATTGCGTTTGGTCCATTTGTTTGTGTGTCTGTCTGTCTGTGTTTGTCCGCGCAGCACTTTCGTGTTTTTATCCGCAACCGCTTGTTAGATTGAGACGAAATTTTCACCAATGCTGCGACTACTCCTGTAGAATGTTTTTTTTTCATAATTTTGACATCATAGGTCAGGTGGTGTGGCAGCCTTGTTGGAAAAATGGGAAAACTTTGGACCTCTGTATCTGAAACCACACCAAGGAAAAAATTGAAACTTGGCACACAAAAAGTACTCATGTGGAATAAGTGTGATTTTTTATGACTTCATAGGTGCTTTCGTCATGACGTCATAATTGCATATGTAGAACGCTACATCTGATCATTATGAAAAATTTTGAGGGTCATCTAGGGATAAAATGGTCCACAGAAAAAAAAAACATTGATGACATCATCGGTCACGTGATTCGGCAGCCATATTGATTAAAAAAAAATCAAAAATCTTCTTCTCTAAGTGGCTGAAGCGAAACTTTATACGTATGACCGCCTATCCATGAGGAACAAAATGTTCACACATATGGCGTCATTGGTGACGTGGTTTGGCAGCCATGTTGGATTGAAGAAAAATATTAAATAATATTGAAGCACTTCTTCAATCAACGTGAAACTTCACAGTTATGATCTAGTGGTGATGGGGAATACATATTTTAAATTTCAACTTCATCGGACACATGGTCTGGCAGCCAGAATTATTTGATTTTTTGATCTGAGTTATTTTTTCTTTTGTTTTTAATTTTTTTTGTTTTTTTCAAATAAGGCTTACTTAGCTGTGCCTGGATGTGTTTGAGGGTAGAGGAGTAGCAGCTGATGTGTGAATCCTATCCAGGTTCCTCCTGATGACTTCATCTTTTCTTTTTGCTTGTTCTGGTTCCTTCTGATTACTCCAATGCAGGACCGGATCTATTTGGTGTTCCATTTGATTTGAATTGAATTTATTTTAACCCAATTTTAAATTGAATTGAATAACAATGAAAAACGTCATGGGTCAGGGTGAGGTGTCCAAAGTGGAATGTCTTGGTGCTCGGTCATCACTGCCAGCAGTTATCAAGTGGCAATTGTATATAGTCAGGCATGAGAGTTGAGATCTAAAAAAAATCAGCTGAAAAACAGATGGCGCCGATGGACGAAGCCGACAGCGAAAAAAATTTATAGGCCGGGGTTCGGGGGCCGCCCAGGCCCCCGAACGCTAAAGGTTCCAGGTGTTCTCACCTGCATTTTACTGCATTTCCAGGTCCCTTTTAAGAGGATTGTGTATAGTGTTGTCCTTGTTAACAGGGTAAAAGCACTGAAGACAATCATTGAAACATGAAAATTCATCTTGCAAATTATTAATCAATGATTGGTAATGCAATTGATTCAGAACATATCATTGTACATCAATGAATCAATCTAGATACTGATAAAATCATATATACATTACTACATTCAATAGCAACATTTAAACAAAGTTGACAATAATGATACATACTGATAATTGCATAATAAGTGACAATAATTGATAACAAGTTGCACTAAAAGTTTGCATAATAAGTTCACAATTGGTAACACTGTTGCATCCACTAGTTGTTGAGTTCTTGAGTCGATAATGTCGACAGGCGCCTAACCAACTGAACATTGTTCACTTCTTTGTCTTTTGGTTCAGGTTGTGCTTTTCTTGCTTGCACGTTGTGGGAAAGTCTTGCCTTCTTTGCAGCCTTCTCAGTCAGTTCTTTGGTCTTGCGCTTGGTCAACTTACTGAGAGCAGCTGCACCCACTTCTCGCCTTTTTTCTTCTTCTTTGTCCCTCCTGTCTGCCAGTTCTGCTTGTAGGTTTGTAGGCTCCCCTCATGTTCTTGCACAGGTCAGGTCTATGGGACTGTGGCAGTTTGTCAGTCCTACTGTAGTACTCCACTGCAGTTTTTCTGATGATCGAAGATTGTACTTGACACCCATCACTGCGCTGTAGGTCTCCATGTTTAGTCGGTGTGATCTGACATCCAAGACATCTCCCATGAGATTGAAGGCACTCTCAACTTGTGGCCCATGGAAGCAGGACAGCAGAGCCTTCACCATTTCTTGAGAGAAGGGGAACTTTCCACCTTCAAAGACCTTGGTCCACCAGTCGTCGATGCGAGCAGACTCATCTTCCTGAGCTAGTGGCAGGCTAGAGTCGATCTGGAAACGCCGAACCTCCAGTTCAAAGGCATCACATTCCTCTGGTGCAAGGACATTTGTCACCAGGCGTGGCAACTTCAGGAGCTGCTCCTGGCTGACAGTGTGCCCTCTGCTGAGTGGATCAATTGCTGAGGCACTTCTGAGGACAGCATTATGCAGGGGCATTTCTTCTGGAGGTACTTCCACATGTCACATAGGCCTTCTCCACACTCTGCAAGAAGTCATGCACTTCTCCATCTTCACTACGGGCAGTGTTGACAATCTCAGACACACCAACTCCAAGAAACATCTTCTTCACTTGTAGCAGGTTGGCTTTCTCATCCAGGTCGAGGGTCTGAAGTCTCTTGCCTGAGGATGGCAGCTTCTCAGGTTTGACAAAGCAGGCCATGAACTCTCGGACAAGGTCCACCTGCTGGTCATTGAGCTTGTGGATCAGTGGGGCCTTCATCTCAAACAGGACGTACTTCTTCAGCAGCGGGAACACTGATGTATAGAACATCAATATCAGTCTCATCAATTTCTTCTTATGGAAGACTCGCTGCAGTATATGCTCCTTTTGTGCCTTGCCATCTTTGGTCATATTCTTCTTCTTCAGAACATCATGGATCTGGCATATCCTCTCCTTGGCTTTTGTGTCTACGTGCCTGCGATGGTAGACCTCCACAACCCGTGACAAGCAGTGTGTGCGATCAGCTTGAGAGAGGAAGCCAAAGTAGAAGACAAACAAAGCATCCCACAGCCGCAGAGTGTCAACACTGACATCATACACAGAGAGCCACCTGTGACTGACATACCGCTCTGGCATGGTATACCTGACACCAATCAGCCCACAGATTTCCTGCAAGAACTGCTTTAAGTCAGGTGACCACTTGAAGTCATTGTAGATGTCAGAGAGCATGGCTCTGCGAAGTTGTCGAATGGGTCGCTCAGCTTCTTGGACGCATTGTAGCATGGTGACAGGAGTCCCCATCTATGTCCAACATGTGTGGGGCATTGTTTTCCCTGATGCGAACTTCGACTCCTGACTTGGATCCCCGCATGACTGAGCAGAGTCCATGAGGATGGATATGCAGTTCTTCCACGGTAGCTCATACTTCTTCAACAAGTCAACCAGTTTCTGGTGCAACGAGGCACTGTCACTTTGATCACAACAAGGGACTCTAGATGCTGCACTATGACCTGCTTATGCAGTGGGCTGTAGTAATGGCCAGGACACATAAGACCCTCTGATGGTTTGTGCTTGTTGACTCATCAATGTTCAGAGAGAAGTATTCCCTCTGCAGTGCTGATATCAACTGGTGATGTACGGTATGTCCTAGTCCAAACCTAAGCTTGTAGGAAGCAGATGTCCTGTCCATTGTGAGCTGACAAGGGCCTTTGCATCCAGGTTGAGTGCTTTGGCCAGGCTTATCAGTTCAGGGGCAAGGCTGAATGGTAGGGAATGCTGTGCGAGGAAGGCAAGGACCATGGCTTGAGCATTGGATACCCTGTCACCTATTGGTACAGCAGGCATCGGTGTACAGGGGATGGGGGCAGTAGAAGCAGCAGTGCAAGAGGTAGCAGAAGGTGAGGAAACACCTGGAGAAAAAGCAAAACCAAAGCCAATGCAGAGTAAAAAAAGAAAAGCCAATCACCATTTATAATACGTGCTTCAGAAAGTGAATACAGTGACCGGTACAGTGATTACACTAAGCCTCAGACTATTAGTCATTGCCAGGTGCTATTGGTGGTAAACAAGATTGACCCAATTCTGAGTTGTGGCTTGCTTGCCAATTAACATAATTTATTACTGTAGTGAAAGTGCACCACACCACACTACACTACATTGACAGCATAGATGTCTACTGTGTACATGTATACTGATAACTGTACATGTATAAAGCCCAAGGCTATATTTACCAGGAAGACTGTAATTGGATGCCGGATTCTCTGAATATCACGATGCTTCTTGCTCTCCGCATGGGATTCCAATGACTTGTACCCACGTCCTCCATAAACAATCTCCTTTGAGCACCATGTGCATACAGCCTTTCCTGGCTGGGCTATCTTTTGAATGAAAGCCCCACAAGCCACCGTACCCATGGCATACGCTCCAGCCATCCCACTTCCAGGAATTCTTGCAAGTCTTGTCAATTAGTGCAGCCAAACAAGCATCACAATCCCGGACAGCCTGCGGCCATGTTTTAGAAGCGACCTTGGCCTTGCACACTCGGAACACCACGCCTCTAGCTCGATTAATGCTGCTTTGACAGTTTCAGGAGTAATGCGGCGAGGTGGTCCGAATGTTATGTTAATGAATCTGGCAATGACGTCAGTGCAGAGTGCCGGAATCTGTATTAGGGACCTCGGAATACTTTTTATAAAAGATCGTCGGCGGCGTGAAATCACTCCCAACAATTGACTTAACCCCCCCCCCCCCCCATACCCCCTATTTTTCTCAACGGATTTGTGCTTAACTCAGGAACGTTCCTGGGTGAATAAATTCACGGAATTCCGCGAATTCGCGGAATTTTCTCATGCATGAATTATGTCTCTTATTAATTACATAACACACAAGTACACAAACGCCACACACAACTACACAAACACCATGCAAAACAAGTTCTGGTGAGAGTCTGCAATCTATGATTGCTATTACTAGTTTTTTTTTGTTCCAATTTGGACAGGATCACCCCCAAAATGCATATAGCTTGTAGCAAGGTATTATGTACACATTTAGGACACGGGGGACCAAAAAATGAAAGTCATATGAAAGAGG